>JAEIFK010000688.1:2807500-2985000 GCA_018901825.1 Drosophila funebris
CATAAATTGTCAAGAGCATCTCAGAGTCGAGCAGCTGTTAATATGATGTTCCCACATGTTTGATTTTTTAGGGTTTTGTTATATTCTTAATGTTATTGTTGTTGTTGCTCTTTGCACACAGATTGATTGAGCCTTTTATTAAAGCGCACGTACAGCGTATTAAATAAATTGTTAGTTACGTTGTGGACTCCATACTCCATACTCCATAGTGCATACTACACACTGCAAACAGCCAAGAGATCCCAGCCCTTCTGAAGCTCTTATTGTTGTTGTTGTTGTTGTTGTTCATCTTTTGGTGTCGTATGGCAAACGGCACAAAACGCCCCCGAGGTGTTGTATAAGAAAATCTTTGCAGGTAAAAACATAGCATGAAAAAGCCGCTCAACGTGCTGCCATTTTTACAACGTCATTTTCTGAGATCCAAGTGTCTGGTGTCTAGTCGATATGGATGTGGATGTGGATGTGGAAATGGTTGTGGCTGTAGACGTAGTTGTGGATGTGGATGTGAATGTGGTTGTCTATGCATTTTGCTTTATGGCCCGGCCACGTATCAATTATGTGCCAAAGTGCTAATGGCTGTTGACGGCTCAACAAACGGCCAGTATGGAATACTGAATACTGAATTCTGAGTGCTGAGTATTGAGTACTGAATAGTGAGTACTGAGTGTCCATTGTGGGTGTTGTATTCGTACTCATAGAAATTCCAATGCGAATTGTTCTCAGCACAGATCTGTAAACTTCACACGAGAAGAGAAAATGTTGTTACCTTTTTGGTGGAGGGGGGAGGGAGGGTTTGGGTTATTGGTAAAAGTGAAAACTGGTTTTAATTACTCTTGCGGCAACTTCTTGCAGTCTTTGGATGCATTGATGCGCTGTAAATCGCGTGCAGTGTCTGCCTGCCACCAACATTTCAATTATGACACAAATCCATTGCATGCCACAGAAAATGGCTAAAAGCCCAACCGACTGTGGCCAAAATGTTTCTTATTTCTTGTTTCTATTTTCTTTGCTTTATTTTGCTGTTGTTGTTGTTGTTGTTGGCCCGTTATGCATCTGCATCCAATTAGGCATTTTGTTGAGCTGCCTAGAGCTGCTGGAGATGTGCTTTACTTTCTTTTGTCGTCCTGCAAACTGAACCTGCAACTAAGATGAAGTACAACATTGACCTAAGCCAAGGCTCAACAGCCCCATTCCATTGGCCTTTTTTGGGCCAATGCGCTAGTAACTTATACGCTTGTCGTTCACAGCGCATGATTAATGACCAACAAGGGCCGGGGCCAATCCCAAATGGAAGTCGTGTAAGAAAACAGCAAACAGCTACAAAAAAAAAAATGTAAAAAAAAAAGGAAAAGGATGCCAGCCCAGCTCCGTCCAGCCAGACAACGTCTCTGGCTTGTTGGCAATGGCTGGAGCAGCTCTAGCAGCAGCAGTTGATGCTAGTTGTTGAGAACCCAAGCAACGCAACCCGGCCAAATGATATTTGAGCCGATTCTCGAATGAGCTACTGCAGTGGCTAACTTGGGCCTCAGATGGAAAGATTGTTGCTGCTGCCACTGAATCTGAATGCGGCCAGGGCAACAACTTGACGAAATTTCAACTTGTTAACTCGACTGAATATATATCAGTTTATGTTGTACATATATTTAATATTCATATTTATTATTAGAGCAACTGCTAAAGGGTACAATGTATGCAACTATGCAACCTATGCTGTGGCAACTGCCAAATGGAGTGTGTGTAGTGTACAAACAAGTATATCGCGGCGATATATGTAAGTTTCACACCTGAATGTAATCGAATTTTTATCATTTTACCTCCGCATTGCATTGTTGCCAAGCAGCCTAGCCAGACACAGATACAGACAGAAATGCAAACAGACAGACAGAAGCACAGTCGCAGTCGCAGTCAGAGTTGCAGAGTTGCAAACATAGATCCAGGCCCTGGCTCAGTCTCAGGCTGAGAGCGGGCAGCAAATTGAAATTTATTGCCACTGAGCCACTGGAAATGCAAGCGAGTTCCGTAACAAAACCAACATAAAATGCCTAAGAGGAGTGGGGGGGGGGTGTATTCGTTGCAAGGGGTTCAATTTAAAATTTGGTCATCCAACTGGTCGCGTATGTGGGTCGCAATTGTTAGGCGCATTGCCAGCAGCAGCAGCAGCAGCAACAGCAGAAATTGCAATTGCCGGCCTGGACGGGCTTTATTTGCTAGATAGGAAGTGTGACATTAGCCCATTAGAGGAAAGGCAGACGATCGCCAGGAATTGGGCATCGATCGCGTATCGAGCATCGTCTTGATTGCCAGCCAGTCAGTCAGTCAGTCAGTCAGTCAGTCCTCAGCTCAGTCAGTTGGCCATCAAGTGGCAGTGGCAGTGGCAGTGGCAGTGTCAGTGGCAAAGGCAAACCCAAAGGCAGTGGCAACAGCGTTGGCAAAAGCCAAAGCCAACGCCCGCACGACTTGGACATGAACTGGGAGCTGGTAGCTGGTAGCTGTGAGCTGGCAGTTGGGAGTTGGGAGTTGAGAGTTGGGAACTTGCCACCGCCATCGAAGATTTATTGCTTAGATAAGCGCGAAAAGTTACAGATGCTTATGCAGCGGCAGCCACCGCAAGGCGCGTCTCAGGTTCAGGTTTAGAATCAACCAAATGGACGAGGATTGCCTGCAAAGTATTTCATTTGTGAAGACATCATATAAATATTAATTAATATAAAATATAAATATTTTAGTTAATTATTAATTTGCTAAAACATATCCAAAATATATATTTTATGAATTTATAATATTTTATTTGTAATTTGTATTTGTATAATATAATTTATTAGATTTGTTTTATTTTAGATATTTAATCTAAATAATTGATTTAATTTACTTACCTATTGTACAAAGCACATTATTAAGTATTCAACTACAAACTTGTTTAATTTGTTCGCACAACTCGCTAATTAGCAACAATTTTGGGCAATATTTTAGATCATCCCTCGCTGAAGATGCCTGCAGCACGTTGTCGTCGTCGTCTCGTTAGCGAGGCGCGATTGCTGGCCGCGATTGGCAATTGGCAACGGCAGCAGCATCAACAGTCGCATCAGCATCAGCATCAACAGCAGCATCAGCAGCCAACGTCAACGTCTTTGGTCTAGGCTTAAGGGCCGCTCGATAAGCATCACACAGCCTTGCTGGCTGGCTGTTTGGCTGGCTAGTTGGGATGCGAGTAGCCTGCGCAACTGGTTGATACTCTAGTCCTGGCTAAATTAGTGGATGCCGCTTTTAATTCCTATCTGTCTTATCGCTGTAGTCTCATCTTAAATGAGGTCAATTATCAAAAGTGCAAGTTGTTGGCAAGCCTAAGCCTAGGCCCCGCCCCAGCCGCAGCCACAGTTTCAGCGTCAGCTCATAAAGCTAAAAGTTTCACTTTCAGCTGGTAACTGGCAACTGGCAACTGGCAACTGGCAACTACAACACCAAGAAGAGGCGAGAGTAATAGAAACTGCACATTAAACGCAAACGCAACACGTGCCACGCTTCATGGGAGCAGGCTGCGGCAACAGCTCCAACTCCAGCTCCAGCTCCAACTCCAACTCCAACTGCAGCGAAACGTTGCACTTGCAATCAATCACAAAAGCCAGCTATAGCTGTAATTAGTGCAGGGAAAAACAACAACAACAACAATGCACATTGTACATTAAAACAAAGAAAGCATGACGAAGTCAAAGCAGCAGTAAATATTTTGTATGCAGAGCCCAAAGAGAAGGCCGCAGAACAGATTGCAATTTGTGCAAGCAATGGAGCAGCAACTTCGGCCAGTTTCATTAAAATTAAAATTATTTTGGTTGAATAACAATAGTAATAATGCTCAAGACAAAACAAAGCTCTACAAAAAAAGTGAAATTTTCACCTGATCATGCTGTCAGTTGCAGCCCATGAGCAATTGAAAATCGACAGCAGCAACAAGCTGCAGCCACAACAGCAACAACATCAGCCTTAGCTTATGCTCAGCCAGTAATCATCATGGAAATTTTCTTTTATATAAATTGCAAATGAGTGTGGCTCCATCTCAGAGTCAAAGCCAAAGCCAAAGCTATTGCCAGTGCCAGTGATAGGGATGCTGGTTGTTTATAGATTCTGTTTTTAAGTACTTCCCAGCTTTCCATACTTGCAACAGTTCCGGCAAGTTGTTGTCAGCTGAGCTGCATTTGAATTTTGCATTTACTCACAGAATTAATAGCAGTTAGGGAATAACTTTTAAAAGCAAATGAAAATAAAAGTTGTTCATGCTAAGCTATAAATATAAATATAGAAAATATAGGGAGTCGTCCATCTTTCATCAATTAAGAGTTAAGATTTATTTTAATTAATTGAATTCATTTCTGATGCCTTATTGAGAAGAAATTCTTATAGTTTTCAAGTTGATATCTTAGAGTTTGAAATATTTAATATATTTAATTGAATTTGTATTTCAACAGATCATTCGCCTATCTATCTAGCATTGAGTCTATCGATGCTGCAGCTGTTCAGCTCTAATTTGCCTTTCCGTTTGCCTGATCATGCCATTGACAACATGCACAAATGTTGACCTTTAATTACGACAACCCATGCAGCAGCAACAACATACTGACAACAGCAACAACTTGTTTTGTGGCTGGCCACTGTTTGCATAACTACGCACATAGCAACTGATGCTGGGGCAGATGCTGATGCTGGCAGAAATATTATAAAAGGGGGCCAAAAGAGGCAGCAACAGCAACAGCAACAGCAACAGCAAACAGAAACAGCAGCAACGACAACGACGACAACTGCAATTTGTCCAGCTGCATGAGACAACCCCAGACAGAGGCAGAGAGCCAAGGAATCAGAGACAGAAGACAGAGACAGAAACGGAGACACACGCATGCAAGCAGGAGCTGTGAGCTTGGAGACGTTGCTGGGGCTGGGTGACAAGTGCTTAGTGTCAGCACCTCGGTTAGCATGCAGAGTGGAGCGTAGCTTCTTCCTCTTCTTTCATGCCCCTTCTTGTAACCCCTCTTTCCCTGTGTTGACAATTTTGTTTTCCCTGGCCAGGATGCTGTCATGACATGGCTGTGGAGTGAGAGGAAGTGGGGAGCAGAAGGTGAGCGGTTTGGGATTCAGTTTACACATTAATTATCACTTTTGTTGCCGGACGGTAGCATGCCACAAAGTATAAGTAGTGGTAGCTGAAGAAGAAGCATCAGAAGAAGACAGACAGGCGACAGATGAGAACATTAGAAGACAGGCGCACTTAGTTCGTTGCTTAAGTCTTTTGTTTTGCCTTGCCATTTGCCATTTGCTATTTGCCAAGTGATAAATGAACTGCTGAAAGCTGAGTGAAGGAGAAGGCGTTGGCCGAGTAGGAGGAGGACAAAGGGTGTGTGTTGTTGAGCCCTACAGGACGAACAGATTTATGCTTGCCAGGCACAAAAGTAATCGATAATAATCGATAGCAACACCCACTTGATAGCCAGACGTCGCGACGTTTCAGGCGTTCGTATGAAAATTAAATTATAAAATGCTTTACAAGTGGGTCGGCCCCATTGGGTTCTGGCAAACCACCAGTCAGACAGCCAGCCAGTCAGCCAGCCAGCAAGTTAGCCAGCCAGCCAGCCATCGTGCCACGCCCAACAGAACACAGCCTTTCAGCCTTGATACTGCAATAAAATTGCACACAAAACGAGGGTGGACATGCGATTTCCTTGACATTTATGCAATGCAACTGCCGACGCAGTGGGGCGGTATTCAACTTGTCTGCCACAGCCACCGCCACAGCCACAATCGCAGTTGCAGTCACTGTGGCAGCCTCGCAGCCTGTGCCACGCCCCACTCGTGTTGCAGATGCGTTATGGCGAGCGGGCCAAAGCAGCAAGCGAGCAGCCAAAGCAAATAGCCCGCAGACAGATTTTGTCTTTGCGCACAGTGCAACACGTATCAATTATATGCAACTGCAACAACAACTTGCAACAACAACAACAAAAGCATAAGCATAAGCTCAATATGGTCAGCGACATCAAGTTATTGGCTTGGGGGCCAACATGGTTTTAGGGCAATGGCAATTGCTCCACAAAAGCGTACAATGCGGCGCAAATAAATAGAAATATCGAGACAAATACAGCACAGAACAGTAATTGATATATTTAAATTTTATGCAAACACGAAAATAAATCATATTTAAAATGTATTTGTTTGTACGACAAAAACGCAGTTAGTCAATAGATTTGCAATTGCAATCAGCTGAACTGAAGTGTGTGCTGAAGGCGCCAACAACAACAAGAACAACCGCAACAGCCCCTTTGTCCCAAGACAAAGACAAAAATTCAAAGCGACTTTAAGTGCCCACAAGCCTGGGCCAGTTAGAGTCCGTGCTTTGGCTATGTCTGCGCTTTGGGTGCCTAATGGACAGGACAGCACAGCACAAAACTGAACTGAACTGAGCTGGATTCGTGGCGAGTCGAGTAGAGTGGAGTGAAGTGGAGTTAAGTTTGAGTGGTGTGAAGGGGCCATAGCCGCAGTCCTGCATAAAAAATGATTAATTCCTGGACTGATAATTTATGTAGACACATAATTCACAGCGGGACATATTTTTGCCAGAGTTCAGGCCGCGAATGCGGTCGCCACTTAAATGCAGCTCTAAAAATAGCACAAACACACACAGGCACATATACCTACTAGGTGTGTGTGCAACTGTGTGAGTGTCGGTCATATGCTTATGCTAAAAATAAAAAATAAATAAAATAAAAGGGTAAAACCTCATAGCGACGCCGGCATCGGCGCGCACATTTGATTTAAATTGAAGTTAAAGCCAATGCCAAAGCCAAAGCCAAAGCCGAAGCCGAAGCCATCGCCAAGCTAAAGGCTAAGATCAAGGCTACTTCTATGGCCATGTAGGGATTAGGGTATGTGGCAGGCGTGCGCGCCTCGCCATATCATCATTATCATTAAATATTTATGACGCAGCGGCTGAGCACAAAACTTAAGCTCGACGTTCGCCCGTTTTACCTAGAAAACTTTGTTAAGTTCGTTGTCCAAGTCTTTTGTTTTCATTTCAGTTTCTGTCTGCAGAACTGCAAAAGTGTATAAAGATTAGGTATTAACAATTGACAGATGATATAAATAATAAAGAAAGGGAAAATGTGAATCTTAAATTGTTATTGTTGTATTTAAAAATTTCATAAAAAATATATAAATGCATTTAGTTTTACATCAATGAATTCATTATAATCAATTCGCATTTGCTGTTCTCAAAGATTAACAAGAATATATAAAATATATTTAGTTAAATAAATAATTTGGAAACCATCTCAACTCTTTCAAAACTAAATCCTACACAATTTATAAGGTTTTCTTTGCCTTTATTAAAGCCTCTTACTAATCTTGCTGATGCCATAACTTCTTGTATCTAATGTGCATCTTTTGCTTTGGGCAACCTTATGAACAATGCTAAACACACACTTCCTACTTAAGATAAACAATCAGAAGAGCTGCATAAAGCAGTAGTAGAAGCAGTAGCTGCCTACCTGCAATTCCCCCCTCAGTTTGACAAGTGTCCCCAATGGGGGAGCATCATCAGCATACTGTTGACATTATTATGACGATGGCAACGCATTAGTTATCTGCAGGTAGGGATACTTGAGCTGCACTTCCTACCAGGCACATGAATTGATTTGCAATAGATGGTCAGGAGAGCCTCCTCCGCTGATTGAGTTAGCGGTGTGTGTGTGTGTGTGTGTGTGTAAATGTCACAGATACAGATACAGATACAAGAAGATCTCAATACCAATGCCAAGACAACATATATAACCCAATCCAAAGTGGTATAGGGCGACGCAGGGGCTAACCAACTGGCATAAATTCTAGACAGGCAACCCGCTGGCTTTCATTTCTAATTTTTGCATTTGGACCAGTGGCGGAATGGAATGGCTACCGTCCAAACGGATGGGGCCCATGTCGATGTTTTAGCGCATTTTATTGCTTTATTTGAGACTTGAGACTTGAGACTTTGGCAAGCGCAGCGCTTGTCAATTTTACAACTTTATAGAGGCGAGCGCCTTATCGTTTGCATATTTATGCCTCGCTCGATGGCCATGTCTCTTAATATTTTTGACATATTGGCCATGCCGTGCGCTTGGCTTGGCCCAAACCATTGTCTGTGGCAATGGCTATGGCTGGACCAAAGCCGCTGCTGTCCTCAGGTCTGTGCTGGCTCTATGAGAGCCTCATTGTTGTCGTCATTTGTTGACTGCGCCTTCCACAGAAATTTGTGCAACTCGACTCGACTCAACTCGCGTCGACTTCGAGTTTCGAGTTGAGTTCTGTATTTGCGTTTGTGTCTGAGCCTTAGCCTCAGTCTGAGTCTGAGTCCGAGTCTGTTTCAGTGTCTGTGTCTGTGTCTGCGTTCGCATTTGAATTGCAAATCCTATTATGACTTGTGAAATTATAATTTTTCTAGCCAGGCCGCACAGCCACTCCAGGTTCATGTCCATGTCCATGTCCAGGGTCCAGTCTCTCTCTCTCTCTCTTCTGTCTCTCTGTCTGTCTCTCTAGACTCTTGTTGTCTGTGTGTAGAGCAGAGGGTTCAATAGCATGAATTATGCATATGCAGGCGCTTTCGGGGAGCACACGCATCCCATGCACTTAGTTATGATAACGTTGCACATTTTGTTGCCACAGCCTCATCCTTGTGTATTTGTTTTGGCCAGCCCATCCGCAACAGCGGCAGCAGCAGCATTCGCATTCTCATCCAAATGGCCAAATGGCCAAATGGCTTATGCTTTATGCGTAGCAGCTGCTGCTGCTGATGTTGTACACTCTGGAGTGCTGGAGTACACTCTGTATGAGTTGTAGACGCTGACGACGCCCCCTCTTTTGGCTGCTACCGCAACTGCAACTCCAACTCCAACCTGGGCCCAACCATTGCTGACAGAACAAAGAAGTCGTTCATTTGTAATTGTTGTTGCTGCTGCTGCTGCTGCTGCTGCTGCAAAGGGCAGACATGGCCAAGGATTACCAGCAACAACAGCAGATGTAGACGCACATACTCCAACACGTAAGCAAGCATACATATATGTTTGTATATGTTTATGTACATCTCTCAGTACATATTTATGCTCATATAGAGTCAGAGTCAGTGTGCTTGCATATCTTTTATGACTTTTGACTTGGCTTTAACTTTGGTCAGGTTGAGTTAAGTTCAATGACCACAACATGTGTCGGCCGATGAGCTTTGTCCAAATTCCATGGTCAACATGCAGAAACCTAAAGGTTAAGATCTACTATGCAAAGGCAACAAACACCTGACACTAAACTAAGGTTGATAATTGGAACTGAACATCAAATGGATAAGGTTAAGCAGAGAATTAATATTTCTTAAGAAATATATAGAATTTAGTTCTATAGAAACCAAAGTTTCTGCAGATTTAATCCAGACTTACCATCAACTCAGAGTTTCTTCTGAAATTCCCCTTGTTGGGTCTACTTTAAGTGGACTACTGGCAATCTTCTATGCATTCTTACAACTAAATAAGCAGCCTATTAGCTGGGCTTCTATTTGCTACGCCAACCCCGCACACACACACACACACACACACACACACACACACACACACACACACACACACACACACACACACACACACTCACAAATCACACACAATTAGATGTCAGTCAAGATTCAAACTGGTCAACTACTGGCCATAAGATTACTGAAGTCCATGTTGGTCTAAGCTCCGGCTTGGGTTCAGGTTGAGATACCTGCAACATTGTGGGATTTTAGCTATGACATTACCTCAATGTCAGCGCAAATTTGCAAATTAGCATCAGACAACAAAAGAATTATATATGCACATTATATAATGCGGTTACTCTACCCCGATAACCCAAAGCAGGCAACGTCAACTGCCTGGTTAACTCAGAGACTCAGAGAGAAAAGCAAAACCAAATCAATTTGTTGCGCTATACAAAATGAAAACGAGAACCAGAATCGTCACTGCGCTCCAGCTCTGTCATTTTGCTGCTGATCCTCCTCTTTGTCTGCCATCGTCTTTGCCTCCGCTTCCACTTCATTTCAAGCGTGCACAGTTTTTCCCATCATTAACATTGCCCAGTCGAAATCTGCATGCAGATGAAGCTGAAGCCGGCCAAGAAACATGCGTACTTAGAGTTACAGAGCTCTTGTGTCTGTGACTATTTGTTTCACGAATTCGCAGCGCATTAAACTAGTGGAACAACAACAACAACAACAACAGCAACAGGAACAACAAAAATAACAAACATCTTAGAATGAAAGTAACTTTGCGGCACGCTAGACCTGCGAATATCCTGGAAGAAAAATTAATATTATAATTATAAATAAATTATATTATTACATATATAAATATATATATAAATTATAATATTAAATAATATTTTTAAGAAACATTTAGACCTGAAGTTAGGTTAATAATTCTTTTTATTATTGAAAATTAAATTACTTTATATAAAAATTAATTATAATATTAAATATAATTTTTAATAAACAGACGTGAAATTAGCTTAATAATTGTTGTTAATATTAAGAATTAAAAAAAACTACATATAGAAATGAATTATAATATTAAATAATATTTTTAAATATTCTTATTCAAATAATAATTCTTTTTAAATTACTTTATATGCCATCAAATTTAGTTGTTTTAGTAGCGCAAATTTGATTAGTAGGATTGCAATTTATTGTATTAATATTGATTAAAATTTTGACAAGCATTTAAATAGTTTATAATTATATTTAATTATTTATTTGTATTGGTTTGCAATTTAAATTTATATATCTTAAATCATATAATTTGTCCAAAATATATTTAAAAAATATATATATATTGCTTTAAATTGATTAATATTTTATCTATAATTTGATCTACATTCAAATAGATAAATAAATAAAATTAATTCAAAAATTATTAAATTTAATAACAGAAACAGCCAAGTTTACTGTCGATCATTACCAGTATGTGGCTTTTACAGGGTATATGAGAGCAGCAGCAGCAGCAGCAGCAGCAGCAGCCGCAGCAGTGGCACTCTGTCCATCGGTCCAAACAAGGCAAAGGCATGTCCATCCTCCTATCGTAACAAGAACAATTTGTTCTAATGCGCCATGGCAGCAGCTGGAACCAGAGTCAAAGTCAAAGTCAAAGCCAAAGCTTTACGAGAGGCTGAAGCCGTTGCAGGAACCTAGCCGAGCGGGGCAACGCGGACCAGTAGAAGCAGGAGGAGGAGGATGAGAAGGTGGTGCATGGCAAAAGGTAAGGGCAGCCACTGAACACGCAATGGCCAGAACAAATGTAGACATTAAGCTGCTTGCCGTGGCCAAAGCAGACGAGGCGCACCTTAACATCCAATGACACGCAATGGACAAACGCCAACGCCACATTCAGTGGGCTCCATCATAAAAAATCATATTACACGCCAACACACATTCACACACTCACACACACACACACATATGTACTTACATAATCATAGATATATGTATGTTTACTATATATATTAGGTAAATAAAATTTTTCATATATCTCTCGCGTAAGTTTTCCCAACTGGCATTTACGATCGTTTCAATAAATTTGCTGTGGAAATTTCATTAATCGCCATTTGGCGGCTAAGGAGCAAGGAAAAGAGGATGCGGAGGGATGGAGGTTGGGGGCAAAGAAATGCCTGGGGTGGGCAGCAGGTGAATGTCTAAATGCTGAGCTGAGTAAAGATGCCACTGCAGTTGTAACCACATGGCCATAAAAATATTTGCCGCCTTAATGTGAGTGGCTTATAAATTTGCACAAACGCGACCATATATAGCATTACAGCATGGGCCCATGGGGGCAGAGCCACGCCGCGGACCACCAACCACCAACCACCAAGATCCAATGCCCGACGATTGTACATAGCTGTTAAGGTGGTTTTGTTCGTTGGCCTTTCCGTTAGTCGCTTCCCTGGGTGTGTTGACTGTTTGCTGACCATTTGTAGTGCATCTGCTCAGCTCTTCCTTAAAGGATGCCAACTATACTAAGTAAATCTCAATTGTTTAACAATTAATATACAAAAATGTTCCCAAATAATAAATAAATAAATCAATTCATATTTGTATAATAAAAATGTATATTTCTCATTAAATGTTTGGTTTAACACATACAAAATCAAAGCAATTTCAATTGACAAATAAATTGTCACAATATTGCATTAATAATTTCATTTATTTGGATTTTCTTAGTTGTGTGTTTTTCTTTGATTTACAGTTTCCATTCCTTAACTTGTACATTTGCAATTCATAAATCGTTGGCATTCATTATTATTAATTGATTGTGTTAAGATGTTGTGCATTTAAGAGCTAATGTCAAAGAAGCTAATACAAAATGCAGTGAATACTTATGCATGGCAACTTTGAATTACATTTAATTTAATTCATTTTGAACTTAATCTAAGCACTACTAAGCACTACTCTGGCAAGTTGTTTGGGTTTCTTCTTTTTCGTTTTGTTTTTGTTTTGTTATTCACTTTTTTGGTAATAGCAAATCTAAGCTTAATAAAAATTAGATAAATTCACAATAATTCAGTGCTTAAGTTTATAAATCTTTGGGCTAAAACATTTGGTTATATGATTTTAGGGTTCTCTTTTTTTGGGCTAAATTAAATGGCAAGAACTAATGCTAAACGTGTTTAGTCTATGGCACAGTCGCTCGGGAAAGTATTGGCCACTACTTTCTACTTTTGCTTCATATACATGGTCGCAATCTTGTCGAGTATCGTATCGATCGAGAGTAGCTCCTCGGTGAACTTTTGCATCGTGGGCGCCGGCACAATCCACTTTAGAAACTCCTCAACATTTAATCGCAGTCTGGCCAACGGTGTCAGCGTTGCGTCGTCGTGCGATGGACGCTGGGCCAGCTTCAGTGAGGCAATGATTACATTATCAATTAGACGCTTCTCGTAACCCAGTTGTCTAAGCTTCTGAGCCGAGCTGATTTTCTTCAACACCACGGCCATATTAAAGCGTATGCTGGACAGTGTTTGGGCATCTTCTGTCTGGCTATCGCTGGGCTCCTCCATTGTCTGGCATTTGGCACATTGCTCGACATGCGCCTGCAGCTCCACTTTAATCTTAAAAAACTCATGACAGCCATCGCACATATAAGGCTTCTGCTGTTTATGTATCTTCTTCATATGGTTCTTGAGATGTGCCAGCTGTGAGAAGGCCACTTCATCCGTACAGAGTTGGCAGCGAAAGGGCTTTTCCCCGTGTGCTTGCGTATGTGCAGCTTCAACACGCTGGAGTGGGCGAATGTCTGATGGCAGATCTGCAAGGAGTAACAGCATGCTATATATGTGACTTTGTAATGGCATCGACTCCACTTACCCGACACTGATAAGGTCGCTCTCCCGTATGCATTCGCATGTGGACATTGTACTGACTCTTTTGTGTAAAATACGAATTGCACACCTCACAGACGTGTGTCTTGACCGCAGCATGTTTCTGCATATGGGTGACCAGATCCTCATCCGGTTCGATGGTCTTGTGGCATATTTCACAATCGAATTGGCTCAACTTGTGGTGCTCCTGATTGATGTGGGCACGCAGCGCCAATTCATTGGCAAATTGACTCTCACAGATCGAGCATCTATGCTCCATTCCCTGCTCATGCCGTTCCATATGCACGCGAAGATTGGCATTCGTTGAGAAGCTAGCCGAGCATTTGGTGCAGTTGAATTGCTGTATGCTCGTCTTATGATGCGATACCATGTGTTGCTGTAGCTGTTGCAAACGGAATAAAGAATTGAGAATAGCATAAAGGAGCAGACATATATCAATGGAACTTACCTGACCCCCTCTGGCGAATCGTTTGTCGCACAGCGCACATGGATAAGGCTTCTCGCCCGAATGCAGACGCATGTGCAGCCTGAGGCGTTCTTTAAGGGCAAAGGACTTTGGACACTCTGTGCAGGCGAATTGTTTCTTATGCTCGTGGGCTGTAGTTATGTGATTCTTGAGATTAACCGCCTGGCGATAGGATTTGCCGCATTCTGTGCACTTATGCGGACGTTCGTCTGAATGGATGAGCATGTGACGCAATAGATCTGTTTTGCCACCAAATTCCTTGGAGCAGTGATTGCACACGTGCTGCTTACGCCTTGTTGTTTCCGCTTTGCGTGGTGATTTCTTTGGCTCCGGTTGTACGTAGTCCGCATCTGCATCCGCATCTCCATCTGCATCTGTGGAATCCTGCTCGGTATCGTGCCCACCATCCACATACAAATCCTGCAGACTATTGAGGCTGCTCTTACGTCGCTTGATGGGCGCTCCCGTGGGTGAAGATTCGCGTGCCGCCGGCGGCGATGATAGCGAAATGCCGCTATCCGTAAGCAGAGATGCGGCATCCTCCTTGGAGAGACTGCGACGACTGCGTACCATGTTGGATTAGTCTAAGGGCTACTATTACAGAGCTTGCTGCACCCGGCACCAGCTGCTTATTTACTTTTGGGGGAGAGGTTAATAATTCTACGAGGAGTGGTTTTTCTGTTTTCAATCTTTGGTTTTTTGACTACCTTAGCTTAAGAATGAGGATATTCCCATACACCTTGGTTTGTTATAGCGATTTAGTTAGAGTTTCGCTGCAAGAAAAATTTAAGTTCTATTATTTATTTAGCTTGCAATGCCACGTTCGAAAGAAACAACTCACAGACGAAAACAAAATAAAACAAAACACAAATGAAAACAACAATAAGAATTTCAGCTGTGTCCACCGAACTTTTAAAACTGAAACTGACGATAAGAATAATTTTAACGGGGCGTGCAATGCGATCTGAAGTCGGTACACTGAGCGAAAAGGATCAGAAAATCTCTTATAGGGAAACCTTATCAAGACACACTAAGCTTAAGAGCTGTTCGTCTTTAAAATGTTGCAGTTTCTTGGTTTAATTGTTGCTATAAAAGTAATCACATATTTTTCTCAGTGTAGAAATACGGAATATTTGCTTTTATCACTTTATCAGCTAGAATTTCCAGGTACACACACACACACTCTTACACACATGTGGAGCTGTTCTATGAGCAATGCTGAAGAGTTGTTTAGTTTGTTTTCTCAATCTTTTGTTTGGAAAACGAGCGAAAGAGAGAGAGAGACAGCAAGTGTGCTGATAAGCACGCAACAAAGGCAATAACTGATAAGGTGCAGTTTGATATGTACTTACAGGGAGCCTGATAAGAGTTAACTTATAGATTATGTGGTAACTTTTTCACTATAAAGCGATTTCTGCTGCTGCCGTTTGTGCTGCTGTTATTGTCAGAAGTTCTAATGAAATGACGAGGGCGAGGGAAAATGCAATTGAGACAAAGAAAAACTGTAAAAATCAAGAGTAGACGATGTCGACCCTGGGCACAGTTAGCGCAAAATGTATGTTAACATCTGGCGGCCAGATTGCTCATGTGAGAGAGCAGAGACACACACACTAACATACAGCATACATACAGCATATAAACACAATAGTCTGGAGGTTTACAGACCTTTGGCGACGCTTCATTGAGCCAAAGGGTGGCGCATGCCAAAAACTTACTGTACAGTGAACGCACACACTTACGGAACTTTATGAACTCGGTCGATGTTGATGATGATGACGACAGCAATGAAGCATGATTATTCCAAGTGCAGGGACAGGGCCACAGTTCACACAGCTGCACGTTACGCAAATGAAGCGTAAAACGAAAATGAAAACAACAACTGTTGAAAAGCGAATTGAAAGCGCGAACCAAACCCATCCCAACCAAAAGAGCTTTAACTGTAACTACGAGTACTAATGCAGCTGTACGTCTCCCGATCGTACGGTAGCCAGCGATTCATTAAATTAAAAGAGAACGTTGGAAAAAGCACGAACGACAGCGAAAAAAATTCACAAAAGGTGTGGGGCACAAAGAATACAAAAAACAGCAAAACACAGTTTTGTAATGCTAAATAGGCAAAGGGGCAGCACAAACAGCAATAGTAGCAGCAGCAGAAGTAGCCGCAGTAGCTGCGGCGAGGCAGCGCATTTGCAGGGGACACTGGACACTCGTCTGGCTGGGGGTCAAAACATTGAAGTCTTTTGTTTGGGATGCGCTGAAATAACAACAATAGAATACCAACTACTGCAAGTAGAAATTTGTTAGTAAGTTACCAACACCAATAACAATTGCTTACATCTATAATAAAAGTAATTTACCAAATAAGTAGCCAACACCACAACTAATTCGCATTGTAAAGTGGAAAATCAGAGCAAAAGGCGACTTACCCGCGGTGGAGTACGAATATTTATGGAGCAGCTGCAAGCAAAGCTGATACAAGCACACTCAAGCACACACACTCAGGCAGACTCAAGCACGCACAGCACAAGGGCAGCCTGGGCAGGCTACATTTTCAGCATTTTATCATTTGTTTATATATTTTAAGTGCAAAAATGCCCAACGAACGCCCCTTTTCACCGCACATTTCACAATTTCTTTACCTTGAGCAGCCGCACAGGCAACATTTTGCAAATTGCAAGCACAGGCCGCAACGTAATACATCACATTCCGCAGGAAAAAAGCAATTAATTGATTTGTTTAGTTATATTTAATTAGTTTTCTTCATACACTCCCGCAGTGTCGTGCATTTGTTTGTTAAACTAATTATGGAGTGGAACTAGTTCGATTTTAAAGTATCGATATTTGTGACGCTAAAGCATTTCTGCATTCACAGATTACGGTAACACTACCAACACATTTGTTTTTGTTGCTTTTGGCCGATTTAAAAACAAAAATGTACAAATAAAATGCATTTATTATATACAATTCAAAACGCCAGCCGCTTCATTAGCAGGTACATGTGTTGGTCGACCTCAAAGCCATGCAGATTGTTGGCATCCCCCTGCAGACGCATCAGCAGGCCACCAAATGAAACGTAAGCTGACAGACGGGAAGATTCGTTGTGCGCTTCGTCGCCTTCAATGCGGTAGATTTTGCCGAACATGACATACTCAAAACTGTCGGCACGCGTTCCCTCGTGCTCCATGGGATTGTATTCTCCACTATCGGGACAGCCATCTTCGCGCAGCGTTGTGGCCAGCACCAAGCGGAATTTATCACCCAGTTCCATGGGATAGAGCCACGAGTTGATATCCAGTATGAGGTCCATTTTGAATGATTCGGATTCGCAGTGCAGGCGGGACACACGATCGAATTTTTTTGCCTTCCGGGTCCATGTCCTTAACGTTAAATATATCCTCGAATAGTACGCCAGCCATTTCTACTACGAAAAGTATTTATTAATAATAGTTATTTTGCGGCTGACCGCCAAAACGTACCTTCTGTTTAATTCCAGGCTGTCTTGTTGAAGTAGTTTGTCGGCATTCAGCAATCTAAAGCTAGCAGTCACGTATTTAGATACTTTACGTATATTACTCAGTTCAGTTTTAATTAAGTGCTTTATTTCATTAACTGCGTTTCTGTTGCTTTTTCCGGCCCTTCACAATATTTTGGGCACAGCGTGCGTTTCATTCAGTAATAGAGCTGGAAAAGATACCGATGTCAACAACGATATATCGATGTTGTTGTTTCAGAAGAGATTCGAATGAACGGTTGCTTAACTGAACCACTGAACGGTTGTTCAATTGAACTGTAACGTGTTATGGTATAAGTTATTGCCTGTTATGTTAGTAACAGAATGTTATGCTCCGATATAAAAATATATCGATATAAAAAGAAACACTTAATGGCAGAATTTTGCAGCCCTATATTATTCTTATTAGACGCAATTGAAATATTCGGCAATTTAAATCGAAATATTTTTTATTAGGTTCATATATACAAGGGTTAAGTTTATTTACCAATTCTGCGCTTTGTCAGAATAGGCAATAATTCGGCCGCCCGAAAATATAGGTCTGCGAATGGCTGGTGTTAACTGTGCAAGTGAGGCGCCAGATTTATTTACTGTGATTTTGGCGGGTCTCCTTTTTAATGGGGCATTTAGAATTAGACGCTCTGCTCTGAAGGGAATGCGACGTTCTACAAACGGGAGTGTCAGCTGAGTTGCAGGAAAAGCAGCTTTGTTTCCTGTAACAATTTTAGCAGGTCGCCCTTGGGGACGAGCAGTCAACTTGGCTGGTCTGCGTTGTGGCTGAACTGGACGAAGAAGCTGACGGAATGCGGTAAAACGTTGAACGAGCGGCAGAACTAGCTGTGCCTGTGGTCGTAAGCTTGCCAGGCTTATGGTTGCTGCGCTTTGAGGTGAACTGTTGGCATCATCGTTCGCTGGCTGCTCCGGTGGACAATAAGTCTGATCAGGCAACTCTTCTGCGGCCGGTGGGCCATAGGTGTCATCAGGTGGACCATAGAATTCATCAGGTGGTCCATAAATCAACTCCGGTTGCTCCTCTGGTGGCCCATATATCAACTCTGGTTGCTCTTCTGGTGGCCCATAAGTCAAATCTGGTTGTGGGAAGTTCGCCTCTTGCTCCGTGGGCAATTCAAATGGAGGATCAGGTGTCAAACCAGCAGGTGGATATGGTGTTGCCTCTTGCCGTTGTAGAACAGGTCCCGGAAAGCGCAAGCCTGCCGCTTCACTAACATCCAGAGAGCTGAGCACCGCACAAACGGCCACAAATAAACCACAAGTTCCCAACATTTTGCCGTCTAAGCATGAACTGATACCTCAGCCAGCCCATTGGTGGCTATAAATACTGCTAGATAACCTTCATCCACACTGTCCAAGTGACCAAAATTCCGACGAGGCCAATTGCCAACGCCGCGATGACTTATACGGCAAACCCAAGAGGTTACGTGCCCAACGGCGATGAGTAAACCACAATCACAATGTAAATTAAAGATTAACTGACCAAACTTTATTAATATCATTTACATGTACTGGGCTAGAAATTTACCAGCTGCGACGGAGCACCAAGCGTTGGGGTACTGGTTGCTGCTGGCGGCGTCCTTGAGGGAAACGTTGATAAAATCTAGCCGACTTGTTCTCTGGCTGATCGAGCGTCGTTGAGAGGGCAATTACTGTGCCGTCTTCGGATACCTCCACTAGGACATCTTCCTCTTCCTCTGCTGGCTGTTGCTTGGCATCTCCAGGTGCTTCATCTTCTGGGGCTGGTATGTCGTCGGTATCAATTGGTTCCTCTGGTTCTGGCTGCGCTGTCTCAACTACCTCATCCACGCTTGTAGGTGGTCCGTAGACGCTGTCTGGAGGTCCATAAGAATTATCCGGTGGCAAATAGTTCACTTCCGGCTGAGCAGTTGAGCTGGGCAGCTCGAAAGGCACATCAGGCGTGATGCCCGCCTCTGGATAGCCTGTAGGCGCTGGGCTTGGAGGCGCTGCCAATTCCTGACGTGCCAACCCGCGGCGTGGTACGAATCGTTGATGTAGCGGCACCGAGTTAGCCAAAACGGCCAAGCCAAGTAGCAGAATGGCAGTCGTTGGTTTAAACATATTGAAGTCTGTTTGAGTTGTGTTCTGAGTTGCCCAATCGCTGTGCTTATTTATAGTAGACGGAAGAAGGGAGATCTTTGTTTATAATTTATGCTTGTCACTTTCAGTTTCAGTTATAGGCCTGGCCAACAAAATATGTTGTTGCTTATCCCGTTCGCTCGGCACGGCTTTGATTATGTTGCCCCGATCGAATCGGCTTTTGATTTCTGTTTTAATGCTGACTACGTGACCCTTTTCCCAATTTTAACTTCCCAATGTTAACACTATGTGCCATGCGTTGGCTCTCCGGGCTCATTAACACGCCGTCGACGGCAAATCCAATGGGCTTTGGTTCGTAATCGAACTCTGCTGTTTTTTTAACATGGGTTCTTGGCTATTCATAATTTGATTTTTATATTTGATGTCTTTTATATTCATATATATATATATATATATATATATATATATATTCAGTGACCTTGGCTGAACGTGTGGGGTGGAGTGCCCTCCCCTTTAAATGTAGTTCTAATCTAGGTCAAGCTAAGACAATTATTATTAAATATTAATTACATATACTTATGTTCTTTTAGCCATCAAAATCTGGAAGGTTAAGTTGGTTAATAATTCAATGGCTTTAATACAATAATGATTGCCAAAACTTTTATTAATCAACTCTAGTTTAATTAAAAATTTACAACACATTTCTTAATTCATTTGGTCCGTTTTCAAATTTTTGCAACCAGATCTTGGTGAAAAAGTACTAAATAAAAGAACAAAATGTACCAACTTTATAAATTATCAATTTTTCCTTTGTATTTTAATAGTATAAATATTAGTAGTAGCACTTGAAGTAGTAGCAGTGAAAGTAGGAGTAGAATTAGTAGTAGAATAGGTAGTAGAAATAGTAGTAGTAGTAGAAATAGTAGTAGAAAAGTAGAAGAAGTAGTAGTAGAAATAGTAGTCGAAATAGTAGTAGAAATAGTAGTAGAATTAGTAGTCGAAATAGTAATAGAAATAGTAGTAGAAATAGTAGTAGAAATAGTAGTAGAAATAGTAGTAGAAATAGTAGTAGAAATAGTAATAGAAATAGTAGTAGAAATAGTAGTAGAAATAGTGGTAGAAATAGTAGTAGAAAAAGTAGTAGAAATAGTCGTAGAAATAGTAGTAGAAATAGTAGTAGTAGTGATAGAAATAGTGGTAGAAATAGTAGTAGAAAAAGTAGTAGAAATAGTAGTAGAAAAGGTAGTAGAAATAGTAGTAGAAATAGTGGTAGAAAAAGTAGTAGAAATAGTGGTAGAATTAGTAGTCGAAATAGTAGTAGAAATAGTAGTAGAAATAGTAGTAGAAATAGTAGTAGAAATAGTAGTAGAAATAATAGTAGAAATAGTGGTAGAAATAGTAGTAGAAATAGTAGTAGAAATAGTGGTAGAAATAGTAGTAGAAAAAGTAGTAGAAAAAGTAGTAGAATTAGTAGTAGAAATAGTAGTAGAAATAGTAGTCGAAATAGTAGTAGAAATAGTAGTAGAAATAGTAGTAGAAATAGTAGTAGAAATAGTGGTAGAAATAGTAGTAGAAGTAGTAAAACGTATTTTTTCATAAAATTAGTACCAACTAAAGTAACAATGATGAAATAAGGTACCATTTTTGGTACTGAAGTAGTAGTAGTAGTAGTAGTAGTAGTAGTAGTAGTAGTAGTAGTAGTGTGGGAACCGTGTGTGTCAGCTCAGTTTTCAGTATGTAGAATGTAAAGAGAGTGGAGAGTTGTATCTTCGAAATTCAGTGAGCATCCGCTTGCCATACAACAAAAGCTCTCTCTTTCACTCTCTTCATTCTAGATACTGTAATGAGCACACATATTGATACATAGTACAAATTCATAGGCCAAGCAATAAATATAGTTTAATTATAAATCCTGCATTTGCATCATAAGTATAAAATAAAAAATAGTTTCAAATTAATTTGTAACAATGTTTTCATATTTTTTTTATTTATAACAAAAATTCTTAACAAAATGATTCGATTAATCGTATAAACATTCTCAACAACATGGTCCTTAGATGGTATAGACTAGAATGGGATTGGAGCGTATGATTTGAGCAGAGCGCAGTTTCTCTGGGACGGGGCGGCGGAAGCGCAGGCGTCCATTGCGAGGTTGAATCAGGCTAGCTGGGATTGGCTCGGAGGCTGGATTTGCGTCGACTGGTGGCAGATCCTGATCAGCAGCAGCATCAGCTGGTGGTCCATAGGTGTTGTCGGGCTCGGCTGGTGGGCCATAGGTATTGTCCGGCTCGGCTGGTGGACCATAGGTGTTGTCAGGCTCGGCAGGTGGGCCATAGGTCAGATCCGGCTGTGCCTCCGTTTCAGTCTCAGTGGGCAGATCAAATGGAGTGGCAGGCGTAATACCAGCAGGTGGATAAGGAGCCGATGCAGGCGTTGGTGCGATATCCACTGCCGGATCAACTGGCGCCGGTGGTGCGGCCTCCTGGCGAGCCAATTGGAAACGCGACGAGCGACTGCGCAAACGCGCCGGTTCCGCAAGACTCACTGCTGCAATGGCAGCCAGGATGAGCAGAGAGCTGGTAAACTTGAAAGCCATGTTGCTGGTTTGTTGAATGGTATTAGAATGTTGATAACCAGTGACAATCGTTGAGCTTTTATACACAACATTTTGGCAATCATAAATGGCACGACGAGGGACACCCTTATGATCATATCGTATCTATTCAAATGCACACAGTACCTACGTGACAATATTTAGTCAAGGGCCCATGTCTAACCCATAACCATTGACCATTAATTTACTTGCGCACTTAACTCTGAACTCCATACGCTTAATAGTAGTTGCACAGTGGTGCGAAATACGTTGATTTTTATCCATAGACCGCGTAATTGCCTGTGTTTTTTACATTTCTCGAAAGACAAATGAAGATGAAAGATTGGAGTGTACATTTCTACGAATATTATTACATTTCTAAGTATATTTATTTCACATTTTATAACATTTCATTTATTATGTTATCACCAGCCGTTTTAATTTCTCTTTGAGTTGCCTGCTTGATGTATCGATAATTACAATTCGATATCGATTCATCAAACACATTGCAATGAGCTGCCTACAAACTTATCAATATTAATAACGCAGTTATATTTAAATTCCAATTCAGATCTTACATATAAGTGAAAGCTTGAATTATTTAGCTCTTTAATTTGCTTTTCGTTATTATTTATAACATGATTTCATTAATTAATTTCAAACCTAACTTTTGTTAATTTAAGTTTGTCATAATATAAATTGGTTTTTAAAGCACTGTGCGGCGCCTGTTTGTCATGCAGGTCAATGGTTTTCTGTGTCTTGTTTTTGGATGGGGCTATCAAATTATTGACTGCTTTATATGCGTTACGTTGCCGGTTTGGTCTAGAATCGCCAGAGCCACGGGGCCACTGGCCAACTTTGAGTATAAAAGTACAAGTTCCATATACGAATGACAACAAAGCGTCAAAACAAGTTATACGATCATGGCACGTTATCAGCTCATCAGTTCCTTGCTGCTCCTGGCCATTGTGGTGGCTCAAACAGCAGCTGAAGCTCCTCGGCGTTTGCGTTACCAGCGACAACGTCAATTGTTTGCCAGACAGGAGGTTCAGCCAACGCCTTATCCATCGGCTGATGAGTTGAAGCCTGAGGAGCCAGCACTTATCTATGGCCCACCACCATCAACGGATCTCGATGAGCTACCAGCCGAGGAGGAGCCAGCAGTGAATAGCTTCCAGCCTGATGACGAGCCGGAATCCAATGTTGATGTCGAGCAATTGGACACCGATGAGAACTCACTGGAGGTCACAACATCAGCAGCTGCTGTTCCAGCTCGTCTGCGCAGCAGCCGTCAAAGATTAGCCAAGCTGCAACTAGCCAAGGCACAGCCCAAACGTCAACGTATTGCACGCCTCGAGGAGTTGCCTGCCGCCGTTGCGCCCGTTCCAGTTGCAGCGGCTGCTCCGACTCCGCAGTTCTACTATGTCGGTGCGCAGCAGCCCTACGTTCTGGCCTACAATGGTGCTCCACAGCAGCTTGCCTGGTAGATAGCCAAGATATTAAGAGATTGATGAATTGTTATTGATTATGCTTAGCCTTACATTGTTTTTGTCTATTAAATAACATCAAAGTTAGCTTGGATATTGCTTCTTTTCCAACGTCGTTGATATTCCATTCTCGTTGACACTTTTGCTCCCTCGTCAACAAATCATTCGCCATGAGCAATCCATTCAAGTGGAGCTCAAGGAGCCATCTCGCTTTCCCTAGCACTTTGTTGTTGTTTGTTTAAATCCATTTGCAGGCATTGCTTTGCAGTTGTTGAGTGTCCTTTTCTCAGCTCCATTCTCTTGTTTTGCCTTTGTTCTGATTGTTGCATTCCTTGTGCCGCTTTATAAATTGTTATGTTACCCTGTGCTCACTCAAAGAGGTATTATAACTTTGTGCAGATGTACTTACATATACATATAACATGCAAAACAGAAAAGCATCTTCGCTCCTTTAATTCATAATCTTTATTAGAATCAATG
Organism: Drosophila funebris; assembly: GCA_018901825.1. Classification (NCBI taxonomy): domain Eukaryota; kingdom Metazoa; phylum Arthropoda; class Insecta; order Diptera; family Drosophilidae; genus Drosophila; species Drosophila funebris. The sequence continues at coordinate 2,831,509 of JAEIFK010000688.1, forward strand.
GACAAATCTATAAGGCGCTGCCTTTACTTTAGTTTGAACTTATGGCATTTAACACGCTACCTTTAGCTTTAACTTGAATACAACTTGCATTGAAAGGCATTTAATATGTATATCCAAATTCATTCTTATTAATATTAATCGGATTACCCCAACTAGTTTTAGCTTCTTAGTATACGGCTGTTAGGTTCGTACGTAATTCAATTAGCACCTTACAATTTCACCATTAATTATATTGATTCACTGCGCAATTATTTAAATTTATTATAATACAGGGTGCCTCGATCTCCGTTTATATTTTACGTAAAGAAAGCTACACGTGATGTTATATAAATTAAACTTTGTACTTTAATGAGCGCTTTAAAATCATGCAAATTGTAAGAATATTTTCTAAAGGTATTGAATAAATAAAGCAAAATTTATTCACAACTTTCAAAGTTTGTTTATAAGAAACACCAGCAAGATAACCTGCAGGCTGCTGCTTCCCTTCGCCACGCTTGCTTCTGGTTTACTTATTCTATTTAGAAGCACAGGAGCAAAGCAATGAGCATAAAACTATTCTTTTATCGTGCTCTCTCTGTATTTCTGAATCGCCTCCGAATTCCCAGCAGCCTGAACTCAATAAGTCAAAAACAGAACTGTAAATAAGTGGCTCTCTGGACTCATGAAACACACTCCGTTATTTTGCGCAATTTGCTTTTCCCTTCTTCGTATGACGACCTCAGCTGCAAGCATTTTTTGAGCAATGCAATAACAAAACATATGAAAGAGTTGTTGCTGAACTCGAAGCATAGGCAAAGAAGACTGAAGACAAGAAAAGAACTGTTCAGAATTGTTATTGTATTTTCCTTTCGAGCACTTCCCGTTATCGTTGGCTTAAATACTTAAATCGATATTCACTCAAACTAGATAATATTCGGGAGTTTCTTTGCATTGGACATGGTATTTCTTATCAGTCCAAAGTCTTGTAAATAGATAAATCAAATTAGTCACGTCAAACAAAAAGTAGCTACATATAAAACAGGCAAAATTCGGTTACTCAGTTTATTATCGATTGAGTTTTGCACGAAATAGAACTGTGCAAACATGGAGGGTAAAAAGTTAAATATTGAATTTGCTGAAAATGTAGAACCAAGTTTTTCAGATGACAACTTTGTGAGTACCACAAAAAATAGATTTGTGTTGCAAAGTAATATTTGAAAATTCGAATTCTTTCACAGTGGGATCACTACGATAATCAACATGGCGCTTTTAATAATCTCGGAACTAGTAATGACAAGGAAACTTTAACCAGCAAAATACAAAATATGGAATGCCAAATAATGGAATTAAAAGCCAAATTATCGGAGCTGGAAATGAAAGCATCCTTTTATGATGATAAGGAAAATCTTTACAAAGAAAAACTGAAATTTAAAGATGATCTAATTGAAGCATTAAAGTTGTCCATTGAATCAACTAAGAATGCTAATAACAATGATAATGCCTCAATGAAAAACAAAACTGATCAAATGTTTGAGCAACTGAAAGAGGACAAAGAACAAATTAGCATGAAGAGCAGAGATGAGGAAATTAAAAAGTTAAAAGCCCAATTGACAGTGAAAACAGAAACACTCAAAAAATGCGAAGATAAAATGCAAAAAAATGTGGAGTTACTCAAGAAGTACGAGGTGTACCGGGATGTAGTTATGAAAATAAAAAACACAATTTATATTAAGATGGAATATGGTGGAACTACCTTGTCGATGCATGTGCCCAAATTGAAGCCTTTTGAACCTGTGCTGGAGAACAAAATAGGTGGACCAGGTTGGATCGTTATACAGCGTCGGATCGATGGAAAAACTGGGTTTGACAAAGATTTGTCCCATTACTATGATGGCTTTGGCAAAGCCAAGGGCGACTTTTGGATTGGCTTGGAAAAGATCCATAAAATAACAACGCATCAACGACATGAACTCTACATTCATATTGTTGACTATAATGGTAAAACTCATTATGCTAATTATGACAACTTTGTTGTGGACAGCAAAGAGAAGAAATATCTACTGAAATCACTTGGCAGATATACAGGAAATGCCAACGATATGATGCGATTAAATGAGAACAGGGTATTTGCGGTTGGCAAAACGAAATACAAGAGTGGTTGGTGGTGGTTGGAGCAGGCAACGCCCAGTTGGTAAGTAGCTTTTGCTTTAGAATCTTTTCAAGTTAATCGCTTTCTATTGTTGTTTGCAGTAACCTCAATGGGAAGTACTCGAATACACTGGTTGACAATGAGGAATACATATTCTGGGGACTCAAATCGTGGGGAAATAAGGGAAACTTTGTTAGGTCTGTGCAAATGCAAATCAGGCCGGTGAAAGAGAAGGTTTAACGTTGAACTCTATTATTGGAAGACATTTATGAAGAGAAAGCCTTATTGGTGAAGAAATTGTTACTTACTCCCAATATATTTATTTATTCAAATTAAGCCAAAGAAAAAACAAAGTTATCAATTGTTACTTATTAATAGTATTATTATTTGTATTATTTTTAAATAATATTTACATATAATGCTTAATCGTTCTAAGCTCTTTTAACAACTGCTATACATTGTTGCTTACGTAATACATTTATTTAAATACAAAGACTTAATTATTCACCGAATTGTTATCGCAATCTGATCCCATGAAAAACACCTGGGATATGTCACGTTTTTATTTTTGCGTAATTCCGCTTAATATTTCAAGTTAATATACTTGAATGTGTGTTATTGTGTTTAGTTAATTATACTCTGTGTATTGCTCTTGATGCTGAAAGCAAGTTTTAGCCCGCAAAGAAAGATCCCCGATTCTCGAGCGCATTTACATTTGGATTTGTGCTGTTTCTTAACGCTTCGATTGCCTGATAGTTGAGGAACCAGAACGGACGATTGCCCTCGGGCAGTGAGTTGAGATAATTCACATAATCCCGATCACCATGAGCATCGATGGGCAATGCATTTGAAACAACTGGTGCGCCGGCACTAGCAATGGGTCTGCTGGCAGTGGGAACAAAGCTGGGACCGCTGAGTGGAACAGTCGCATCATTGCCACCGAAACGGTTGACCACGTTAACAGATGATGTGGGCACGGCTGGCACTGAATCGGGCACATAGGCACTGATGGGTAAGACGAGAGGTACGCCCACTGGCGGCTTTTGTGGGGCTCCATAGGGTAAGTTAATAGTTGGTGCCTGCTGGGCCACGGCGTCCTCGCCAAATCGTGTGGCAATGCTAACGCCGGAAAGGTTCTCCACCGCCGTATTCTGTGTTCCAAGATATTTATCCTTTTGATTGAGTCCACCAGGCGGACGCATGCCCGCAAACGAGGGTCGCTGCGCCACCGATAGTTCGACTAGCGCAACAAGCATTAACCAGCACAAATTCCTCAACATTTTACGATTTAAATATTTGCAAATTTCACTTCTTTTTGTTTAACACACGACACGTTACACAGCTGTTGCCTGTTACCCGTTGAGATTGACACTGAGACTGAGAGCTGAACGCTTTGGCAATTATTTAAATAAGCTGGCAGATGCAGAGGCAGCGTCTGAGACTGAGGCGAAGACAGAGAGGCGTGGCCCCATGGGAATGACAATCCAGTTGCTGCCGAGCTTATCAAATCGATTGAAGCATTCGCTGACCCCATAGATTATAAACCGCTTTGGCATATCTCATTAAGCTCCGCAATTTGATTTGTTTATTTATTAAAAATTTCCAATTTGTATATGTATGTATTTGCATACGAGTTCGTAACATACATGGGTTTCAACTGGTCCCTCCTCTGATTTGATTTTCACTGTGTTTCTCACGTTTTTGTGTTGTATAATGTTGGGTATTGTTGCTGTGTGTTTGAGTTAGTTTTGAGGCAGAAATATAGCAATTAAATAGGCTTATTTGAGATATAACATATATTTAAATAATAATTTACTTTAATAAAAAAATATATTTTAGCAAGGAATTAACTGCTTTCAGATACAAAAGTATCATTTATTATTATATTTATTATTATTATCATTTAAACTCAATTACAGTTCATGTCCGTATCAATTGTAAATTATTATTAATTAATTTGTGAGATGCCAAAGAACAAACGCAATGTTAGATTACACGTATCTCTACAAGTAGTTAAGCGTCCTGGATAAACCAAGTAGCTCTGGAAAGTATTTTGAATAACCGAAACTGACTTTAGGGTATTCCAGCTTCGACTCTTATCAGATGCATTACTCATTACTTGTTTGCTCGCGGTCAGGGAGATACCCAAGCTCAGCTGGAATCTTGTTGGAGAGGTTCGTCATCAATATCTTGTTTTATGACGCGCACGCGAACGTCCCGCAACCGGTTTTTGGTTGGCGGGCATAAAACAATGGACCTAAAACCATTTGGGAGCAGCCCGCGCCAAGCTCTCTGTGATTCACATGACACAGACAGACTGGCGGAATGCCTGAATGCAGCTATAGGGAGAACTTTTGTTATGATTCCCAAACATTTTATTTGCAATTTTATACAATCTTTTGCTTATGTTGTGTGTAGTCTGTGTGTGTGTGTGCATTTGAGTGTATTTGTGTGTATGCTGTCATCATGGAGCGTCGTTTTAATCGTCATGGGTTTGGGGTGTGTACCTGCTCAACATCTAGCTGTGCGACTGCCCAGCTCAGGCAGCTCGTAAGCAGATGATTCTGTGCCTAGAAGCGTCTCGCAGCGCTGAGCTTGGCCGGACGTGCCGCAGCGGAGACAACACGGCGATAGGCAATCGGCTGGGGCTGGGCACGGCGTAGCTTGGCCGCGCGTCTGGCAGCGACAAGGCGAGCCTGCTCGGCGGGCACATCGGCAGCAGGCAGATCATTGCCAGTGACATCAGGTGGACCGTAGACCTCATCGGGCACATTGTTGGGTGCTGGCGCTGCGTCTGGTGGGCCGTAAACAGCATCTGGTGTGGGATCAACGGCAGCTGGAGCGGCTGCCTCGTCGAATGGCACCTCTGGTTTCAGCTCATCGGCTGAGGGATACGGGGTAACAGCTGCGGCATCTGCATCCGTTGCCAGCTCCTGCCTAGCAGAGTAACGCGAACGTCCACGACTCAAGCGCTGTGCCGTACGCTGACGCTGCTGCTGCTGAGCCTCGCCGATGGCCAACAGGCAGACCGCAATCACTAACAAAACTTGGAACTTGGCCATATCGATGCGAAGGGTTTAGAGGTGTTGTATGTGTATGTCTAGGAAACTGAAGCCGTCGACTGTTGCTATTGGCAGCCCGGCAAGGCGCTTTTATACCTAGGACAGCATTGGAACTGCCTCCAATTGTCGAGCTGTTTAGTGTGCGATGCGTCGTTCCATGTTCCATGCTTGGGCATCCTTTTTTGGCATACGCTCTGACGTCGGCGGCACACACTATTGTGCGTCTGATTGTGGCCGATCGAGGCGGCTTTATGGGCTAAAGACGTGACATGAAAGAACTAGCAGAAGAGCTGGAAGCTCAAATTTATAGTTCCGCCATTAATCAATCCAAAACCGGAGCGGATTACCTATACATATGTTGTGGAATGACTGGAGAGTGTCGTCTGATTTATTAGAAAATCAATGAAGAGCAGAAACTGAAAGTATTACAGTTCTTTTATTTATATTTGCATTTATTTATAGTATTTACATAATTGAATCTTCATCTCGGTATTATTAACATTTGTACAGACTTTATTTGTGTATAAACTATAACATTGCCTTCTCTTTCGTAGAGTTTATGATTCAGATTACTAAAACGATAAGAGAGAAACTTAAGAGAATATCCAAATAAATGTTAACATAATTTACTCACTTGCTAATAACTTCAACATCGGAAAACCACCACCCACTCTTCGATACAGTTCCGATAGAAAAGTGTTTCTTCAGACACGATCGCATGCTATCGATATTTCCATTAAATTTACCCAGCGACTTCAATTGATATCCTTCCTCTTTGCTGCCCACAACAAAATTGTCATATCGCGCCCAATAGTTTTGATTGTTATAACTTATTATGTTTACAAATAGTTCATGTTGTGCATGAGTTGTGATTCTATGTATCCTCTCCAAGCCAAGCCAAAATTCACCCTTCTTATCACCAAATCCATTCTGATAGTCAGCAAAATCTCTGCCATCGAAATCGACACTCTGATCATATCGACGCTGAATGACAATCCAACCCGGTCCAGCGATAGTCTTATCACCTAGGACGGGTTCAAATGGTTCAAGACCCGGCACATACATTAGTTTATTAGTCGTTCCATAGGGTATAAGGATATATATTTTATTCTCCCACTGCGCAAGACTTCTATTTTTATCTTCCAATTGACTTTCTGTTTCCATTACCTGTGCGTGTAAATTAGCATTAATTTGTTCCATTTTCTTGATGGTAAATTCTTGGGCAACAACTTTAGACTGAATCTCTTTAGTTAGCATTAGATTTTCGTTTAGTTTTATCTCATCGGACTTTAATTTAGATTTCAATTGAGCTATCTCCTCATCTTTCTTTAGCTGATCCTCATTGGCAGCTATTTGTTGTTCCATCAGCTTATCAATTTTTGCTTTCAACGTTAAATGGAGATTATCACTGAGTATATTGTTGCCTTTAGATAAGTCGACTGATTGCTTTAATGCTTCAATTAGTTCTTCTTTTGTTTTGATCTTTTCATCAAAGATAATAGCGTCTTCTTTCAGTTTTAACTCATCAAATTTCGCTTTCGTTTGCAGAATTAAAATTTCTTCATCCTTATTTTTAATCGTAGTTTCATATGCGGCAATTCGATCATTAGAAGTCTGTTGTTCCGCTTTCAATTTGTCAATTTTCTTTCTGAAGGACGCTATTAAATCGTTCTTATCTAGAATTTTCTGACTGTAAACTGATAGCTTTATTTCGAGGTCTGATAGCTTTTCCTTTGCGTCCATTATTTGATTGTCTTTAATCTGAAACATATTGCTAAACACTTCAATTTCTTCTCTCGTAACGACTGAATGCTCCAACAATTGCTGGACTGCCCTTACACATAAGGTTCCACAAAGAGTGTCAAATTCAACGCACTTTAAAAAGAAAGAATTCCAATAAGTTTATTGAATTTATTGATTCGTTTAACTCACCGAAGGGTCGTCGAAGTTAACATTATTATCATCAACTTCTGTGTTTAGTTTCTTACAATCCATCTTCGTTATATTCATTGAATATTATAAATATATATTTTATATGTTCCCATCTATTCAATAGCTCAACAAAAACTAAATGTAACAACAAATGTAACAATTTCAATTAATAAAAAAAAACTATAAGCAGATAAGATAACTTTAAGTGCATTCATAGATAAGTAATTGTTGCAGTTTTCTTTGTCCTAGTCTTAAGCTCTGCAATTATTATTTCCCTTGACATTAATATATTCTCATTTGTTCTCTCTTTATTTCTACCTTCCTCTCTCTATCTCATTCTCTATTGTCAATAGAGTTTCGCAATTTGTTTTGCATGAAATACCTTGTCTAACGATCCATAACTGTCCCTAATTTGTTATCCAATGCATCTCAAATTGGGAGAATGATGTAATATGAAAATAAAATATATTATAATGTTTACAAACCATTAAAATCTGAATTAAATTATAAGTTTCCAGATTTGTTGACACGCTCATTTATTTAAATAAAATACATTTGAAACAAAAAGATTTATATTACAGAAAAGGACTCAATTGGTAAATTGAAACTTGACAAACTAGTCAATTTGTAGTCTATTATAAATACATTAATAAAGTTAATCTGTCTTTTAACAACAAGTCTTTCATTGTGCACAAATTACAGGAGTGCATTTATATATTATGTTATACATTTTATTATATATTATATTATATTATTGTATATTATATTTAGTATATATTTAAGTTCAAGTTTATATACAGGAGACGGGACGTGACATGATACTATGGCTAGTTAGTCACAGCTGCCCTTGGCGGTCACCTCCCTTCCCAGTCGTTGATCGCATAAATATCGATTATAAGTGTTTAATAAAAATTCTAACACTCAAAATATAACCGAGAGACATAATGCAATTGACAACAAGTCTACGTTTTCGCTTTCAATTGATGTGGCCAACTTGTCAATGATGTTGTTTAGACTTTTTTCTTTTAATTTGCGTATCACGTAGGAAACGCATTTTATTTCCATAGAACATGGCGACGATTCGGACGTGGCGGACGTGGATAAGCTGGCAAACACCAGAAACAAAACAACTGAAAAATATATACACATATAATAAGTGGAAGCTACAGGCGAGTGTGCGCGACTAAGAAATATCCTGTACCTTAATGATTTAAACAAACGTCTGACTTCAAAGTTAATTAATTGAAATGTTCGGAACAGCTGAAGTTATTTGAATATGAAAAAAGCAAGAACTTTATTAATGTATCCTAAGATCAAGTAAATCTACATTATTGAATTGAAGCTACCTTCTACGAGCTGATACATTTATTCTCTGAGACTTATTATACCCCCTTTTGCACATTTTCAATGAATGCAGGGTATACAAATATAAAATAAATCATTAAATGTGATAGCCATGCGACTAATGATGTCTCATATATATATATATATATATATATATATACGCATATTTAAATGTATTATATAGATATATATTTATGTATCTTGATATTACTTCTCCACATGGTAAGGAACGACTCTCGCTTTCATTGACTGAGACCCCCCCGGAGACCTTAGACAGACCGAGAACATTGTATAAAAACCGACGGCACATCCGGAGCGCAAATCAGTTGAAATATATCGGGCGACATACGACATAGATATACAATATAGAATGCAGTGGATATTCGCTATCGTTCTGTGCCTCTGGGCATCTGGAATTGCTGATACGCGTCAGATACGAATCAATCGTTATGCGGCCAGTGTGCAGGAAGATGAGGTGCAGCAGGCGGTGGTCAAAGAACTGAAGCCATATCCAGCTGCTGGCTATCGACCACAGGGACGTGCATTCTGGTTGCCTGGAGAGGTGGGATCAGGAACTGCTACCGATCAACTTACAACAACAACAGAACTGCCACTTGATGATGCCATAACGAGCACTACGGAGTCGCTTGACTTGAGCACAACAACCACAATGGATAACTTGGAAGCAACGACAACAACAATAACAACGACAAAGACAACGGCAGCACCTTCCCAGGTTGATTTTCGCTCTGGACGCAACTATTCTAAGGCGCCATATCCAGCAGCTGGTTATCGACCAAGTCGCGCATTTCTATTGCCCACAGAGCTGAATCTTGACCAACAGCAGCAACAACAACAAAAACAGCAAATAGATGCTGCAACTGCCACTCCATCTCCTGAAGCTAAGGACAATGCCGATCATCCAGTTTGTGGTGTCAGCACAAATCCATTGATGCCAACTCCGGAGCCGGGCGCAAAGTCCGAGCCAGATGCAGAAAGTGTTGTAATCACTGGCAATCTGGGACCAGCTGTTCTCGTTGCCAAAGCACCTGCAGCTAATGTCATTCCAGTGGCCATTCCACTGCGCTCCCAACCTCTAATTCAGGCTCCTCGCCGTGGATTTGTCTACACAACGCATGTGGAGCAGCGTTGGTAGAACAATAAGTCAAGTGAATCAATCCTATTATAATATTATATTGTTAACATTTTAGTATTTGTAATTCCGTTTTAATCCAATTAAAGTCATTGTTTTTGTTATCGAACTATTGTTTTGGTAATTATTAAGAAGTAGTTATCGTTGATTGGATGATTATCTTCACTAAGTTTCTAACTTTTCGAATAATTTGTAGGTCTAATTAGCATATTTATACTTTTATTATCATTTATATTTCGTGTGTTTTGAACGCTCATAGAGTTAAGGTCACTGAAAAGAATGAAGGACAAATAAATGATTAATATGTATTTGAAAATATCTTAAATACTCACAAAGTTAGGAAGCTCTCTTTGTGCCACCACCAGCCACTCTTATCAAAGCCAATGCTGAAATCTAGTTTCTCACTAAGGCACATAAGATCGCAATTTTCCCCAACAAATTTACCAAGAGACTTTAACTTGTAACGTTCATCTTTGCTGCCGACAACAAAGTTATCGAATCGACCATAATGCGGCTTATCATCGTATCTTTCGATATGAATATATAACTCATATTGTTCTTGTGTTGTTATTCTGTGTATCTTCTCCAGGCCAAGCCAAAATTCTCCATTGGGATTGCCAAAACCATCGTAATAGGCTTGCAAATCCCTTTTAAAGTCGACACTTCCATCGAATCGACGCTGAATAACAATCCAACCAGGTCCAACTATATTATCTTCGAGGGTTACCACAAACTTCTCCATGCCTGGCAAAAGCAACAGGCATGTTGTGCTGCCATCGGTTTCACGAAGATATCTTTCTCTTTCACATTGGTCAAGTTGACTTTTAATCTCTGCTGTGCTCTTATCCTTTTCCGTAATACTCAATTTAAGAGCACTGATTTCTCGTTTCATAAGTTTCATTTTATTCTGCAATTGGCAATTACTTGCAACATATGGTTCAATAATTAAATTTTGACTGGTTTCTTCAACTTGAGCAATGGATTGCAATGCAGCAAGTTTGCTCTCAAAGTTTTTATTTGATAATTTCTTGGCTTTGCCATATGTACTTGGTTTCTCGTCTAACTTTTCTTTCTCATTTTTTCTGGTAATTTCTTTGGTTGACTTATCTGTTTGCACATTGCTCTCTTTCGCTAAATCAATTGACAACCTTAATGCGTCTATCAAATCATCCTTCGCTTTGATCAACTGAATAAGGGTATCCTTTTCCTTTAATTCGATTTCATTTGATTTTATTTGACATTGTAGCTGCTCAATTAGTTTATCTTTACTTTTAATAGTATTTTCATTGATCTCAGTTCGTGCATTATTATATTCCTGCACATTTTTGATCTCATTAAGTAGATCTTTTAATTCGGCTATTTTAACTTTGATGGACGAAGTATTCAAAGACATTTGTCCTATTAATTCTTCCTTTACTTCTATTAACATGTTGATAACTTGCTCTCACTCTCTATAAGGAAGTACTTGTCTAGTAAATAACTATTTCCTTAATGCTCATTAACTGTTCCGAGCGATTGAATGATTCAACTGAAACCAAACTGCTATAGTAAATGCTTTTTATATGATTGCCCGAAGTCTGATAACATATCTATAAATGCGTCTACGATAATATTTGTCAGTTATCAGTTATATATATATATAATTTTGCCACAGACTACGTAACCAAAGAATGGAAAATAATGCAAAATCTGATTCATAATCGAATCTACAAATACCAAAGGTTTCTGTTTGCTTCTAATGCTTACTGTTGGTCGAACAACTAGCGATTAGAGCTTTAAATAACCCTTAATTAATAAGCTTTTAATCTATCGGATTTTCTGCAATATTAAATGTTAAATGATTTTCATTAAATATTTATTCGTATTAATTGTTAAATGTTTAAATATTATTCGTTAAATGTAATTTAAGATGCTCGTGTGTAAAACATAAAAACAAACTTTAACTTGTGGCCACAGCGCTGTGTCCTTTTGGAATTCGAAGAGAGGAGAGCGTGGAAAATCAGGGGAAATTGTGTACATAATTGACAATCAGGGGATCATCGAAGCGGGTGGGCACGATTTCCACAGAATGCACAACTGGCTGCAAATGGGCATCGCTGTCAATGTGCGTGAAGCTGCCCAGTTGCAGTTCATCATGTGTGGCTGATGAGGATGAGACGGATGCCAGGTCCAGGCTACTATCAAGCAGCACGTACTCTGCCTCTGGCTCGACCAGAGCCAACTCAATAGCCACATTGTTGTTGCCAGCTGGTTGCGGCTGTTCGGCAATCGAAATTGTGGCATTGTCTGTGGCAACGGCAACGGCAACGGTCGGCTCAGACGAGTCCTCCGAGGATATTGTCGCATTGATGGCAAACAGCTTCGTTGTTTCTGTTGTTGCTGCTTTGCGCTCAATTGTTGCTGCTGATGTTGTTGTTGTTTCTGTCTCAGTGTACCCCGTTGTGGTTTTATCTTGTTGCTCCTGTTCCGTTGTGGTCGGCACATTGGCCTCAGCACTGCCAGCAGCTGCGGACTCGCTCTCATCCTGCTCCTCCAGCTGCTGTTCCACTTCAGCGGGTCGCTTTGCGGGTGTGCTCAGCAGCAACAGCTTGGCTGACCTCTGTTGCTGTTGAGACTTCTCGGCCACACGCACACTGAGATCACCTTCAATTGTGCCGGGTGCAGGATCTATGCTAGCCAACGTTTCCCGTTCTTCAATTTCCACACTCGCATCCTTGTCGCGACTCTGTGCGGACGCTGTAGTGCTTTCCATTGGCTCCATTGTGGTGATGGCATCCTCCATTGCCAACATTGTCGTTGTCGCCATGTCCTGTTGCTCTTCCGGCCTTATGACAGCCGCCTGCACGTTTGCCAAGCAGGCGACCATTAATGTTACATAGATGATTAATCTTTGCCACATTTTGAAAGTTGTTCTGTTTATTTGCTATTTGAGTGTGCTACTAAGCGCTGACATTTTCCAACATCGCTTATTTATACCAATTCCCAGTCAATCCTCCAAAACCGCAAAGTTCCCAGCAGCAGCTGTCATAATTTTAGCCCTGAAGGTGACCAAATTGACGCTCTGCTTCCGCATGCCGCCCCCAAAAAGCGGAAATGTAATTTCAATGTGCCAGTATTTGTATCTGTATGTGTGTGTGTGTTTGGGTGTGTGGGTGGCTGACTGGTTGAATGGCTGACTACTTTGGACAGTGTCTCAGTCGTGGTCATCGTGTCAACGTAGAGGCCAAAAGGCGGACATCGTTCGTTACACCTTAAACCTGCCCGTTGACCGCAATGATGGTCACAGAGTCAGCCCCAAAATCGCTTTACATTCCTCCCTGACACCTCTCAGCACCTCTCACAACATTACTGTCGTTGTTGTTGCTGATGAGCAAAGTTTTGTGGCTGACCATTGGCAGTTGTTGTTTCCATTGCTGTCGTTGTTGGCCATGTTCAACATGCCGGTCACGTCCACTCGGTGACTTTGTTTTCGTCTTAAATGCGAATTGAGAAAATTGAAATAAATAGCCACATGTTCTCTGAAGTATATATACATACATATATATTAAAGGCAATTCCTTGTGGTATGGCCAAAGAACAATCATGACAGTCCTATGCATCTGTTTAAGTTATTCAACATCAAAGTTGTATAGCAAGTTTAGCCAATTCCTCTTAAGCGAAGAATATTCCTGAATATTCCGATATACTGATATCACTACATTGTATATGCATCCATCCCTGCTGTTAGACATCCAGTAGCTATCTCGCTCTGCCTATTATTAATAAGGAGAACGACCGATACATTGATCTCGCTCTCGCACGAACTGTCAACTTGACCGTAGTGTCGGTCGGTTGATAGCGAGAGAATCAATACATTACCGATTACAACATATGTATGTATATCGGTAAGGTAGAAGGAAACGTAGTTTCATTTAATTAAAAAATAATAAATATAACCCAATCCAACCCTTTTCATTGACCTCTGCAGGAATAAGAAATCACATATTTTATGTTTTATTTATATTATTATATATATAAGTTTATTATCGAAGATTCAACACTACTTATGTTAAAAATATTGTACGTCTTAAGTTTATGATTTTATGTTGATTTTCTTGGTTTTTATTTTCGTTTTCAATTTACTTCTTAATGAAATTTCTAATTTCATAGAACGAATATGTCATGCGTTATATGTATGTTGTTGGTATAATGTATAATAATTGCATATGATCGATCGATGTTGTACAAGTAGAGTGTGTGGGGGGGAGTTGCGAAATGGCATGGAAATACATAAGTAGATTTTTGTTGTTGTTGTTAGGTATTATAGTATATAGTATATATATACTTGGTATGGCATGATGGATTTGATTTCGATATTCTATATAATATAATTATATATGATAGGGCCTAATACATCGAGATATGTGTGCTTCGTTTTGATACAAGATACAATTAGTTAAGTACAATTATGATAATTATTGTTCAACGTGTATTCAATGTAGATATCAGATTTAGATTTTAGATTTTAGTTTTTTTAGATTTTAGATATTCGAATTCAGTTTAAATTTAGTTTTAGATCATTTTAGATGGTATTCTCTCTTTCATCCGCACGTATAAAATGAATTTACTTCTACTTACAATATAAAAATTGTTTTGGTTTGTGCTTTTGTCGGTATTTGTTATATTTAGTTATCCCTCATCCCAAAAGATTCAACTTCAGTTTGTTTGCCAAACTTACAAATAGCCCATAGCCAACGGGAAGCACATAATGCTCACATGGCATTTGCCAGATCCTATAGAATATGGTTGCCCAAACAGAGGGTGAAATCCCTTAACAGTTTCCAAACTAATTAATTAATAAATGTTGTTAATACATAACATAATGTAATATTAATTAAATAACTAAAAATATTTGTAATAAACATAGAAAACATATTAAACAATTTCTAAATATTTAAAATATAACAAAACCATTTAAAAATAATATTAATAACATTTAAAATATACCAACAAAACAAAATGATATTCAAAAAAATAAAGAAATGTAATAAATGTGAAATCCCCCTAACATTGGAGAGGTTTACGCCCTAACAATCAACAAGCTGCCTCAGCCTAGGCGATATTATGAACCTTGGCTGAAAGGCAATTGTGTACCACAAATACAACTGGCTTTGGACAGCATTCCATGTCCAGTTCCTGAAAGAGATTAAAGCTTAGAACAGTTTGCAATTGAGAGGGAATTGACATGGACTTACAATTTCGCCATCATCACCGAAATCCAAATACAACATTCGAGCTCCATCGTCCGCTGAGCCCTTCAATTTGTCAAAGGCAAATTGCCAGAGTTGCGTTTTGTTGGCCACCGCCGCTGTGGGCGTGGACGAGGCGAAACCACCGCAATCGTATAAGAAAAAGCCGCGATTTATATGCACAACCAATTGACACTGCCTGCCCTGGTACAGGCAGCGAAACGAGAATTCTCGCTGCAAATTGACAGCCTGATGGGAGCCCTGGACCAAAGCACGTGCCCATGCAGCCATATCCCGATGCGTCTCCGATCGTAGCCAATAAACCAGAACGCCCCTGGCCGTCCCACAACGCACACAGAACACCGTCGTCTGCTGGCCCTGTTAAGGATTAGAAACGATACATAAAGTCTGTAGTTATACCTCGATTTGTTTGATTGAAGACTACTTACATTTAGGGAGGAATTGTTGCCTGCACCTGCCAGGCGTGTGGTGGCCAGTGCATAGCTCTCCAAGGGACGACTCCAGGCCTCCACGGACCAAGGTGCACTCTCGTATATTCGAAACTCCCGCTCGGTCACTGCCACAAAGATGGGCAGCCATTTGTCGCTCTCGTCAGAACTCTCTGAGCTGGATCGACCGCTTGGCTAAAGGAAGAAACGTGATTACTCAAAGAACTCGCTTGAATTTCCTTACAGCTTGTATTCAAATATTTATGAATAGATTGAAGCTTGCACTTACCACCTCAGTGGCGACGCCTCCGCTATTTGATGTGCCGCTGCCACCGCTGGCAGCACCACTGCCGCCACCACCACCCGCACTGTCAGAACTGCCGCCTCCACCACCATTTAGACGCTTACTCAGCCAACCGATGTGCTTAAGCTCACCGATGAGATTCACCAACGCATGATTGGCCTCAACCAAGGCGCGCTGCGTGCTGCTGCCCATGGCCGAGTGGAGCGCATTGAACCAGACGAGAGCTTCCGCGGAGTCAGCCGCACGGAGAATGCACGAGTGCACGCCATCCGGGGAGTGCAGCTCCAGGCAACGATTCTCTGCAAATTGCGAATAGTAGTTGTTAGATTACGATTGTCGTCCCACTCTAGTCCATTGTTTTTTAATGCTGTGTGTATGTGGGGGGTAGCACCACTTACCCGGATCGATGTATTTGAGATTGCGAGCCAGATGCGTCAGCTGCAATGGAATGTAGCGCGTATCTGCACGCGGCGTTGTCTTGGGCGTCGGAGCGGGCGGAGATGTGGGCACACCCGGACCCAGCGGGCAAAGGAATGCCCGTTGCAGTTCCCAACCCACCTCCGAAATAATGCTCGCCTTGCGAAAGTAGGGCGTTACTTCGCGTAGAAATTTAACTGCAAATACGAGACATCAAATGCACAGACATCAATATTGTGGCACATGAATATGCATGTCAAAGAGGATGTGGTTGCCTGCCTATGGCGTCACCTGTGAGGCTGCACAGGATGTGGTGACATCAACCAGTCACACTCACACACATACACACACACACACACACACACACACACACACACACACACACACACACACACACACACACACACACACACACCCATCTACAACATACAAACACAGACACACAGCATTCAATCAGTTCGTTCTCAACAGCATCAGCGTCAAACACAAACGTTGCGGCATAAATTCATTAGAGTTTCCGCTCCATTTTTATTCGATTTGCACATTCAACCAGCACAAGCTATGCGCACAGTGGTACTGATGTCAGTGAACAGTTAGTGAAATTTATTTGATTTATTAATATATTTCAAGCAACTCTTTAGCAGTAGATTAGAAGTTTAGCTATTGTTTAAGGCAATTCTAGATAGGAATATACTCGTATTTTATTGTAATTAATTGAATTAAAATTAAGAGCGTCTTGTTGCGTTTTAAACTCATTTCTAACTTCTAATTTATTTAATTACATATTTAAAACATTAAACAATATTTGACATATTAAATGGGAATTAAAAGCATAAATAATCATTTAAATAAATACTTAAACTAACATAAATAAACAAATAAAACACTTTCCAAAGAGATTTGCATTTTCAGCAGTCCAAAATGGAATTTAAAATGGCAAAGACATTTTCCACAAGCTGTGCCCCACTGTGCGGCATCTATGCAAATGTTGATGGCAGGTGGCTTGTAGCACATACACATACATACATATCTCGGTATTTGTAGATGTAGATGTAGATGTAGATGTAGATGTATATGTAGATGCTCGTCTATCTGGACTACGAACTGCTCCCACTTTCCTCCCACAACATTTGCACATTTGCATTTCCGTTGGTGACGTTGTTGTTGTCGTCGTTCAAGTGATTTGAAAATTCAATTTTCACACTTAATGCCAACTGTTGTTGGCCTAGAGTTTGGGTCGTTTTATGCGCCTCAAACCGTGTGTTTAGACCAACTAATTAGTGCAGACGGCTCCCAAGCCGCCATAACTGTCTGACAGGCTACACTTCCGTCTTCAACGCCCCCCTTCCCCGCCACCCACTCTACATAGCCACATTCCGTCACTAATTGCTTGGCATTTACGTGCACTAAAAGGGTTACCAAGTGGACGTTGTCGTTGCCGTTGCCGTTGCCGTTGTCGTTGTCGTTGCCTCAGCATGAGGCTTGCCGCTTGGAGCTCAGCAAACATTTACATACAGAAATATGCAACCGACAACTAACAAACAAACAAGCTAACAACTAAACAAAAAAAAAAATGTTGCATAGCATCAGGCGGCGAGCAGCTGGAGGATGATGGTGGCGGGTGGGGGGATTAGGTAAGCTTGGAGTGCACTAAAAAGCAAACAAAAACCAAAACGCAATGCAAAAGTTTAGAAACAACAATAACAACAGTAATAAGTTGTGCAAATTTTTGCGTTTCACTGTAAATAAAGTTGCAATTCCACAAAAAGAAAAACAAAAGCAACAAAAAATAAACAAACAACAATAACAAAACCATAAATGCTGTAAGCCAAATGTAAACTGCTATTTATATAAAACACAAACACACATGAGCATATTTATTACGCTTAATATAAATAAACTATGTATATATATATAGATATATATATTAATATATATGTATAGACAACCTCACATGACCTTTTCATTGACCTTTCTAGTAGTCAAACAATTGATTGCAGCTCACGCAAAGTTCACGAGAACAAAGAAATAATATAATATTCCATTCAACGGCATTCTTGACGAATTACTGCCAATTAACAATCAACTAATTACTGGCTTTTAATTGAATTTAATTTGCATTTAATTTGTAATATCAAGTTACACAAGTTGGCCAAATTGAATTGTTATATTGAGTTGGCACTGATGAGTAAATAAATAAATGTAATATTTAAAATAAATATGCATTCACATATTCATGAATTGCTTTAACTAAACTTAATATGTTAATTATATAAATTAATAATTTAACTGTGGCTTAATGCGAAATTCAGATAATTTCAGTTAGCAGGCACTTAGCAGGCAGCATTTGGCCAAGAGATTACAGGTGGTGGGCAAGTTTTTTACACCTTTGGCAAACTCAGGCACCCGCATAAATCACGCCGGAAGGCAGTCAAGGCAGTGGACTGTGCCTGTGCTGGGGGCGTGGCCGTAGCCGTGGGCGCACAAATATGATATCAAATGCAGGAGTTTCGTTTCTCGCAAATCGTGCGTTAAAACTTTGCACAAAGTTTTTAGAGTAAAATCTCACGCGCTACGTTACCAGGAAACGGGTGTTGATCAAATGGGAGGGGGGTGTTGGGGAGGGGAAGCGGAGGCAACAATGCGGGTGGCACAAAAGCTGTGTGTGGACTGCCTGCCCACAAAAGTATGCCAAGCTGTAAAAACCATTGCTAATGGACTTTTGGTAGGCAGCGCAAAAGATGCTGTCGGCTGGGAAGAGGGAAGCGAAGTGCGGGGGAAGGCAAGAGAAACCGTTGCCAACTGTTGTCGACGCCTTTTGCTTGGGCGATGAAATCTGCCGCTGACATTTGGCAGTTGCGAGAGTTTTCTGGAATTTGCGCAACTGGACGGCAAAAGTTGGCCAACCCCCCCTGCCCACCCGAATCCCTGTTAGAAGGATATACCAGGCTTGCGTAGCTTATTTAAATTACAATGAGGATGGCCAAAGATGAGGCCAAGTCTGGCAAACAACTTGGCTCAAGTTGTAAATTGAAGTTCGAGACGCAATCGCTAACGGGCATGGGCTGCTTGGCCAGCTTCAGTTAGCAGCTAAACCAGATCACCGCTGTCGTCCGTTCGCATGGCCAAAAGACCTTAGCCATTGCAATTAGCCATTCGGTATACGACTGTCTGTGTATTGGTTAATGCTAATGCCTGCTTGTGCCAATTTACGTGCTTATAGATCCGAGTCAATTTCATTCAATGTACAGCCGCACTGAAATTATGAAAGCCTCCTAAAATGCATAATCAAATCAACACAAAAGGCTAGTCTTATATACCCTATGCGTGCAGCGGTTGTTTTGACTATGATGTGCAGAATGTTACATGGGAAGGGGTAGAACATAGAGTTTCACTTACTAACTTATAGAAATTAATGATAATTAATAAAGGAACAATTTTAGTCTAGGCCTAACATAATAGATTAAATATTATGTATTTATAGAATATAAATAAGTATAAGTAATATTTTAAATAAAAAATAAATAAAAATAAAATAGAAATAAATGTAAATGAACTAAAGGCAATTAATATTTATACTTTTTTTCTTTTAATTTAATAGTTTAATAACATTAATGAATCATTTGTTCTTTAATTTATGTGAACTATAAAAGAAACTAAATAATTTATTTAATAATTAAGTAATTAAGTTTTACAGGGCGTCTTCTAGTCTTAATCTCAAGTATAACTCTTTGCTTAAAATTAAAAAAATATTTTAGAGCAGAAATTCCACAAGAAATAAATAGTAAAATGCTAGGATATTTGGTGGTCGTAACTCTTGAAGTTGGCGCTGGTTAGGGCATTCAATATACGTTGAAATGTGGCTTAGCTAGTTTCTCGGAATTTATATGCTCTTAATTTTGGGAGCTGACAAAACTTTGGCGAAATGGATCAACGACATGTGCACGCATTGCAAATGCGAGGCACGTTGACGTTGACGTTGACGATGACGCTGACGTCGCGTCGCGTCGCTGCGTAGCTTCGTCATGGGCATGGAAACGGACGTGGATGTGGACGTGCGTTCAGGGCTGATGCGGGACGTGGGAGGGGGGAGGGGGGGTTTTAGTTTTCGCTGAGGTTGTATCATATTAAAGCGGCATTAACATTGAGCTTGATGGCTCATTTGATGGGCTTCGATATGTTTTTAAATGCGCAAATATTGCGACTCGTGTCCCATTTGCATTGGCCGCCTGAAAAGAGTTATCGTTATCATAGCCGAAATATATAAACGGAGCTGACCTTGCGACCGTTACTGAATTCTGATGTAGAATCCCCAATTGCCCCTGCTCCATAAGTACGCAATATAAAAGCGAGTGCACCCACAGCAGCATAGTCACATACCGTTAACAAACGTTGAACGTGCAACATGAAGACATTTACCGGATTAATCCTTATGAGCCTGACGCTGGCTGCATCTATCTCAGCAATGCCACAGCGTCGACAGCTGAAGAGTCAGCGACAAGTGGAATTGGTGGCAAGCACACCGTACCCCGCAGCCGGTTTCCGGCCTAGAATCCCCCTTCGATCTGCCAAGCGAACGACAGCCGAAACTGGAGGAACCGCTGGCAACCACGACAGCAGCAGCCGCGACATCTAGCAGTGATGTGGAGGAGTTTGGCAGCACCACCACCGAGGTGGAGGAGGAACAACAAACGGAAATTGAGGCAAATGCACGCACTCCAGCCAACACTTATGGCGCACCCGAGTCCAATCCGGAGGACACTGTTGAAGTGGTAGCCCAGGCACCCGCCCAGGACTTTCAGCCACCCGTACGCGAGGCTGTGGAGGATTTTGCCGCTGTTGCCGTTGATGGCGTTGCTCTTGAGCAGCAGCCTGTTGCTGATTTGCCTGCCCTGGACCAATCCGAGACGCCGTTGAGCGACAACGATGAAGAACTACCACCCACCGAAGTGACAGCCAAGGCGACAACGACGCCTTCCAGCACTTATGGTGCACCTAACACACCTGCCCGCAGCTATGGCGCACCAGAGCTGGAGGAACCCGATAACGAGCTGGAAGTGGAGGAGTCACAGGTGGAGCTGGTCGAGGAGGTGGAACAGGAGTTAAGTGAAGCTGCTGCTCTCGGTTTAACCAGCGGTCGCTTGATTCTGCTGCCCATTAACGCTGCCGGCGGTCAATTTGGACGTCTCATTCTTGCCGTGGAGCAGCCCAAGCAGCAACTGGGACGCCAGCGTATACGCAGTGAACGCCTGCGTCGAAACTAAAGCCAAACGCCAAAAGTGAATCATCCGACAACAGAGAATTGATAATAAATATTTGCAGATAGTCCTTAAGTTCTTGTTTGTTCTTCGTCTACATCTGTTGTCCACTGTCCGACTGTTGCTCTTGCTGCCCCGGAAATCGAATTGACTTGCATCAAAGTCAATCTCAAGTGCGTGTTTGCACACAAGAATGTTGTTTTAGCAAAATTGTTCTCAATGCTTCATTGCGCATTGTTTGCTTTAAACTTTGAACCCGATTCCCGTCCCTCTTTTCTGCTCCAGTTCAATCACCTAATTGATGCTTGTTGCAATTTGTACGCATTTAACTTTAGGTCTACTTGACCCAAAAGGGCATTTTGTCGTCTCTATTTTGGCTTCTCATTTTGCATAAAGCATAAGCAGAAGCTCCACTCAAATGAGACTGAAACAAGTCTGACTCTGATACTGTTAACAAACAAAAGTAACATTAACCGTCCTTATTGATATATTTTGCTCATTACTTATTCTGAACTACGCTTTCTCTTCTCTATTCTTTATTCGTTACTGCTTAAAATAGAT
Organism: Drosophila funebris; assembly: GCA_018901825.1. Classification (NCBI taxonomy): domain Eukaryota; kingdom Metazoa; phylum Arthropoda; class Insecta; order Diptera; family Drosophilidae; genus Drosophila; species Drosophila funebris. The sequence goes on from JAEIFK010000688.1 coordinate 2,853,345, forward strand.
TGTAGCAATTACAGTGGAACTTTATATTTTCTCTGCCTTTGGTACTGTTAACAGACCAAGTTTATGTTAAACTATCATTTGTTATCGACTTATTAATATATTTTGCTCATCAACAATGTGATTAATGTTCCTGCTCTACTAGTTCTTCCTCTCTATTCTTTGATCTTAACAGCAGGTCTGCTCAAAAGAAACTGCAATAATAAGTGTTATACTACTGTTAACAGACTCAGTTAACATTGAGTGATCAAAATAGTACTATTTCTTTCTCTCTTCGTTTTAATCGTTAAAACCACCACAAAGTATTTAAAGATAACAGAGAGAGAGAAACCAAAAGCTTTCTTAACTTCGCAAAAGGAAAAATGTTTCTTTAAACAAAGTTAAGCGCATCTCAGTTCCGTTTCAGACCTGTTATCATAGTATATGTATTGCCGTCTAATACTAATATGTAGGCCTCCCACTCTTAACAGATGAAAATGTAGTGCGTAGCATTCATTTCAATTCGCACTGCAGTGGCAAGTGGCATGCCACACCCACTGGCATAGCAACTATGTATTTTGGGGCCATTTGATCAAATGGAAGGAAAACTTTTCTCATTACTCATTGCTAAGCGAAGCCAAGCCAAGGCAAACAAACAAACCAAACCAAACCAACGAAACGACGAGGAGACCGACCGACCAAAAAAAAACCAACGCAACTAACGGCAGTCAACAGCTAAGAGTCAACAGGCAGAAGGTTGGCTTTGGCGGGGGAAGGCGGTGGCCCTGTATGCGGGGGATTTATAACAGTACACAGCTGCAGTTGCAATAGCAACAATAACAACAACAACAACAACATTAGGAACAACAGCATCAACGACAGCGGACACTAACTCTCATGTTGTGCTGACTAATCCTACGTATGCAGTGTATCACCTACACTGCGAAAAATCGTGACAATATTAGCAGAAATATATATTCAATAATATATATAAGTTAATAAAATGGTTTTAAATACAATTTACTTTGCCTGATAAATTTTACTCTATAAATAATCTAATATTTAACTTGGTAAGCTTGTTTTTTGTTTTTGTCGCTTTTTGCTTAGCTTTTATTACAGTGTAAAAGCTAAACCCCCATCATCTAACTTTGTACATAGTTTGCTTGTTAGTTTGACTCTCTCAATGGCACTTTTTAAGCACTTTTTCTCTCTCTCCCTTGAACGCTTTATCTCCATTTTTTCTCTGACTCTGTTTTGGGCAAATAACAATGTCAGCATTTGACATGGCTAAGGATGCGTAGGGGAAAATATGGGGAGAGTGTGAGTGAGAGAGAGAGAGAGAGAGAGAGAAAGAGAGACAGGTAAAGGGAACAGAGTTGATACTTACCTTCCAAATCTACCACTCGTCCGGCACGCTTCAGAGCACGCACTGCCTCATCGTGGGTGGCATCACGTAGCTCCTCGCCGTTAACGGTTAGAATAGCATCGCCAACATAGAGTCCTTTGGCCTGATCGGCGGCCATGCCCCGAAATATCTTTGAGATGAGTATGGGCATACGATTCTCGCGACCGCCCTTTATGGATATGCCCAGGCCGTTGTTGTCCGACTTGATGATGCGCACGTGTCGCTTCTGATTGGCCACATGATCAGGTACATCGCACATGTCCAGCCCAACCCCATCCGCATTGTTATTGTTATTCAGGCAAAGATCACCATTATCGTTGTTCACCGTACCCGATCCCGCACCCCCCGTGCCAGTGCCATCCACTTCCGTATCCTGTACGGCCATGCCCTGCAACGACGCCGAGTTGGGCAACGTGCCATTCTGTCCAGCACCTCCTCCACCGCTGTGATTACTTCTGCAAAGAGACAGTCGATGTTTATAACTGCCATTACACTGCCCTTCAGCTTAGTTACTTACCCCAGGGTGCCGTTTAACGTTGTGGATTGCCCATCGCTGGAATGCTGTGATGACTCACAGGACTCGTCCAGACTAATGGCCAGAAAGTCCGTTTCGAGCGTTACCATCACACGATACCAGGAGCCGCGCACCCGCGTCTCCAAATTGCCACAACGCATTCCCGATGGCGACGATGAAAGCTGCTGCGGTATGGGCTGTTGTGCCGCTGGCGGGGCACGCCCCAAACTCGATGATTCCACCATGTCGCTAGCTTACAGTGGTTGCCACACGGTCTGATCTACATTGCAACGCCCGCGCCAGCTGCAAATAAAAGAATGAAACCGTTTTTCAGCATATTTAATTGAGATTATAATTGTCATCATAAAACAAGTTGCATAAGAAATCCTTTGCTTGTTCAATCATTTATAAACAATCCCTAAGTCATGACAGAGCAATTACTTTAGGCATATTCTGTGATTACTTTGGGGGTAAGATCGAATTGTGCTCGGCTTCCCATATTTCCCCAACTCAGTGTAAGCCTCAAGTTGCCATTTAGGTCTCCTGAGTCAGCCAGCTCAACTGACTGTGGCCTCTGTTAACCATAAACACCTCAATTTCCGGTCTTAGCTGGAGATTCTGCACAATATTCATTTGGACAGGCGCTTGTCAGAGGTGGAAACATTTTGGGGTTAGAAGCGGATATCAAATGAAGTGTCCGCAGGGGTAACCACAAATTTGGACAGGGCAGCCACAACATTTGTCATTGTTTTGCTGGCCAAGATTTATTGCATTCCACGACGCACACTCGCAATATGATGTTGGGGAAGAACAGGAACAAGAACAAGAGCAAGATGATAACAACAACAACAACAGTTGAAATAGCAACAAGAATGCAAATGCAGCGAATTGTGCGCATCCTGTGCATCCATCGGATTCACATTCAGTCAGCAGGAGCAACAGTCGTCAGCAGAAGCTGCAATTACGCATCTTGTCGCCGCCGCGAGGGGAGTTTTTGTCTGATTTTGTTTTTGACAAGTGACTGTTCCCAGCTCCCAGTTTCCAGTTCCCCCTGCCCAGCTACCCCATCCCTTTCTTCCACTTACCATACCAGGCAGACAATTTCTGTTTCTCTTTCTTCCACTTTATGCATGTGTGTGTGTGTGTGTGTTTGTGTGTGTGTGTGTGTGTGTGTGCATGTGTCTGCCATTTGTATGTACATTTCCGCTGACGCTTGAGCAGGAAGTAATTTTGCCACTGCAGTCGCTCTTCGTTTCTGGTTGTGCCACAGCCAGCGTTGAGTCTGTTTACTCTGCAATTTATTGTGCAACATTTGTAATTATTATTGCAATGCTGCATACTTCTCGGTGCTGCCCCAAGCCTTCAAGCAAACCTAGCAGAAAGTTTTCTGAAAGCGCCAAGTGTGCGAATGCTTGAGACGAGGACGCTGACGAGGACGACAAGGACGACGCGGACGACAAGGAGGACGCTGAGGATGACTGACGAAGGCGGGGCAAGGAGCTGAAGACGTCGACGAAGATGACAACACACTCATAATTGTAAGTAAACACAAACAAATAGTAACAGCAACAGCTCAACACACACACACACACACGCACACATACATATATATACAGCTGCATATGCGTGTGCTCAACGAGGGCAGTTTAATTAGTTGACAAAAGCAAAGTGTTGAACTTACAATTAAATAAATATGTCATTGATTTGTAAATTTGTAAAGCGAATATTAAAATAATTATAAATAATTTAAATTTATTAAATTATTGCTGAGAAATTATCTAATTTTTGTTTTTTTTTAAATATATTTATTTATCTATTTTAAAATTTATTTATTAAGTTTATTAAGCAAAGTGTTGATATATAATTAAATAAATATAAATATACACTTTACTATATATATATTTATTATATATTATATATACTATATTTACTAAGTGAAATATAACAAATTATTATTAATGAATAGACAACAAGTATGTTTAGTTTATCATACTTTAATTTACTTATATGTTTAATTTGTTTTTATTTATTCCTCTGAAATTGTGAAGAGGTATTCTTTGGAACTTGGACTCATTTTTTAAGGCAAATTGTTACCCTAACAGCGTTCTAGCTTAGATAATTCCCCCCCACTTTTATGGCAACCCTCGCTGGCCAGCATTGTTGCCACTTTATGCCTGGCAGCTAGCCAGTTATCCATCCATCCATCCAAGCTGCCAGCGCGCTGTGACTAATTAGACGAAGTTCGTGCAACAATTCAAAATCAAACCGAAATATTAATAGCTCCGCGGGGGGGGGATTACTATGTATGTTTGCCACCTCTCTCTCTCTCTCTCCTCTCTCCAATGTCCCACTCCCTGGCGGCAATATCCTGGCGATTGCGGTGGACTCCCCTGTATTTCTGCATTTTTTATGCTATTTTTTGAAGGTGCCTAATAAGCACCGGACGCCGGACGTCGCCTGCCGTCTGCGGGGCCATTTTTCATGCTGCGCTTTGGCTAATTTAATGCTAGGCGGTCATAAATTATGCGGCCCTCCGAAAAGTAGGCAACCAAAAAGTGAGAAAAAAATGTTGGGGGAAATGCCTGGGAAATGGCAGCAGCTGCTGCAGCAACACAACTCACACACACAGCACACACACAGCACACACACCACACACACGTACGTATGCAAGTTGCATTCAACTCGATATTTTTATGCGCACTTTTCAGAAATAACTTTTGTTTTTTCACTTTTTGGTTTGTTTTCTTTGCGCTTTAAAGTTTTCCCTTACAATGCAATGCAACGCTTTGTTTTTTTGTGCCAAATTTAATTTTCTTGTTCGTTTTTTATACATTTTTTTTTTTTTATTTAAAATGTGTAAATGTGAGTGTGTGTGTGTGTGTGTGTGTGCGTGAGTGTTTTTGTATTGATATAACGCAGAGGGCGTGAGGTGGCAATAAATACATATAGCAAGCGTTTGCCTTGCAGCATTTGACTCAACACTTTGCCCCCAAACTGTGTGTGTGTATATGTATATGTATATGTATCTGCAGCATATACATATATGTGTGTGTGGGGAGTTTTGTGGCCGCGCCATCAAAAAGTCATAAAATCATAATTTGTAAACGAGAATTTATTTCGAAAAATATTTATGGGTTGCTCCTTTGCTGCTTCAGTCGCGAGCATTCGCGGAATTTTCCCAGCCAGCACCAACTGTGCATGTGTGTGTGGGTGTGTGTGTGTGTGTGTGTGTGTGTATATGTTGTGTGTGTGGGCGTCGCTTCATTATAGTCATGTCTGCTTGTGGATACCAGCCACATGCACCACTTAACTACCATTCCCGTTTGGCTAACATTAATTTGTTGTCAACCTTGGCAAATGTTATTCTTCCCTTCGAGTTCTATTCGTAATCTTTTCCCTTGACAGAACGATTCAATTGACTTTGTGCACTCGCTTGTAACATACACACACAACCACACACACACACACTAAAATAGCAGATATTGTCATATATATATTTAGATAGTATCAATTTGAGAGCTTAGACACGTGGAAAATCAAGCGACTGTTTGATATTTTCCTCAGCAATTGAAATTTGGCTAGGACCAAGCTCTGGCTAACGTTTACTGTTTTTTTTTTTTTTGGCTGCACATGATTCAGGTCAGCTGAAGCTTTAAGTTCACTCGATATAATTTCAAATATTGTTCTCTACTTCTATAACCTAAGTTGGCTAGATTATAACTTAATATAAAAGAGAATAACTTTGTTTTGCATGCAATATTCTGATTTTAAATAGATTAAATTGAAAGAAAGATAAGTTTAGATGCAGATAAGATAAGATAGATAAAATAGAATGATAAAAGAAACGCAGCTCAAGCAGAAAATGCAATTTGTTGCACTTTCGCTGATAAAACATTGATTTGATTGCTTCAAAGAAAAGCAGAGAAAAGAAAAGCATAGAATATATATATATATATATAGAAGTATAGAAAAACAAAGAGAATTATCACTGGTGCTGGGAAAATTAAATTTTCTTTTTATCTCAAACTGCCAGCATCAATTAATTTACTTTAATAGTCCCCAAAGTGGCAGTTGAGAGTTTCAAATACCAAGTGTGCCCTCATATGCTGCAAGCAGTTTATAAGTCGAACCCTCGCCACATTATATTTCGATAATTACACTCACACACACACACACACACTTAGCTACACCCAAGCACACGTATGGCCTGGCCTTGAAACCGTCAGGCAACTGCTGCCAGTTACTTGCCACACTTGCCACCAACCATTGCCAGCGGCAATTTCATTGGCAGTCTCCATGTCCCTGTCCAAATCCTAGCTACTGTGCTATACGCGTACTCCTGTTGCCGGCAATCCGTGCGGTTAGCCTCTTAATCATTCTTAACAATGCCACGTTGACGTCGACGCTGGCATTAAGCTCGTAGACCGCTCAACTGGTGGCAAATCGATATGCACTATATAAACCATCATCTTCACTAATGATCTTTGAATACACAAAGTGTGCATACACACACACACACACTCTGGTTAGTGTTAGTGAGTGTATGTATCTAGTTAAGATGATGCTTTAGTCATTTGGATGTGGTCATTAGTGTTTTTGCCACGTCAACTAACTGAAAGTCAATCACAACGTATGCTCCATTCAGACTAGTTGATGTAATGCTTAGAATTTCAATAGGGAATAGGGTTTTCATTCAATCAACATATATATATATATATATATATATATATATATATATATATATATCATATATACTCTCAATTGTATTCTTAATTCTCTTATAATTCTTATTATTTCACAACTTTGAGTGCAATTTGCATTTGATTAGCCACAACAAAATAGATAATTTGCCAAATTCCTTAAAGTTTCCGGCAAGTTTTCTCTAGTAATTGCTTTTCCTGACATCGGAAAAACTGCAAAAACATTTTGTGGCTTTTAGTTTTCAATTAATTCTCAGTGAAAATCTGTTGTCTCCGTATGGTTATGCTCAACTTGCAGATACTACTTACTCTGTGCTTTTACAACATAATAATAATAATATGCTTTCCATTTACATTTTGAGCAAATAACTAATTAACATAATTGTATTGCTTTAAGCAAATCTAATTAATAATTAATCCTTAGCCGAAATCATAAAATAATATTAAATAACTTTGTTTGAACACTTGATTATATATATATATATATACTATTATATACTATTGTCTGGGTATTACAATTATGGTTGTGATTTATAGTGGTAAGTCAATATAAAATAATAATAATAATAATAATTCTCTTTGCTAGTCTCAACAAAGCTTGTATTGTTGTTTGTTCTTGCTATTGTTGTTGTTGGTGTTGTTGTTGTAATTATTGTTGTTATTGTCACGTCCACCCACTGGTAAATCCGTTCATATGTTTTCATATATTGATATGTTATGTGGGTAACCACAAAGCCGCCATTGCGACCGATAAAAGCCAAAAGCAAACCTCTGAGATTTGCTTATTAACACACATATACAGGCATACACATGCTTGCACACCTAATGCCACACACGCACACACACACACACGCACACCCTCCTGCTGGCCTATGTCAACATACCAACCTGAGCTGAGTTGGCGCGGCCTAACAAATTATTCAGCATTGATTAATTATGAAAATGCGTTTATATTGATTGTCGCTTGTGTGTGTGGGTGTGTGTGCCTGTCTGTGGGGGGTATGCGTGTGTGTACGAGTGTATGGCTGTGTGTATTTTGGTCTCTGCTTAATTTCAGCGTACAGCTTGCGTGTATGTTTATGTATATTAGTTGCACATTCGTTTGTCAGAATGAATGAGCGAATGAGAGACGGGGAAGGGGTAGCGGGTAGCGGGAAGCGGAGTAGAGCTGCCCCATAACAATTACCAAGCGCTGATTGTGGACTCAGCTCAGTGTGTGGCGGCTATGTTGGGGATTATTATGTACAGCCCGTTGGCGTAATACTCTCGAGTCTTTCCTCAGTCCAACAATTGCGAGAATGCAAATCAGGCAAATGTGCCAAATGAGGCAAATGCGACAAAGCAATGGCGACGGCGACGGCGACGGCTACGGCGGCTGTGCGACTCCAGGGGCGTTTGTAATCTTTATGATGGCTGGTGGATAGGTGGCACGTGGCAGGTGGCAGTTGGCAGGTGCCAGCAATGGCGTCGCCTTTTCCACTTATTAATTGCCAGTGTCTTGGCATAATTTCCACTCATTTGTCTGCTGAATGCAAGTGGCTGCCCATTGTTCCACAAAAGTCAAGAATCTGCTCACGTACTCGTACTCTAAGAACTCTAAGAACTGCTGGAGGAGCAGTCAAACAGAGAGGGAGAGCGAGAGAGAGCGAACTGAGACGAGGATGAAATGCAAAATGTGATGATGCAGCTTCATTAAGTGCAATTTAAGTGCGATATCTCTCTTGCTGTGACTCGCTTCGTTGAGCTGCTGAAAGGCATGATGACAAAAGGTGCAAAGAGAGCACGGCAAGCGGTGTGTGAGAGCAGCGGGGATGCAGGACGTAAGAAGAAGAAGAAGGATAAGAAGAAGTAAGCACAAGAACCAACTGAATGATGAGAATGAGCACAAAGTTCGTATTCGCATTCGCATTCGCATTCTCATTCCCATTTTCATTCCCTAATGCAAGTAATTGCACGTCGCTCTGATTAAGTTGGAGGGCAACCGAGAAGGAGGAAGAGGCGCTCGCAATTTAGGTTTTTTGTCTCGCACAAAATGCTAAGCCAAAAAGCGGATTATGTCCTTTCAAATGTAATTTACACGCTGAATTTGAAAGTGACCTCAGAATTGCAAATGCTTTTAGAGTTTGCTTTGGTTTCTGATAAAACTCGAGTTTTTTTTTGTTGTTTTTGATATGTATGCACATATATATAATAGCCAAGACTATGTTTTACATGGAGATTAAAGTATTAAAATTCTATTATGCATGCTTTCAATTAAATATAAATTGGAATGATTGAATTTACAGAGACAGAGACAGACACAGAGAATAAATAACTAGGTGTTAGTTGATAATTTAATTACTATTTAAATGTAGTGAATCATTTAACAGATATAAATGTAACTAAACTGTTGCATTTTATAACAAGATTATCCAGTTATTATTACTTAATGTACATACACAATAAGCAAGGGATTTGCAAGAATAATCAAGCCTGATATATAGCTAAGAGTATAAGAGCAATGAAGGTTATTAAATCAACGACATCATTCATTTAAGAATCTCAAATTCAAGCTGTATCTCTGTGCCTTTATTATGAACATCATTCATATAAGCATTAAAATAAGCATCGTAGTTCTTCATAGCTTCTTAGAGAGCAAAATATGGCAAAGCTGCTTAAAAGAGCAGCAAAGAACAAAAGAATTACAGTTATCTGTCAACACATATCGCCAAATGCATGTCAATTATGACTTAAATGCTTAACACACAAAAGCCGGCAAGACGCTGGGCGCAGGGCGCAGTTCGCTGGGTCCCATTGTGCAGGTGGCAGGAGGTGATGATGGCAAAGTGGCAACGCTAACGCCAACGCCGCTGATGATGTTGATGAATGCCGATAGTAAACGGAATTAACTTTCACGCAACATAACGACGTCGACTGCGACAGCAACGACGACGACGACGACGACGACACTCCAACAACTTGAATGAAAGAAAAAGCTTACGCTAATGGTAGCCGACGCCGCAGAGCACAACTGGAAAAAGCTTTCGGCAAGCGCGCGTAGTAAATGTGCGGGTGGAAGTAGAGTGTGGATAGTAGGCGGACTGTGTGAGGTGGCAGGGGTGTGTTAGTACGAATGCGGCTCGTTTGACTGGTTGCGTGAATGTGCTTGTGCCTGTGGGTGGCTAGTGGTGTGGGACAAGCCAAACAAATGAAGCTGCTGACAACGACGCAGCCGTTAGCAGCAGAGGCGTCAGCAGCAACGGCAAGCGGTTAAGTCAACGACGCGCTTTGCCAGCGAAACTTAAACTAAAAATGTTTCTAAAATTAAAAATTAATAAGCATAACATGCCCGCCTCTACATACCGTCTCAGGTCTCAGTGTTTGTTGTAATTTCAATTGCTTTTTGGCTCAACGAAAAACAATTAATGCAAAACTTGACAGCGACTTTGGATAGCGACGTCGGCGCATGCGCTAAAACTTGCTGCACTGAAGCATTTCTATACACACACGCACACAATCACAACACACGATACGTTCCGATGTGTGTCTGAGTGTGTGTGTGTACTAAGGATTTTTGCTGTAAATTTTTATATTTATTTTATTACACTCGGCGTATTTAATATATTTTTAAATGCTCAACTTTTCAGCTTTTTTTTTTTATTTATAGGCAAACAATTAAATTTACTATAACAACAGTAGCAACAATAACAATGGTAGTCAATTAGCATCTATTATTATTTCGTCTAGCGCTTTTTTATTATTATTGTTTGTGTAGCACAAAGCGACGGCGACGCAAGCTTTAGACACGCTTGAAAAACGCGCAGCAGGCCCGTTACCGTTAGAAAATGAACAGCGACTGAAACTGAAGTTGCAATGCCGAATACTAGCAGCAAGCGGCGCTTGGCCAAAGCTTTCACTGTCAGCATCGGCAGCGACGTTGGCGTCTTTGTTGTGTTGGTGGTGGAAACTTAGTAGTATTGGTGTTGTTTGCCCGGCAGTAATAACAGCAAAACGAAGTTAACAGTTGACTGTTATTAGCAGCTACTGAGAGTGTTGCAAAGCAGCATGTACAAGTGTTGCTAAGCGATGCTTGCAATATTGCCACATCTTTGGCAGCGTAACGAATGGCAATGCTGCCGACGAACAGCTGAGCGCGTTTGGCGCTAAATTTGAATAGTTAACATTTCAATGTTAGTTAAATTGTAAATTAATGAAATTATGTCGACACTTATAAAGTTAATACAAATATAAGTAATAAATCTAATATTATATTGATATAATTGCAGTATTAGGAAATTTGATTATACATTATTTACTGGGTTTATGTGCTGTTATTTTCTTGCATTTATGCATTAATCTGCGGGTGTTAGGCCCGCTTCCATTTTCCATTCTGCTAACTGCATAACGCGGGTGCATGAATGTGTTGAATGTTATTCGAATGGGAATTCCATACAAGCGCTTCTCCAGTCTCTTCACACCCCGCGGCACAAGTGCATATTTTCCACAGCCACCAGATTTTGGCAAGAAAATGTGCCGATGCTGTGAAAAAAAAAGTTTTCCACGCATCCGACGCATTTCTCACTGCCTGGCAATATCGGTAATCATCAGCAACAACAGTAACAACAATAAAACGTGTTGCTAACTTAGCTGATGCTGTTGCCCGTTGTCTTGTTGGCTGGTTGCCTTGTTGCCGGCGGCTCTGTTGACCCGGCCTGGCCAATTATGCGCCGCGCGCCAAGTGGTGAAATCGATGAAGATGCACAAATGCAAACGCACTCGGCTAATGGTCAATATGGTGATGCTGATGGCGTCTTATGTACGATATGTGGCCCGGACAATTATGGCCAAAACAGCCAGGCTACAGGTGGGTTGTGGTTGTGACTCTGCTGCTGCCGCTGCTGTTGCTGTTGCTGCTGCTGCTTCTGTCTTGGCCTGCCTAACGAGCTGTGAACGTGATTATAACTGCTAGCCCGACATATGAAAATTATGTTCAAAATGCAATTTGGCCGAAAACTAGCAACAACAACAACAACAACAACAACAACAACAGCAACGACAATGGCCAAGACAAACAAACTGCAACCAGAAGCTGAATTCAGATTAGGCAATAGGCCAGTCTTAAACAACAACATCCATAGAGTGAAAATATTTGCTTTGCATTGATCTGTTGTTGTTTTTGTTATCGTTCTCGTTGTTGTTGTTGTTGTTGTTGTTGTTGTTGCTGCTGCTGATGCATTGTTTGTTAATGCCTTGCCCGGGCATGGTCAGAGCCAATAAAATATGAATTTGTCTGGTTGCAGTTTGGCTTTTTTTTTTTTAGTCTGTCTTTTCTGTTGCATGTTTGTTGCATTAGGCAGTCAGCCAGAGCATAATCTAACGGCAAATAATAGCCAGCAGCAGGTGGGGTTCATTGGATCAGCGTAGGTCAAAGTCAAAATAGTCCATTGCATTTTATTGCAGTGTACTAAGTAAATAGAGCGTTTGATCGCATGTAAGGAAATCCTGTTGGGGATTCTTAGGCTTCCACATCATGGCAAACTATCCAATTTAATGAAGGTTATTTCAGCTGAATCTCAAGCTGTGCTCATTCCTGGCTTAACTCTACTTTAAATGTAAAGGGAATTCTTAAACTTGTTTCAGTCCAGCTTCAATTGAAATCTGTCAAACTCAACTAAACTCTCAGCTTTGCTTCTTGACAAGATGTCCTTGCAATTGAGGGCCTCCATTTCATCATATCATGTGAATCCCAAACTGCTTTACTCTTTCCTTACTGTGGGTGTCACCCTGTTTCGTTTTCGCTTTTCAAAACAATAGGCGTATTGCGGCAAATGTTGTTGCATGCAACACACACACACACACACACACACACAGAAGCCGTAGACAATGCTCATGTGACTTGTCAACGCTTTCAGCGGCAAAAGTGCAACAACAACGACACGAAACTCCTGGCTGGAAGATTTGCAGCCACTTCACAGCTTCCTAGCATACAGCATCAAAGCCCAAATGCCGCACAGCTGGTGTGGGAATCAGTTGCAAGCCAGGCGCTAAACGGTGGCAACCGAAAACGGCGGGAATTTTCATTGCACATACGCCCCATGGCCCGCCTCAATGCCGGACATTGTCCGCCCGCCCGTCCCAACGACGACGAAGACGATCAATCTATTGCTGTGGAGCAGCAGCATCGTCGTCTTCTTGGTTGGGTCACTTGTTAGGCGCCTTGGAGCGTTTTGTAAGAACATAAATCCTTCAGCTGTTTGCAACACGGCTGCCGCAGCCGCACTGCTGCTGCCACTGCCTGTGGACTGTGGCATTTGAATGCGCCTCCTGTTCTCTGCCCGCTGAACGCTGCCAAAGCCAGTCTCAGTCTCCAGTCCCGGTTTAAGTTTCTGCCATGGGTTAGACGTTTTTTTATTGCCATAAGTGGCAGGTAATTATGTCGCTTACCTGATAAATTACCTTGTTGACAACGCCAGCGCTAAGCTGCAACTGGCAATTGCGGTTGCAATTTTTGGATATCAAAACTCAAACCTTTTGCCCCGTCAGACTTTCATTTCTTTGGGCAACTTTCTGTGTAAGTAATTTGTATTTATTTATTAGAAAATTGAATTTATTAAATACATTTATTTTAATAAATAATACATAATATTTAAAGGAATAAATTTATGTTTTTTTAACGTTGCCTGAACATTTTAAATTTTATAATAATTTTAATTCAATTCAATTTTATTCAATTTATTTATTAATGTTATTCTATTATTATTTATTAGTTTATTATTATATTACTGATATTACCTAGCTTACTTAATAATTTAAATAAATAAAATAAGCATAATAAATGTTTCTTTTCACTTGTCATTAAATTGATTAAACATATAAAAATAATATATTTATTAAATATAAAATAGAATTAAAAGTGTTCAATATAAATAAATACACAGCAACTTAAATGAATATATTAACTAATACAATAATAGCAAATTATATATAGCAATTAAATTGAATTCATTGAATTATAATAATAAAAATATAATATATAATAATTATAATTATAATTTAGCTGTTATAACGATTATATATATTATTTTTAATAAATTAAAATTTTGTTCTGTTAATAGTCAACCTGTGAAGTTTAGAAAAAGTAAATATATTGTATTAGTAGTATGAGAATATAGTATTAGCATATGCAATATTAGTTATTAAATTAGAATATAATAATTGTATGTTATGTTACTTGATATCGATGACTTATCGATATCAAGCTGTTAACATTAGAAGGGAATGTTAGAAAGAATACAGTTAATCTGAAAAAGAAGCGTTAATGAAGAAGACGGTTTGCAATATTTATATAAAATAAATAAAAATAAATGAAATAAATAAAGACGTAAGCTTGCCCATATAAAGACATTCTCACCCTCGCTGCATGCAGTGATTAAAGTGATGTCGGGAAGGGGTCGAGGGGGAATACCGAGCTGTGGGCGATTGCATGTCTGTGATAAGGCGTGTGCCGCAACTGCCGCAGCTTGCAACAAAGTTGAGCAGGGCAGAGAAAGAGTGGCGCGATCAATCGAGTGGAGCAGAGGCTTCGACTGCGACGGCGGCTGCGCCTGATATCTGTGAACACGGTAGCTAACATGCTTAAGTTTAATTAATGATAAGAAATCTGTATCTAAGGACGTTGCCGCCACGCTTCTGTTGACCGTAATGAGCAGATCTTGCTTGGCCCTGGAATTCAGGTGTGCGCTTGCAGTGTGCAATGTGCAATGTGCAGTTTGCAGTTTGCGGTTTGCAGCAGCCAAACGGGCGGCCAGGTCGACATTGCAACTGGCAACTGGCAACTGGCCGTGGCGTGGCATCGCATCGGCATCTCAATATCATGTAGATTTTGTGCTAATGTGTAGCCTCTGCCACTGGCACTGGCACTGGTTTGTGCGGCATTACGTGGCACACACAAGAGTCAATCTGTTGCTCTCATACTCGCCATTAATTAGTTGAATTTATTAGATGGCCATCTTCTCCACCTCGTCCTCCTCCCCTTCATCCTCCACCTCCTCGTCGTATCATACGCCTGGGAATTTTTCGAATCCCTTGCATTGCTTTTCGCACTATGAAAACGAAACGTAACCAAAAACCGGAACCTACTAAATATACGCATCTTACCCCCTGCCACATGCTGCATGCCCCTCATTATTATACATTAAAGGGGAGGAGCGGGGTTCAGTTTACGATGTGACTCTGCTCATGTTCTGGCCATCAGGTATTGGCCAACGGCCATCGGGCCAAATCGAATGGCACCAAATATTTTATCTACATGCTGCTAGCAGCTGAAGTTGTGGTGCGGGAATGGGGCGGAGGGGGGATTTAATCCGACTTCAAGTTGCATATTAGTTGTAATAAATGGTCGATTCTGCGCATCTATTTTGTGTTCCATCCAATCTGGCATTTTATGTGCCTGTATTGACACTTGATTGCTCCACAGATTGCCTTATTAGCAAACGCATCTATCGTAGTTACGATATAGGCGCAACTTCATTTATATTGCAAATAATTGGCAGATTAATGCGAATGGACTAATAACTAATCGATCAGTCTGTTTATATAAAGATATATAATACATAGATTAATTACAATAAATTTAACTCTGAATTAACTTCAGTTTTAAGATATACTAAATAAATAAAGAAAATAATAAATAAATAACTAAATAAATAAAAATAAACAAAAAAATAAACAAATAAATAAATAAATGAATCAAGAAATAACTCAATAAATACATAAATAAATACAAAAATAAATAAATAACAAATAAAGGAATAAATAAATAAACAAATAAAGAAATAAATAAATAATTAAATAAATAAATAAAAAGCAAATAAAGAAATAAATAAATAAAATATATAATATAAATTATAAATAACCAAATATATCTGAATCTTATCTATATGAACTAATTAAACGACTTTAAGATATATTAAATAAAAATATTTAATTAATTAATTAAAAAAATATAATATAATAATAACATTATATAAAGAAATAAATAAATGAATCAATAAATAAATAAAAAACAAATAATCAGATAAATAAATAAAGAACTAAATAAATATATAACTAAATAAAGAAATGAAAAAATAAATAAATAAAATATATAATATAAATAATAAATAAATAAATAGCTAAATGGCTTTAAAAATAAATAAATAAATAGCTAAATAACTATATAAATAAATAAATATATAAATAAATAAATAAGTACATAAATAAATAATTAGCTAAATAACAAAAATAAATAAAACTATATATATATCTGTATCTTATAGATACATTTTTATACTTTCTCAGCTTTTCTCAGTTGAAAATTGCCAACAATCTGACTTAAAAATGTCACAAGTATTATAAATATGAATTTGTTAAGCAATTTTCATTATGGCAGCCACAATTGTGGCTAAAATTGCGACTGTCTCATTGGTGTAATCACATTTAATAAGTTTAAACAGTTTCAACAATTTGAGAGGATATAAATAAGTAAATATGTGCTGTAGTATTTTGCCATTTGATCGTTTTAATTCATTAAAATGTTTTTCCACAGCAAAAGGGAACGAAACGAGAGGGAGGGCGGATTGGGGAGTCGGCTACCAAATGGGAAGATGTGCATTCGCCAGCTAGAAGAGGATCCCGCATAGTTGAGCTGCCCGCCGACCAATTTTTTTTTTTTTTTTTTTTTTTTTTTTGTACAGCAACTCAATGCGGAACTCTGAGCCATGGTTGGGGCCAAACAACACGATTTTGTCAACCTCTGAGGCGAATTTGCCGCCGTTGCTGCCGTTGCGGCAATTGCCTTTGTGGCAATGCCAAAAATTTGTGCCACAAGCAACAGACTTAGCTGCAGATTAAACGATGCGACGCCCAACTGTGCGAATACTTATAACAGCTAGCGTAGCTGGCCAAAGACATATTTGGGTTATGTGCTATAGAGTAAAATACTTGAAAATGATAAATTAAATATTATTTTCATTAAAATTTAACATTTGTAAATATGTAAAATCATCTATCAATTAGTTGTTAACAACAGCAGCATATAGATTTGATAATTATGTAATTTATTATACATTTAAAATGAGTTTCAATAATTTACATTTTATATGACAGTTTTTGTATCAAATGCCTCATTAGTGTTATGCAAGATGAAACATTAAATCTTTCAGATTTGTGAGATCAGAGCTTTTTTTTTGCCATTTTCCATATCCATATCCATATCCATCAAAGTCTGCTGAACGTTTGGCAATTAGTTGAAGCCAGGCATAAATCAAATAGTTAATAAGCAGCAGGCAGCCGATGCTTGCTAAAAACCTGTTGCCAATTACAATGGCTAGACCCAGAGGCAACAACAGTGCAACATGCGCGCATGCAACAAATAAACAATATTTCGCCAACTCACCTACAATGCAGATTCGAGGGCTTTCTGGTGCAAGGTGCAACAATGTGCACCACAATGTTGGCAGCCAGCTGATGGGGCTGCTGTGGCTGGGGCAACTGAGGCAACCTGAGCAGATGAGCTGCAAATATGTGTGAAGGCGACACCCAGTACAGTGGGCAAAATGAGCAAAGTAGCTATTAAAATGTAGAGCAAGCTTAAGAGTTATCGTACGTAATATCGAATTATAATCGATAAATTTTAGGATTTTAATAATGAATTTAATTGAATTGGAATTTCTAATTTTTAGGAATTATAAAACCAACTTCTTTGAGTATCTTCAAGGCTGTCAAATATGCAGCTAAGCTGTGCCTTTCTGGCCCCAACATGCGTGAACAAAGAGGGCTCAGAGTTGTTGGTAATGGATGCCAAAGTGGTTTCACTTTTTTCTCAGCTTTTAAACATCTATGCATTTGGTGCGTTTAAGCTGCTGCTGCTACTTTTGGCCCAGGCCCAACCTCTTGGCCTGCTGCAGACTATTTAACAATTTTTACTGCTACTAAAAACTGCAACAAAAACAATAACAACAACTAGATATTGAGATTTTGTATGTTGAGAGTCGACTGTTATTTGTAATGCGGGCGTTGCAAAAAGAATCGCAGGTTGTAAAATCTGGCTAATGGCAAGTTTGTTGCAAAAAAAAAAACGTTAATTAAAATGCATGCAAACACACATGGACATCAACAAAACAACAGCAACAACAATGAAACAACCAAGCACTGCCAACAACAAATTTGAAAAGTGCATTAACTTTGTAGCCAACTTGTGCGGGACACTTTGACATTATGTGGTATAAATAGTGGTAAGAGTAATGGCAACTGGCAACTGGCAAGTGGCACAAGGGGTAACTCAGCTCAACTCTACACTCGACTGTGTACACTGCACTCATTGTTACACTAATTTGGTTTCATTTCGTTCGTTATATGTACATAGTATATCGTTTGACAGTTTAGTCTATCAGCGTCTGTTAATCGTTGCAATTGTTCCCCGTTTTTGGTTAGCAAATCAATAATAATCCTTAATATGGAGCAACACAAATGCGATCGCTACAATTCTCATAAATGGTTCGCCACATTGACATTTAATGCCAAATATCGATTTGGTTTGCCTGGGAATTACAAATATGAGCAACGATCTCTAAACCCAACCAAAATGTTGACTCATCTTTGTAGTTGGCTAAACGCTTGGAATGGGTGCATCTTTAGAATGGACAGCTCTCAGTTGGTAGCCAATGGAAAACGAGCAGTGTTAGCTAGTTAAGAACTTGAAGTTGGCTTATTAAGGCAACCTGAGAGTGTGCAATATTATTACATATTTAAATAACATTTTTATTTGTATTAAGTAGCTTTAAAACTAGAACATGGAGTTGCTTTAGGCAAGCGTGGAGCTGTTTACTATTTGGAGAATTGTTTAATACAATGCTGAGTTTATTTATAAATGTAATCTTAATTATTTTAAAGGTCTAACAATGTAAGCTAAACTCTGACAAATGTTGCTGCTTTTACTGAGCGTTCGATGCGATTGAAATTGCAATTAAACAACATAGAAAAGAGGTTTGTTTATTTAAATATAAACTGAAAAATGCAGCTAATTTCTTAGGCAATTTATAATAATTTTTATTTCATAAATATATTTAGAATGTTTAATTATAAAAATTATTTAATAATAAAATAAAATAATAATTATAAAAAAAATAACTTTATGTCGCATTTTATAGCAAATCAAATGTTCATTGAGTTGACTTTATTTGCAACCAAAAGAAGTCTATCAAAAACTTAACATGGAAGTAATTTCTATTTGATTTTCCCATCATTAAATTTTCACACATACAAAATAAAGTGACCATGGAGGTCTTTAGCCGCAATTGCAGCTGAAGTAAATATTTTTGTCAAGTGAGCAATTGCTTGACTATCTGACAGCTTAAAAGTAATTTATATACACTGATTGCCAAAAGGCAATGGACGGCGCCGTGGCACACAGAGACAGCTACTGCTACAGTTAGCTACAGTGTATGTAGTGCTTTGTAAATAGGCTATTATGGCTTAACTGCTAACAGCTAACTGCTGGCAGGCAGTGTAAACAAGCAACAAAATGTTGCATCTACTGGGGGATTGTGGGGTCCAAAGTGCGTGCATTTTCACAATGTGGAACATGAGTTTTGCATTTGGCCGTTGCCATTAAAATGAGCGCAAATTAAATGCGGGTCGGCAAAATGTTGCACACACAAAATTAGCACACACACACACACACGCAGACACATGTGGCATTTGCAACGCTTGGCGTGGAGTTGCACTTGCAACGGGTTGAGGAAGGTTGTTTAGAAGGGGAGGGGAGGTAAACGCAAAGATTTTCCATGCCTGCGCATCGTGTGTTGTACTTGAATGTTGCAAGCAAATTATGCTGGCATTGACACGCCAGACGCGCTCCAGCTTTTGCTTTAGCTTTTGCTTTTGCCACAGGTTCAGGCCACAATTCCAGCTGCGAGCTGCCGATACTCTGAGGTGCCATTGCCACTGCAACACAGCAACACTGCAACACAGCAACAGGCAGCTGTGGCAAACCAATAAAAACGCGCATTAGAAAGGTAGCAATTGCCTGTGGTCAAGATTAAAAATCAGAACGTGAGACATTTTACAAAATGGTCTTTGACTTTCGCTTGAACAGCTTGGAAAAGAGCTTTAATAATATCCAGACCAAATGTGCTATTTATCTATTGTTAAACAGCAACAGATCAGCACTTAATCTTAATCATTATACGCTCTATTCTCACCTGACTCTACTCTCTTTCATCTAATCTCTCTCACTCTCTATCTATATCTCAATTGCTCTGCAACACTTCAATCAATCTAATTCAAACTGCAGCGAAATTAAATGCATTTCTTTTGACTGACGTTTGCTCTTAATTCGTCTATTATTTAATATTTCTATAAACTTAACATAATTTGTAACTATTTGAAAGATTTGTTAGTGAAAAACAACTACAAAAAGTTAAATGTTTTTTTGCATTTGCTGGCCAAAGCCTGATTACGTTTGCCGTCTCATCATCAGCAAGAGAATTTCCCACATTTCTTGCAATCGCTGAACCCAACCCAAAATGTTTGGTCTGCGCTGCCAGCGGAAAGCGTATCAAAAGCTGGCTAAAAAGCTAAGCAGCTAAAACAGCTAAACAGCCTGGCCACAATTGTCATTGAACGTCCATTCAAATGTCACAAATTGTTTGCCAAATCGCGCATTGGACATGAAATAGTTTCGACAGTTTAATTTGCCTGCACCACAGCGATGGTTCGATGGGGCGATGCCAATTGTTGTTGGTGGTTTGCTGGCTTTTCCTCCTGCATTTCCACATATAGTGGTTTAGGTGGTTTCGATAGTTTGTCCCGATGACTTGGTGGCTACCATGAAACACCTACCAAATGCTTTTGGCCATTATTTGATGGCAGCTCTCTGTCTGTCTGTCTGTCTGTCCGTCGGCATGCAAATGCCTAAATGCCGCTGCGGCTACACTGTGCGAAACAGAGTACCCGGCAATACTTTAATTAAACGTTTATTTAGCTTGGCAAATTGAAATGTAATTATTTTTATTTAATTTTAAATGCTTTAAGCAATAGTTTTCAATTTAAATATGTATTTATTTGATTTTATTTATAATTAAATTAAAGTTATTCAATTATACACAATTATAATTATTATTTAAATGTATATAAGAGTTGTTTATTATTTATAAGTATTTATTTATTAGTTTTGCCAAGTATCTTACCCGTTCCATTTTCACAGTGTATTTGCGCTGCCTGGTGACAGTGGATGCTCTGCCGCCGATGCTGCTGCCTCTGCTGCTGCCTCTGCCTCTGCTGCTGCCGCTGCTGCTGCAGATGCATCCAATAGATATGAGCGCGGCGATAACGTTGACATTCCACCTAAATTTATAATTTTTCGCCGTGTTTTTCCCTTGTGCGCAAAAGCTTTTAATTTTTGCCGCCAATTCCGTTCACATTTGTCGTCGTCTGTCGTCGATTTTCCAACTCTCCAGCGGATTTGTCATTTGCCCATTGCTGTTGTTGTTGTTGTTGTTGTTCTTATTGTTTTTATTGTTGCTGTTGTTGTCGCCAGGCATACGAGTATTACAACTAGCAGTAGCTCCGACTAGACCAGGCCAGCAGTAGCTCCTATGTCTGTCTATGTCTATGTCTATGTCTATTTGAATGTTCATGGAGTGTATTCAAAATCTGCCATGATCATTACCATAACTGATCTTGTTTTGTCATGGCGCCTCCTCCTTCTCTTACTGCTCCTGCTCCTCCTCCATCTCCTGCTGCTCCTCCTGCTCCTTCTGACATCCCTCCCATCCCTCATCTTTAGCTACTACTCTTTAGCTACTGTTTTTATTTTTATTTTTGTTTTTTTTTTTTTTTTGATGATTTTCTGCGGTTCATTTGAGTCACGAATTGCTCGAAATGCCTTCGACTTGGACAAGCACAGGCAGGCGAGCAACCACTTGGACCTGGGACTCCAGTTGGCGTGTTCTTTTGTCCGTGATTTCATTTTGATTTGCGCCACAAAACTCTTTGCACACGACAAGAGCGTATCGTAGGTGCCTACTCCATCCCTCCGCCCTCCCTCTAAATGCTGTCATTGAATTTTAATTTAATTCAATGCATTTGCCTGGCGAATACAACAACAGCAAGCACAATGTTTAGAGAAGATCGCTTTGCGATAATAAAAGCTGGGAAAATTTTTAGCTGCCTTTGTGCTCTGATTCCCATTATTGGCATGATCATGTTGATATTTGTTTGTATTGCCAAAAAAACAAAACAAGAACGAAACAAAAAACCGATAGCAATGTCTTCATTTATGCCATGGTTATGCTAATGGATCAGATAGCTACAGTCTCTCTCAGTTCCCCCACGGCATTGGGGTCAACTTGTAATGCTGGCGAACAGCTAAACTCTGAAAAAATATTAAATATTAATTGAAGAACAGTTTACTTACTATATACAATTGTTAAGCCTAGACAGCAATAGGCAGCTCTAGTTTTTACTTTTCTTATAAATTCTTATTTTGTTTACATCCTAAAATTAGTTTACAATAAGTAAATGTAAAATAGATTCACAGGTTCTATATTTAAATATTTGTCACTATTTATTTATTCCCTTTTGACCAAACACTTCTCACATGCATTTAACCATGGCTAAAAGTCTTGGCTGTTGAGTCAGCAACGATCATTAACTTGTACAGACATAAAGGCAATGGCGAAAGCCTTATAAACCACACGCAAAGGCATTTTAATAATAAAAATTTAATTTGTGACTAACAAATTAATTTCAAAAGCGCATTTACACCTCCTAATCTCGAATCACTAAATTGTCGATGCAGCCAACGGGCCAAATGTGAAGCGAAACCGAAGCCAAAGCAATTGCCAAAGAAGTAGGCGTTCCTACCAAGTGCAGAAACACAGGCAAAAAGGCAAACACATATAGATAGATATACACACACTCACACACACTCACACAGCCATTAGGCGCACCTAAGCGGCAACATTAGTGTGACTATGGGCAATGGCAATGGCAATCGCAATTTTCCCAAGGAGTCGCTGAAGCTGCAGTTGGAGCTGGAGCTGGAGCTGAAACTGGAGTTGGAGTTGGAGGCTGCTGCAATTACTGCTGCAAGCGCGACGCCGGCTATCACTCGCGCCAACAATATCAATATTTATGCAGACGATAACACCTTCTGATTTACGTCAGCATCGCATGCAGATGCTGCAACGCCGCCTGCTGCAGTTGCTGCTGCTGCTGCTGCTGCTGCTGCTCCCCCATATGATGCCGCCGCCGCCTACGGATCTGGCCATGGCAATGGCAACATTGGCCATGCCAAGCTCAACTCCAACTACATCAACCACAACGGCGGCGTTTCGATTTTTCTATTAAGAGCTCAACACTTGCGCTACTGCGCAACTTGCAACAGGCAACTGGCAACTTGCAACAAGCAACCAGTAATTTTCAAGTTAACGCCCCGCATTGCCCAAATAAAAAAAAAAGAAGGAGCAAAAACGAAGACTACATAGCACAAGCCTCTGCTGTGCTTAAAATATACCCTGTAGTTGCATTTGTTGACAACACAAAGGTTATATTAAGCTGTCTATTAATGCTGAAAACAATGTCAAATGTAAGCAATTCCAGAACAAACAAAATATACCCTGTTATGGCACAGGTAAGTCAGCTATTTTGGTATTCATTTATGCAAGTTTAATTAATTCAAATTAATTAAAATTAATATTATAAACTCTTATCAATATTTGTACTACAACTAGTTGATGCTGTAGGCAATAGAAATTTGCTTAAATATCTAGATTACTGCTTTTTATTCCTTATTAAATATACTCTATTATAGTTAGCGAATAGTTGCACTAAATAATGATACCCTATACAGTGATATATTAATTGTTAAGCAAGATTAGCTAAAGAAAACAATAAGAAACAATTGAAAGAAAGCTCTCTCGATAAGCACAGCATACACCGTCTTAAAATAACTACAGGGTATAGAAAGTATAACATGTTGGACATAATGGATATTAGCATAAATTTTACGCTGGCTACAACAAAATGTTGCTGCAGCAGTTGATTGCCAATGCCACAAAATGTTGCCGGCAACAAATCGCAATTGGGAACGAGATCGAGACGGGTTTGGAGGGCAGCAGCCAGCGAGGAGTGGCGGGGTAAACTGTGGGGAAGCCCCATTTGCAGGTTGCTACGTTGTCGGTGTGGGAAACGAACAAATAAAGAGAGAAAAAATCGTAAAGGAAATTTGCACAGGCAAATAAGGCGTAAAAAGTAAATAAAAATGGGAAAAAAATGAAGAAAAATAGTGAAATAAAAAATAAAAATAAAAATAAAAATAAGAATAAAAATAAAGATGCGCATGTTTATTATTGTGTGGCTGCGGTGAATGTTGCATTTATTATTTATTGAGTTGTTATTAGTGCAAACTACGCGCCATGTTTATCTGATTTCAATGCGGTTGCCGGTTGCCGGTTGCTGGCAGCAGCAGCAACAGCAGCAGCAACAGCAACAGCAACAGCTGCTGCTTCATCGTTGTTTTTGGTTGCATGTTCAGGTAGCTGCAACATGTTGCCGCTGCGCTTTTTGCTAAGCTTGTTGCATGTTCGCAATTGTTGCTGGTAGCTAAACATTTTGAATTATTATTGGCCAATGCCAAGAGGCAACTTAATTAATACATACACCAGGCATAAGCTCAACAACAATTACCACAAACACTCATCAAAGCGTTAACAGCTACAGCTACAGCTACAGCTACAATTGCAACTTATAGCTACTGCAAGAGCTGCAAATGGACCAAATTGGTAACGGCAGCTGGCAGTCAGCAACTGGCAACTGCAACAGCAACTGCAACAGCAACTGCTTGGCTAACAATAGCTATTGCCCATTGCTATTGCCAAGTGCCAAGTGCTGCTCCATTGTCAGCATCTTCAAGTGCTGCTCCATTACTATTTTGAGCTGAAAATTACTTTATAGTGTTTGCTCGCATAAATTGATGTAATCGTTTGTTACCATTTCTGAACTCTCCATGCAGCCTGAACTGAACTGAACTGAACTGGCAAGCGTCGCCTCCATTGTGGTTCGACAACGACTTGACTTGCACAACACTTCGTCACTGCACCACTGCACCACCAGCTCCACAGCTGCTCTAGCACATGCGTTTCACACTTTTTTTCCTCTCTCTCTGTCTCCTTTAAATGCTCAGATATTCGAACTATGTTTGGCATGCGTACGACTTGGTATAATCGAAGAATTTCACAGCCTCCTCCACACACTTCTTGGCCCAGAGCATGCAACGCAAAAAGCCAGTTGGGAAGCGAATAACATAAGCTTTAACAAAAACGAAAACTAAAGGCAATCGTTAAAATTAAAGATTGTTTAAAGCATAAAAAAAGAGAGTTGAAAACTGTGCGCAACTTTTGGCAACAAATGTTGAGTTAATATTAAGATAAAATCATATTAAATTAAATATATTATATATATATATTTATAATTGTGCAGCTATTATAGAATTAGCTGCTTTTTATCTACAAATAGTAGCTGTCTTGATTAATATTAATAAATAATAATTATAATAAATTATTGTTGAAGTAAGTTCTATTTGATTCATTATTAAGTACAGCAACTGCTGAAATATTGCGCGATATTCCCTACATTATAAACCTGTCTTTTAGCTAACTAATGCCATATAAGTTGTGCTTTATTCATAATTAAATATAGAAAATGTTCGCGAATTAATGATGTTGCAACAGACAACAATTGGATGCATTAATGCGGTGGTTACTTTTCGCACATTGTCATTGTGTGAGTTGCTGTTCAATGGGTCGGAACTGAAGGAGTAACTATCTATATGCCAGCAACACCTACCGCTTCTCACATTATCTCTCCCCCTCTCTCTCTCTCTCTACCTCTCTCTCATTCTCTCACTTTTCTAATAACCACTTGAGATTTTTACAGATTTGCAGCTGCCCTTCTTTATGGCATTTGTTTCGATCCGCCCGCTCGTTTGACTTTGTTGTCATCAGTTGCCGTTGTTGTGTGTCACAACACGAGGGGCATAGATAGCACATATATTTTAAGAAATCAGGCCTAGAGCACATGCCATTAACTGGCTTTTATTGAACGAAAATATAGCGCTTTGTTTAGCTGATCAGATAGTTTACAATGTGTCCTGATGCATTCATGTTCTATGACCAGAGAGACAGACAGAGAGATAGAGAGAGGGGGATTGCCAATGCGGTGTGTCGTCGCTGGCAGGCAAACAAATTTATTGATTAATGCCCATTTCATGTTGTGCAACAACAAAAGGCAGCGACGACACACATAATGGCATACAGTTCCATAGCTACCAATGACAATGACCTTCTGTCTGGCCAATGAAACAAAAACGTTATAAAAGTAAACCCATAAATAATGTTGTACCAGTCAAGAAGAGCTCTTATGCAATTCTCCCTCTCTCTCTCTCTCTCTCTCTCTCTCTCTCTCTCTCTCTCACACTCGCTCTTCCTCTTGCTGTCCTCGTCGCAACTCAACAATCGTTGTTTTGACTTTGTTTCTGAAACTGTCAGCACAATTTTCATTATGCCTACAGCATTTGCTACGCATAACTCATGGCGAAACAATATATAGTTCATTATTAAACAATCAATTTGTTTTGACAATTCGCAATAGTTCTTGATATACCTAGCGTTTATTTGTTGATCTTTGCCATTTCGAAATTACATTTTAAAGAGCCTCGAATTTATTGCCTGCTGAAGAGTCTGTGAGTTGGCAAACCAGGTGCTATTGAATTGTTTACTTAGCTCTAATTATATTAAGAAACCCCAGCAAGTAGTAGACTCTTAACTTCTTATCTTTAATTTCTTATCGATTATTCGCCATCTCCACGTTCTGCATTTTGTTTAATACTTGAAGTAGCTGAAGAATTGTTAATACGCTTTGTTCATTTGTCAGCTGTGACAGTGAACTTGTTGCTAGGCATTTAAGTCATTTCTACTTTGTATTCGTCACTTTAATCCAACAATTAGTCAACACTAAACACCTTTCACACCTTCCAATACGTATCGATACCAAATCCATTACACACAGACACACATACAGAGGCAAGCAAACACAACCAATGCGCCGTCAATGTCATTCATCCAATGCGAATACAAACTGTGTGTGTGTGTGTGTGTGTGTGTAATTCAATTGCAATCACTACAAGTGAACCTGGTGGCATTTAACATTGTATTGGGCCAAGAGGAGGTGAAAGGGTGCAGAGATTGGTTGGAAAACAGAGGCAGAACCACTTGGAACAGCGGGCAACAATAACAAGAAGAGGGCAATGCCAAAAGCGCAGCTGGAAAACAGTCAACAAAACAAAGATTTGAGTTTAGATCAAAGCGATTTCACCGCCACTTGCTGTTAACTCGCTGGCGCTCAAGGTACACGATGGACTTGCACTGGACCTGGACCTGAACCACGTTACGGACCTCTGGACTGCCGCTGCTGTGGAGTGGAGTGGAGTGTAACTAGTGTCTAGTGGTTAGGCATCCCAGCGGCTGCTGCACACACCGATGTCAGAGCGTTTTGCTTTTATTTTGAATGCTCTAACAAAGGGTAACTGAAATGTGTTACTTCATTTGTAGTGCAATGAAATATATATAATGTATATAAAGTATATTGATATAGCTAAACATTGTAGTGCCATAACTTTGCTATGTATTTACTTACATTGAATATGATTTCAATTGCATATTAAAGGGTATTCAATGTTCGCCAATGCAGTCTTTGTTATACTCTTTTTATTGGCTTGTGATATTGCTGGTTGCTTTGCTTTCAAAGTGTGCAAATGTTCGCGTCAGGCAATTTGCTGACGCGTTTGTTGTAATTAAATCGATGGAGCTCTGGCATCGATCTGATCGGCAGCCCCGACAGCCATTCATTGTGTGTGCTCATGAATCTCTCTTGCGCTGTCCAAGTCTATCTAGCTCTGGCACTGTCACACTGATAGACACACACACACACACACACACACACACAGATACGTATAGAAACTCTGGGGCGGTCTTTTCGGCCTGGTCGCTGGTCAGTTAATCTGCTGGGACGCGACTTGGATCGGCCGAATCGTTTGGAGAATCGTTCGCTCGTTCGCTTGTTACTCTTGCATACAAATGACACAAATGTATGGCTGCGCCGCGTCTGCTTTTTGTATTGTATGTATTTCTAATGCCGTCACAGGCGATCAGATTTGTGGCCACATCAGACGGCAAACTGAAGCTAGGCTGCCTTCTGTCTCCTGTCTCCTGTCTCCTGTCTCCTACCTACTGCTTGCTGCTTGTTGCCTCTTTGCCTGTTTGCCAGCGATGGAGCATTTGATTTCACTTCGACGCTAATGGCGACAAACTGCCGTGGAGCGCTAAATTGTTGCCAGGCCTTGCCATTGCATTGTGGTGCCCGGGGGTAAGGGAATACTACATAACCTATGCTTCTGTCTCCCGTTGAGCCGAGCCAATCTTTCGCCAAAACAATTTATCTATTTGTGTCTGTCAGTTCGCTCCCCAGCTGCAACAAAAACAGCAACAACAACAGCGTCGATTGTATATGTGTTGGCCACATTGATCACATACATTTCTGATGATCATATGATGATCTACATGCTAATCAAATCACATTGCCGCATTGGCCAATTACTCAGTGCAACACCTTTTAGCCAGCGCTTGCAGCTAGCTGGCACAAAACGAAAGACTTAGGCGACAAACTTGACTACATACATACTACTACTACACACATACACACACACACACAGTCAGTCTGATTACCCAGAGATGTGCTAAGTGTGGATAAGTAATGGCTTGCATGTTGGTCATTTGTCTTCATTGGAGCGAACAAGTGCTCCATGGACTGCCAATGCGATTACTCTGAATGCCGTTGACAGCAATTTTCCAGCTTTGTGATTGGTTAATCATTTGAACGTAGACTACTCTATCAATTAGCTAGCTAACACAATTCATTTTTAAATGGTTTCTTTTTTATGTTTATTAAGAATCAATTCAATTAACAATATTTATTTAATATCGTTTATTATGCTCATTATTTATTAAGCAAGTTCCCTGACAATTTGCTAAGATTGCAGTTGTATTCCCAAGGCAAAGCGATTTAATTAACTGAATTATTTTCATTAAACATGCTTTGTTTTATATTTGTTAATATTGTACATAGATTCAGCAAGTTTAAGTAAATCAGTTTAATTTAAATATTATATGAAATTGTTAATAAGTTTGTCAGTAAAATTTAAGTGAATCTTGCTATAATTCTATAATAACTTTTACAGAATTTCTTAACACATTCGGCAAAGTTAATGTTCATTTAGTTTTAGCCGCTTTCTGTGTCTTAGGCATGCAGCAAATGGAATCGTCATCAAATTGTGACTGTTCTTTTGACTGTTTTGCTGGAAGATTGGGAGGCTGATCGTGGTCATGGTGGATGCTGAGCGTGCTGGCCCCGTGACACATTCACATTGCACATGCTGCGCTGGTAATACTCACTGCTGCCCCCACCAGATTCAGCTGTTGCAAGCTGCAAGTTGCTAGTTGCCAGCAAGTTGCTAGTTGCTACAGCCTGCTGTGGTTGTCAGGTGAGTGAGAATTGTGTCACATAGTCAGGCGCTGACACTCGACGGTGCTGAGAGTCTAGGTAACCTGCGTCTAAGTAACCTACCTAGCGGTATATTTGCTAGCCAAAGTTTTTCCTGGAAACAATCGTCGAGTGTGCAGCATTTTGCCTGCCTCTTCGACTGCTGTCGACGCGGCTGCGGCTGCTGCTGCGGCTGTTGCTGCCTCCACTCCATAAATCTCGCCACACAATGACAAAATATTTGCAAATCGCAAGGCGCGCTTCAGAGAAGCCGCCACTCGATACAAATCTATTTTCATTCGGTTTGGTTTGGTTTGGTTTGCGTTTCGCGTTTTACCCACTCCGTGCAGCATTATTATATTGTTTGCTGTTTCGCCTGGCTCTCAGTGTTTGCCACTGCCAGTGGCAGTGTCCCCTCACCCCGCCAGAGACTCAACGACTTTGTTGCCTAGCATGCGAGCGAGCGAGCGAGTGAGCGAACGCCTTTTTTGCCTTCAACTTGTTATGCGGCAGCAAACAATTGTCTATTCTTTTTCAAATGCAACCGCCAAGATTCGCCGCCTGGTAGCAAACAACTGCTGCGATGCGCCACGAAACGACTCCCCCGGGACACTGTCTGTCTGCACTCGACATGGTTCCCTCCAGTTGCCACCGCCTGCTCCTCTCCTGCTCCTCTCGTCCTCCTGCTGCTGCTGTTGCCGCTGTTGCCGCTGTTGCCGCCTGGGGGGCTTACTTGAGGCTGCGGTTTCTGGGCGCGTTTAACATACAAATTGTTACACTTACAAGTGAAATTTATTATTGCTCACACTCCGGGAATCATCTTTTGTGGCATGGGCATTACTCACGCCAGGATTATCATAAGCTGTACATGCAGAGAACAAACATACATACAAAGATACAGAGTTATATCTCTATATACTTATATATATATATATACATATTTAATGCGTTTGATTTCTCACTTCCTGCTCACCCTGCAATGCCACTTGATGTTGGCCAAGTTGTGCGCTAACGTGTCACTTCTTTATGGTCCATTCCAGCTTTCAATAGCAACCATAAATCATGCTTTAGTTCATGTCCGCGCCAAAAACTGAAACACTTTTAGCCAAATACGGTCAGTTGGTGCCATAATTTCACAGTAAGTCCGAAAGCATTTTCAATATGGTCCGATTGCTTGGCTCACATTTTAAATATCTCAGTTTCAATATTGAGCAATAATTGTCAATAATAATATGTGATATAAATATGAATTCGGAATAGAACAGGAACAGAAGCTGTATTATTTAGATCTAATTAAACCTAAACTGTGATTTGCTAGAGTTATTAGCCCAGTTACTAAACAGATATAACAAACTGCTTATGTAAAGTTAAAGCCTTAATTCGATATTGAAGTTAAGTATTTTGTAAGATTTCAGTAGCTTTTATCCTTTTGAATAGCAACTTTATATAGTTTTATTTATTTGATTTTCATTTATTTGATTTTATTCTTTGCTTATCGATCAAACTGTGTGCGAATCGAATGTGTCAACACTTAAAATTAGATTATACCATATATGCGTTGACTGATTTTCAGATTGTAATCGCTATCATATTTGGGGTGCTCTGCACATGTGCAATATTTAATTTTGGACTGAAAACGCGGCAGTTACCAGTTGCCAGATTGATCGCATGCTGGAGAGTGGAGAGCGGTGAGAGGTGAGCGGGCAGTTGAAGCAGTTGCGCGGTGAGCTTGTAATTCAATCTGCTTGCATTCAGACATGTAACAGCAATTTTAAAACAATTTTCAACTTACTGACAGAGCGGCTACCGGATTGGCTTGGCCCCAAGCTAAGCTGAGAGATCAGAGATATCTGGGAGCTGAGAGCTGAGAGCTGAGAGCTTGGCAACGCCAACGGCAACGGCAACGGCAACGCTTTTGAGTGACTTTGGTACCAATCTGTCCATCATCATTACCATCAAGTGTAACATTTGTGACGACAGGCAGGCAAGCAGACGACAGACACATGGACAGACAGAATGAACTGACAACAGAGGCAGAGACAGAGGCAGAGGCAGAGACGAGATGAGATGAGAGGCGATACAGATGCCAGCCGCCGCCTGAGAGCCGCAGTTAGGAGGTGCTTCAGTTGCTGCCCCCCCCCCTGCTCCTCTGCCGCTCTTTGGGCGCTTGGACGCTCGGATCAGAAGCTGCTACAGCGTGCTGTGAATGCCAGTGCAATTACTTTGTAATTTAAGTTATTGATTGCCACGCTGCGAATGCGAGCTCCACAAGCTGCCAACTGCCAACTGCCAACGTCTCCAGCTCCAGCTTCCATCTTCAACTGCAACTGCAACTGCAACTCCAACTACGTCTCTGTGGGCTGTTTAAGCTTAGATCCCAAGCAATGTCTCTTAGATAATCTCCACATTGCACCGTTACAATAGCACCCAACGCTTTTAGATGCCCTTTATTGCACACCAAACAAAAAAATGGGTCGTCTCGGGCATATCAGCTAAGCTAGATAGGTTGTAACACAGCAATTCTAAACTTATCAAAGTGATAAACAATTTATTGATATTCTCTATGTTTATATAAATTAATTAAAGTATCAGACTAAATATTTATTTATTTATATTTTAAATTTAATAATATAATTTTGAATAAGTATCTTATATTTTTTTATTTTTTTATATTTCTTTATTAACAGTTTAATTTTATTTAAATTAATTAAATTCTCAGACTAAATATTTATTTATATTTTAAATTTAATAATATAATTTTGAATAATTTTTAATTTTTACTCTTGTATTTGATTTTATTTAATATAAAATAAATTAAATTTCTTATAGTATTTATATTTATAAAGCAATGTAATAAACTATTTATTGATACATATTCTGTATTTTATATATTATATATATTGTTGTCTTTCTTTATTAATCTATTATATAAATTAATAAAATTCTCAGACTAAACATTTATTTACATTTTCAATTTAATAATATAATTTTGAATAATTTTAAAAATATAATTATACTCTTGTATTTGATTTTATTTAATTTAAATTAATCTATATTTCTTATATTATTTATATTTTTAAAGTAATAAACTATTTATTGATACATATTCTGTATCTTATATATTATATATATTGTTGTCTTTCTTTATTAAGAGATTAATTTTATATAAATTAATTAAATTCTCAGACTTAATATTTATTTATATTTTAATATAATTATAATATAATTATACTCTTGTAGTTCATTTTAAATAATTAAAATATAACTAAAATTAAAATATAACTATATTATATTTTTATATATTTTATAGGGTATATGATGTGACTTTATTGTACGTTGTCTTAGTTTCTTTTGATGTTTTTTGCCGTTTTATATATTTAATGCGTTCATCTTAGAATTTATACAGTAGCCGTCGAGGGGCAGATCTTTCAAACTTGGATTAGCTGAGAGTGATCCGGCTGTGGCAGTCGGGAGACGTCGCCATTGATTCAATTTATGGCAAAATTCAATTTAGATTTTTGTAATCATTTAGTTGTAGCTCTGTTGTTATTTACTATTTTTTTCTTTTGTAGCAAACTTTTGATTGGCGCTGTTCTTGATTTCATTAAATGCATTCACTGGCTCTCAGCCATTTGTAGAATTTCTCGAATGTGTTGGCCATTCGATCCAGCTCAGTTTGACGCCAGTTGATCGTTTATAATTGCAACAGGAGGAAGCAATGGAGTGGGAATGGGAATGGGGAATGGGGGAAAAAGTTACAGAAAAAAGTCACCTTAGTTTTTTCATACTTTATGCACTCTAAACTGTCATAATTTATTGTGTTGTGTTGTATTATGTTGTGTTGTCTTTTGTTGTGTGTTGTTTGTTATTTGTTGTGTGTTGTTTGTTGTGTGTTTTGTGTTTTGTGCGCTGACAACAGGTTGATGTATTGATTGCCGTCATGTTGTAATGCTGACATTTATGACAGTAATTTGTTTTTCAATTTGTAAGCCAGTTATGAAAACAACTGGCGACTGTAGGATCATCAGGAAGAATTACAGTGCAGCCAACAGGAAAATTAAATAGCAGTTTACCAACTATAACTATTAAAACTTATCAATTGAAATGGATGCTTAAGATGCCTGCAAATCGTCCATTAAATATACATACTAAATTAATTAATTGCTTAAAGCAGCAGAAATAAAGTTTAAATTCATCTGAATGCATTTTTGAATCAAGTAACAAATATATTTAATACCTAGTTAGCTTCATTATGAATATTTGCTAAAATGTTAGTAGAAATAGTAGTTGTAGAACAATGGCAATACTTGTATAAAAGGTAAATTTAGTATAGCATAGGAAGCATAAGAAATAAGTTTAAATAAATGTAGTAGTTAGTATTAGAAACTAATAGTAGTAGTAGCTGTAGTAATATGAATAGTAAGTAGTCAAAGTAATTTATAGAAGTAGTTGTAGTAATGTATGTCAGTATAAAAAGTAGCAGAAGTAAAAGTAGTAGCAGCATAAGAGAAGTAGTCGTAATGTAAATAGTAAGTATAAATAGTAGCAGAAGTAAAAGTAGTAGTAGCATAAGAAGAAGTACTAGTAATGTAAATAGTAAGTATAAATAGTAGTAGAAGTAAAAGTAGTAGTAGCATATTAAGAAGTAGTAGTCAGTATAAATAGTAGTATAAATATAAGTAGTTGTATTCAAAGTATTAAGAGTAGTAGAATAGTTAGCAGTTGTTATTTTAGTTGTAGGGTAATACAAAGTAATATTACTAGTATGATTAATAGAATAAATAAAATAATTAAATAAATTTTCCTGCTTAAAGTCATTAAATGCCAATGTCAATATATAAGTGGCAACACAATTATTGTTAACAATTTAAATACAAATTTCTCTAAAGTAAAATCGACCTTCAGCTTCACAATGAAATAACTTGCTACAAAATGAGAAATTCTCAGGCTTGTTTTGCAGTAGTAGCTTGTGCTAAATGTAGTAGCAAGGGTTAACATTGTATTTAACAGTTATTGATAGTGCTAAATTTGGTATATTAAATGCCAGGCGCTAATTACTCTTTATTGCTGGTAACTAGCAGTTAGTCCACATCATATTTCACAGCAATAGTTGAGCCCTTGTATGGTCTGTCAGCTTTTACTACGTGCCGGAGAGAGACCAAGAGACTAGGAGACGGAGAGACTGCAAGACGGAGAGACTGACAAACTGAAAGACTGAAAGACTGAGAGACTGTTCGACTATTGGACTGTTGGACTGTTGAACAGAGATGTGGGATAGCTTGATTTGGTGTCCTTTTGCTAAGGGGGAAATGAAAGGCAGCGCTTTGATGTTGAGCCGAGAACTATGAATATGGCATATGGCATATGGCATATGGCAGGCGCGTTGACATTGAAGGCGATTCGATTTTCTGAATGCGTATTCGTATTCGTATTCGTAGTCGTATATTCATTTCACTTAGTTCTCTTTGCTGGCTGGCCATCTCAACGGACTTTCGCCACCGCCGCCGCCGTTGAGGATGAGGATGATGATGACGATGACGATGACTAACAAAGAAATCAAAGCGAGCCTTCACATTGCGCTCAAATAAATCACAATTCGAACCAAATCAGTAGAAAATCCCGTGCCATAAGCGGTCAAGTGTTGTCCATGAGTGCCTCCACTAATTTGGTCATTAATTGGCATTGCTTATATGTATGTATAGTATGGGGTCGGGTCGAACTGCTCTAGCTATCTCTCTGTCTCTCCATCTCTCCATCTGTCTATCTCTCACATTTGCTGTTCTCTTAAACACCCAAAAGGCATAACTTCAGCTCATAAATAACGAAAAAATTGTGCAAAGACAAACGACGTTGATATTTAATAATAAAAAAAAAAAAAAAGTAAATATAATAAATTTATAATAATAATCAACCAAAAAAAGGCAACTGGAAAGATAGAAAGAAAAAAAAGAGAGACACACAAACTTGTCGCTGGATCGCAAACGCAATCACAACTCGAGCAGAGATGAAGAAAGTATCGAATACTTAGGATTGCGATTTGGTCATGCGATGGTGTTTTCCTACGCAGCTGGAAGCCATTTTTAGACTGCGGCCAGATGATCGATGATCGATGATACCCAGGTCGATCTGCAGAGCCAATGCCGCTGTCTTTTGAAATGGACTCGACAACGGCAGCGCCTTGGGGGCATCTCTTGTTGTGTTAGCTTTTTGGGATCTCCTTACACGTCCACCCGGTAGCCAGTGCCAGTGCCAGTGCCAGTGCCAGTGCCAGTGCCAGTCTCAGTGCCAGCTCTGCATCTGGATCTGTTCATCTCTCACAGCTTCCAAACTGATCGTTGTTTATAGTCAACAGGCAGCTACTGAGCGGCAAATGCAACAAGTTCATTCTCAATCATTTTTGGTAAATTACTTGCTACATGTGACGTCTGTATTGGACAATCTAGATCAAGATCATTTCTGTACATCGTTTACGACAGTTTATGACAGTTTAGTCCATGTTATCAATTACAAAACTGTCAACATAATAAGGCAAAACACCAGCCAAAGCAACTTTATGGCCTTTGCCGCCTTAAACCATGACAGCACCAGAGACTCCCAGTTGTAGTTAAGACCAAAATGTAACTATGTACAAGCTCTTATTATAATAACAAGTGAATATAATAATTAATTAATATATATATATATATATATATTTCTAATAGCTCTCACTCTAAATGATCACAATCAATTGGCCATAAATTATTATAACTGCTGAGGGTATTGAATAAATCATATTATAAATAAAAGTTGATGTTTTATTGAAATAATTATATTGCTAACAGACAGACAGCTGTCAATAGCAAATGTAAACTTTGTTAACAACTTTCACTCTGGCTAAAAGAGCCCTTAATTCGCATCTCAATTAAAGCAAACTTGTACTAAATCTTAATATTTAAAAAAGTGTGACTAGCCCATTAAAAACAACGTTGAATTCTTCTGTAAAAAGCATATAAAATGCGATAAGTGATAACGGTAAGAGTGGTATAAGAGTTGGCTAGAAGAAATTCCTGAGTAAATCTGAAAAAAAAGGATTTAAATTAATCCACAGTGAGTTAAGAGCTGATGACTGGCATGCAAAATGTCAGGCAGATTTATGGGAACGGACAGATGTGGAGCAAGAGAGACTGGCTAATAAGAGACATAGGAGAGACAACAGAGAGAGAGAGAGAGAGAGAGTGTGAGAGAGGTGGGTAATATGGCAAACGATGTTACGCATTAGACAAACAAGAAGCAGTCGGACAAGTCAAAATCTAAAATCCGAGAGCTCGACTTTGGCAAAGTGAAGAAGACGAAATTAAGCCGTATGCTGATTTCATTTTAATTACGTTTGCTGCCTCATAGCGATGGCAATCAGGCATGCCAAAGCTGGATCAGCTTAGAGCGACAAGTGCGTAATGCAAACGAGTCTCAGACTCCTATGAATATAATTGCATAGGTTGTAGAAGCGCTGAACGTGGCAACCCAAATACGAGAATTGCCTCTGGGATCGGAAATCTGAGTGTTTGAGAGATCTGGGAGATCTCTGCGGGATTCGCTGAGAACTGTGGCATCGTCAACTGTGGCAGCGTCAACTCAGTCTCGTTTTGAGCGTTTGGCCATTCGTCAAACATTGTTAATGTGTCGGTACCAAGTGCAACAGTCATAACTCATTTGCCACTAACTGGCTGCCCCCAAAACGTATTTATTGTTTGGCCCATGAACGTGAAATGTTGCAAATTGGAGTTATGTTGTATGTCCCAGTGCTATGAATAGAGGGCATAGCATCCCAAAAACAAAAAAAAAAACCAAGTCAAGACGCCTCTCTTTCACGTCACGCATTTTACGTAGTACCTGTAGGCCACCTTCAACTTCAACTTCCACTTCAACTGCAACTCCCACTCCGCTTTGCCCTCAGCCTCTCCCTCATCCTGTCCCTTACCCTGCTGTCTTTCCTTTAAACTATAACTATGACCACGTCGCTTGCCCGCAGCGCAGTTGCAGTTGCATGCAACAATGCAACCAGGCGCAGGCGAAAGTTTTTTTTTGTTTTGTTTTTTTTTTTTTTTTTTGTGTGCCAAAGGAGGACTTGGACTTTCATTCAATGCTCGTGTCAAAGCGACACGTTGGCGACATTGACAAATGCATTTGGGAACACTTACAACCACAACAACAACAACAACAACCCGACGACGTGCAAACGCATACAAAAATCAAATATAATATATTGGAAAATATACTTGCAGCATACTAATGTCTGCCGTTGTCCTGGAACAGCGATTATTATTATTATAAATTTATTTTTGCAGCAACTTTATATATAAATTTAATAACAATGTTTTTTGGTAAATTATATTTATATTAGAAAATAAATAATATAAAGCAGTTTACGTTTAAGAATGGTAAAATATTATATTTACTAATTCGTTGATAATTAAATTATTGAGTTTTTCTGGGTTTTCCCCAATACTTGCAACAAATGTTGTATCAATTAAATACTCTTTTTGCATACCCCAGACTTAAGCTTAAACTCAATTTTAATTTAAATCTAATGTTAATCTAAATTATAATTGTATTATAAATAATTTAATCATTTCAAATTTATTGTTATATTGTCCATGTTAAAATAAATAAATAAAGGCTTGCTTAATTAATGCTAGTGCCTTAGCTTAAGCTACAAGTATAGATGCAATAAACAAAGAGTAATAAAATAAATACAATTGTGAAAAAAATTATTTTATTTATTAAATATACAAGGCAAATTAATTAAGATCTCTATGCATTACAAATCAGCTTAAAATTAATTTATATAATATTATATATATATATATATTATATATATAATATTATATATAATGTATAATAATATATAATATATATATTATATATTATATAATAATATTGTATATCTATATATATACTAACTGAAAATTGACAATTGGAGTTTTAAATAAATGTGCTAATTTCATTTGATATGTCAAACTTTACAGCTGCGAATTTAAGCAAACTCTTTAAATATGTAGAATTGCTTTTAAACTTGTATAATAAATGCTTACTTACTGCATTGTTCGTCTAATAAAAGCCTTGTGGGCTATTATAATTTGGCAAAGGGTGTAGTTTATTTTAATTTGACTTGGCAAAAAGGTGCCACACCCCAAGGATAGCAGCAAAGAGCTTTGGAGTTTAGGGAGCACAACCCCAGCCGACGTCCTGTTCCGACATCAGCTGGCAATTATAGAGCGCGTGACACTCACCGCATTTGCCGCTTATCTTTTATTTAACGTGTTCGCTCTGTATAAATATGGAGAAGCTAGAGACTGGAGCTGGAGACTGAAGACTGGAGCTGTGCGACGGTGCGACGGTGCCTCAGATGTCAACTATTCTCAGCCAGCAATAGCTTCATTTGTGTCGAGCGGCAGTTGCCTTTGCGGTTTCGCCTGACATTGCCATTCCTGCACTTCATTAATTATGCGAGCTGCTCGAGCTCAGGTTAAGGCAAGCGGATGGAGAGCATGGCGAATGGATAGAGGGGCATGGCCATGGCCATGGCCAGGCAATGTTGCAGTCATCGTCATCGTCATCGTCATCGTTTGCGGCATGATAAAGTTGTAATTTGTTGGCAGTTAAAGGTGTTGGTTATAGTGCAACTAATCGACGTTATAAACTAAACTATGTGCAGCTAAACGAGATCTCTGTTATGTGTCGCAAATGATAATGACGATAATGTTAATGATGATGATGATGATGATGATGAGAATGTTAGTAATGAGGAAGACACTGGATGGGTAGCCATGGCTATGAATGATAAAATATCAATCAAAGGAAACGAGCAAAAATTAATAAACAACAGAGAGAAAGAAGAGCAAAGACATAATATTTGAAATATCAGTTAACAGTAATTATAGGGCTTAAAAATGCAAAGATTGTCTTATCCTAGATAGTCTAAAATAATTTACGACGCATAAAAAAACTTTCATTATTAATCAGTATCTCTAAAATGTATGTAAGGCATGTTTTATTACAGGGGCATACAGGGTATACAAAAAGATAGCACCACGTTTATTATCTACAGTTTTAATACCAATAACAATTTCATTTGTTAGTCAGTATGCGGTTTCAGTTTGCCAAACACTTGCTGCAGGTAAGGGCGAATATGCAAATAGAATTGGTGTCAATGCGCGAAGACAACAGCAACAGCAACAGCAACAGCAGTAACAACAAATGTATAAGCAACTGCAACAATAAGACAAACAGACAAAGCAGGCAATGTGAAAAGCCAAGAAGGAGGCAAAGCAACAAGCAGAACCAAAAGGTAAATAGCAGCAACAAGTGGTTGCCCATTTGGCAGCATCGGCCTCCACATATTGGCAAACGGCCTCGTGTGGATGGATGCCGATATACCACCACCGGCCATATAATGCAGCTCATCAACAACAGCAGACGGAGGCAAATGTGCAACATGTGCAACACACACACACAAACACACACACACATAGTTAGAGAGAGAGAACGACCTGGCCATAAACAAATATGAGTAGCTGTGCAGTCTGTGCAGCTTGTGCTGCCATCCTCGACTTGTTGTTGTTGCGCTGCTCCTGCTGCTGCTGCTGCCTCTGCTCCTTCTTCTTCTTCTCCTTCTTCTTCAGCAGCCGCCGCCAAGAAGTGTGGGAAAATTTTCGGAATTTCTTTTGGCCCCTCGCAAAAAAAAAAAAGACAGGTTTTCCTTATTTTTTGTTTTCTTTTTTTTTGGGGCTGCAGCTGTAGCCGTGGGGCGTGGCGGGGCAAGTCTTTCGCTGGCTCTTTCATGCGATTGCTAGGCTAGGCTTGCCAACTAGCGAAATTCTTGTTGATAATTTAATTTAAGAAATATTGTATATAGCCTTGCCATCAGATGTCCACACAATGTCCAGACGTCGCGCCATCCAACGGCGACCCCTTGACCAGCGTGTAGGGGGCAAAAGCAGCGTGTGGCTCCCCGCCAGATTTTCTCCTACAACACGTACAGCTAAACTCTCATTCTGGCTTCTCGCTCTCTCTCTCTCTCTCTCTCACCCACTAGCTCAGTGTGCCGAATTGAACTTAGCCATCAGTCTGCATTTGGCTAGCAACAACAGAGAAAGTTACTAGCTGCTCAGTTGTTGGGCTAATTTAAGAGTTATAAATATATTCTATAGCATATAGTATAGTAAATATTTTAAACTTTTACAGAAGATATTTAAATATAGCAATAAAATCTTAAATAATAATAATTCTTAAATAAATAACTATGATATGAGCTCAATAAGCTAAGAAAAATTCTTTCAGTTAAGAAATTAATTGTAATTTAATTTTAGGTAATATATAAGAACATTCGCTTCATCATTTATCAGCCAAAATTATAGAATTTTATCAGCTTTATCAGCTTGCTAAT
Source organism: Drosophila funebris (assembly GCA_018901825.1). Lineage (NCBI taxonomy): Eukaryota > Metazoa > Arthropoda > Insecta > Diptera > Drosophilidae > Drosophila > Drosophila funebris. Next base: position 2,893,982 of record JAEIFK010000688.1, read on the forward strand.
TTGTTTATATTAATAACTTTACTTAAAGTCCATAACTCATCAATATATTTGGATACTCTTGCTTTCTGCAACTGCTTTAACTTCAGGTATTTGTCTAGGTCTGAGAACAATTGACTGGAAGTTTTATAACCAGACCAGTTGGACGCAGTCTCCCAAGTGGCCCCAAAGCGTTTTTTGTTTACCGCTGGACAAATTGCTTTGCTTTTGGCATCTGCGCCTCAGGTCCCCGGTATACCATATATGGTGCTATGTAGACACTTTGCGTGTCTCTAGTGTGTGTGTGAGTGTGTGTGTCTGTACTAAACAAATTGTTAAATTTATTGCCGCTCGTAAAGAATGGTCGCAGCCTCAGTCGATGACACCGTAGTGCGGGGCAAAATAAACAGCAAATAAAACAGGAAATTCCTATTGTAATATACTCCTCGTAACCAATCCCAATCCTCAGCACCTCAGATCCCCAAACTAGTCGGTAGTAGTATTGTGGATCTGACTTGGAACTTGAGTCAATGTTTTGCCATATTTGTTTTGATTTTGATATGTTTGGCATTTGGCATTTAATTAATTAGAGAACGTGAACTTATACTAAAAGCGACAGTTGGATTTCATTGGCGCCGTTGTCAATCACTCAATCAATCGATCAATCAGCTGAGCATTCCGCAGTACCATGTGGAGTGAAAAATTGCGACAGTGAGAGCATTTCGAATATGCACACCAGAATGTCTAATGTGAAACTCATCGATGGCAATTTGCCGCTTTGAGGATGTTGACAGACCATAGAGGAGGATATACACAGTATTTATCAGCTGACTGTTGACATAGTTACTAACTAGAAAGAGTAATGTATAGTTTATCTTCTTTTTTCCCTTATGATTTAAGTTCTATAATTTACCTAGGCAGTCGCCAGCGAAGAGATTCAATTACAAATCCACAGGTTTTTCATGACTTTAAGTTGTACAATTTACTTTGTTTTCTTGCCTGACACATTTCCCAATATAGCGAACAATTTGAAAATGTAACGAATTTCAGCGCAACCCTCATAAATACCTTTATCCAGATCTTGGTAGTTCTCCTACTCCAAGGCATGCCTTCAATTACCAAGTAGCGAACGTTCTTTCCCCTAGCAAATTAGGAAGCTAGGCTAATGAAGAATTTACATTGTTTGCCAAAACGAATTATTATTAAGCGGGCAGCGGCAACATGTGGATGAGGATGTGTGGAACTGAATGTGGATGTCGATGTCGATGTCGATGTGGATGTGAATGTGAATGCGCCGAGAGATCTGCGGTCAAACAAAACAACGACCAATTATATCGCCGAGCTTTGATCTTGCCAGCGGCGGCCCGACTATGCTCTCGGACTCTCTGACTCTCGGACAGAAACTGGCACTAGCCCAGTTGGTTTGGTCTATTAAGCATACCAAAAGAAAGTTGCAAATGCAGTTGGAGTGGAGCCATCGAGTGTGAGGGAGACTGCAAATTGGTGATGCAATTGTTTGTGGCATTTCAGTTGCACTTTGTTCTAAAGCCGCATCAGCAAATGGGCGTGGCATTGCAAACCAATTCCCACTGTGGCATATGCGATTCTCCGTTGCGTGAACCCGCATAATACCACCAACTTGATTCAATCTAAGTTCAACTGGTAATTTGTGAAGAAGATTACGCAGTGCACATAAATCAAGTGAAGCGTGTGCTATGCCAAAAGTTCAGGGCCCCAAAATAAGCCCCCCAATTCAATTAATGTCAGCCGTAAAAAATACAACTCTCCAACTGCCTGAGATTTATAGGGTAAGCCAATTTTTTGCTGTGCGCGGCGCAACGTAATGAAATCCACTTAAAGCCAAACCCTAAAATCTTTCCACATGCGCTGTGAGCTGTACGCGCTACTTACACCCAGTGCCCAGGTTGAAAGCGCTCCAATTTGTCACTCTTTCAATTTTGTAGGCCCTGCCATAGCAGTATGCAAAAAATATAATTAATATACTCTATCTTAAATTAAAGTGATTGGGTTTCTTTTATAAATGTTTCAAAACAAAACATATATATAAAATTGTAGAATATTTTAATATATATAAAGAATATTTTAATATATTTATTATATATAATATATTTTAATATATTTTTAATGCTTTTACAATTATTTTTAAAAAATATTAATACTATTTTTTATAATATTTATAATTTTGCAAGAACTTAGAAAATTGCAGAAATTATTGATTAATTGAATTAAATATTTATTTGTATTTTATTTTATAATATTATATAAGGGAACTATACCATATTTAATATATGTATTTTATGAATATCCATATTTAATTTAAAATTTAAATTTAATTTTTATATAAGTGAACTATACCATATTTAATAAATATATTTTATGAATATCCATATTTAATTTAAATACAATTTCTTAATTTAAATTTCTATAATTTACTACATAATTATATATTGTTGTAGGGTATTTGACATTCGTGGTGAAGAATGTGCACTCGTTAGCTGTGAAGAGGAGCGTCTGAGGCTAAACCAGATCGCACAATTGTTATTAGGCTCTTTTGAGCCAAATGCCGCCACGCAGCGTTGAGAGAGAAGCGAAACTGAAGCACGCGCTCTTAACAAATTGGGCTACAAAACTTATGCGAGTTGGCTGAAGATGGAGATTGGAGAAATGTGCGCGAATGACATCACTGGCCAAATATGTGCCCCAAAAGGCGCGGCGCAACGCAGCGCAGCGCAGCTCAGCACAGATGGATGACGCAGATGCCGACCTCTATGCTAGGGACTCTGCGCTGTATGGGCCTTAGCACTGTTGACACTCGTTCATCATGTGGCAAGAGGTGAGCTTGAGCATGAGCATGAGCATGAGCATGAGTATATCCCATGCCAGGATGCAAACTAGTTTTAGGTAGAACGAATTTCAGTTTCCAGATTCCATGGCATTTCAATGTCAGCGTCACTCGCTGTTAAGTTATGCAAATTTTACAGGCTCTTCAGTGTGGTGATTTATGTGCGTCAGGGATTGGGATGTCAGCGCCTGCCGCTGCATAAAACTAAGCCAAATGAAATTAGGAACAGTCAGCAGACGCATGTCCTGTCCCATTCAAGTATTCACATATTCACATTCCCATTCGTATTTGTATTCGCATTCACATCCTTGAGCGTCGACACCTTTATGAAGTGTCAAAGTCAAGAACCAAGTTCATTAATTTGACATGAGCCGTGCTCTTGAAACTGGAAATGGCAAATTCAATGCGCAATGTTTATACACATAATTGTTGCATAATAAACTCATTAATCAAACTATGAATGAACTAGTCCAACTATAAATTCAGCTAACTGAACTTTGCTAATGGTTCAACATGATCTTTTGTTGCATTTCCCTTTTTTTATGGGGGCTCCCGACATTTGTTAAACTCCATCTGGCATCATTTGTTAACATTTGTTGTTTGATGTCAAAGAAATTAGCCAGCTAAAGTGATTTTATCTCTAGTATTGAATGTTTATAATATGTCCATCTTGATGAGACCTTAAACATAGATTTGTTCAACCAAATTAAAGACATTTAACAAACATTTATATGACAATTTGTTGATGTTTAAATTATGATGAATAAACTCTATAACTGCCAGAGCTATTAAAATTTGTTATGTTGATTCTCAGAGGACACAAGTTGTTTTTACAACTCTTATTATTAATTTGTAGACAGTGAGATAAAGCTCGTTGCTGCATTTATGTGAATAATCAACTATTTTAATTGCAAAATTTAATGGCAATTGTATAATTAAAAACATAACGCTTGCGATCGATTGTAATCGATTGTAAGATTCTATAGTTAAATATTGTTTCATTCTCAACAACGATTTCCTACTGTGATTCAATTTGTTGTTTATGTTGGTACGAATAGTACTTTAGTATCTCTGGTGTGTATCGTGTGTAATAGGTGGTCGTCTTCATCGTAAACTCTGTTGTTGTTGTTGTTGTTGTTGGTTTTGCACTGTCGCCAATAACATTGACAGCAGCAGCAGCAGCAGCAACAACAACAGCAGCAGCAGCAGCAGCTCAGACAGTGGCTAAAGTATGTTCCGTATAGCTGAGTTTAGCTGCTGTCGCACTCGCACTCACGCCCACTCTGTGTGTGTGTTTGTGTGTGTGTGTGAGTGTGTGTATCTATCTTTCTCTAGCCGTTCCTGGCGAGGGGCATTGCAATTGTAAAATTGAATTATTCATGGCGATTGTACGACAATCAATTGAAATTGAAATAAAATGCTGCTGCCAAGTCGTTGTTGTTGTTGTTGCTGTTGTTGTTGTTGCTGTTAGTTTTTTGCTGCCGCCTTTGACATGTGCGCACAGCTATTTTGCAGTTTTTTTTTTCTCTCCTATTTTTTTACAACTTTTGGTTTGGCTTGCGTTCAGTTGAAATTGTGATTTAAAGTATCTGTATCTGGATCGATTTGGCAGCGATCGAATGTCGCAATGTTGCAATGTCGCCAATGTGGCCATGTCGCATTGCCTCTCCACTCCACATCTCTTCAGTCCTCACTCCTCCCCTCAACTACAACCGAATCGCTAGGCTGTCCTGTGCTGCACTTGGCATGCCTTTGCCCGCATGCAGAAGCAGATTTGTCGCCTATTTTGTTGGCCTGCTGCTCTTTTTGGCAATCGGCAATTTGTATTTGGAAATGTTGCATGTTTAACTCTTTCAACATCCTCATCAACGGTATTCGTTTTGGTCTTTTTTTTTATTTTTATTTGGCCTTGCCTGTCATTGTAATTCTTAGCCATAGATTTTCATAAAATTTACATACACTACTTTGTGACTTTCCATCATTTTGATCTTTTATTGATATTTTCATTTATTTATTGGGGATATCAGAGTAACAGAATTTACTGCTTAATAAGAGACATTAAATAAAAAACAATAAAAATAAGAAACAAATGATTTATTTAATTTATAATCCTTTTTATTAATTATTTTGTTATAAACTTTTTTCAGCAATGAGATGATTATTAAATATATTTATGATACATAAGAATTTATTAAATTAATACTTTATATAATCTAGTTAGTTCAGTTAACATACAAACGCATATTTAGATATATATTCGTAGCTCTTTTATTACACGAAAATGCAGCAAGTACATAAATCTCTTTCTCTGTGCACTGGTCAACAATAATTTGAAGTAGATTGCGCTCTAATAAATATGAGCAGGCATCAAAGCTAATGCCCCAACTCATCACCATGAGCACGCGAGTCCCGGTCTGCAGTTACGCCGGGGCTTATAACGTTGGAGTCTAGAGAGGTGGCTAAGGCCATCGTCCGTCTCTGACTAACGCGTAAACTTAATTAAAATTAAAACGCTGCCAGATGCAGCAGATTTGCCTACCGAGATGAAATGACGATGACTATGACGACTCTACGAATGCAGAGTCTAAAAACAGAAAGAGAGAGAGAGAGAGAGAGAGAGAGAGAGAGAGAGAGAGAGAGGGAGGAGAGAGGGGGAGAGAGAGAGGGAGGAGAGCGAGATTATGACGAAGACAGCGATGCTGACAGCAACCGTCAGAGTCATAGACGCAGTCAGCGTGGAAAAACTCTAACCGTAAGAGCCGCTCAGCAATGTACACGTCCAGTTCATGGCTAAATGCTGCTCGTGCTGTGATAAATTACACGTCGTTTTAGAGTGTTGCGCTTCCTTGTTACTCCGTCAACTGGTGTTGACATATAAAGGCCCCAGCGGGTTGCGGTGCTGGGTGGGGCGTGGGGCATTAAATGGATCTTCTTCTTGTCTGCAAGTGGACTGCAAGTGGTGTTATTAAAATGAAATCATCATCATCATGAAGTGACACAAGCGGGTCTGACTTCTTCCCATCTGCCCATTGCCCTGCCTCAAGTAACCACTCCAAACTGATCTCAGCTGCCACAGATCTGGCTTATGACAAGCGAATTCAATTAGATAAAGAAAAACGCGTTTAAAGCGCGCCACGAATTGTTCTGACTGGGTTGCTTAAGGATGCCAAAAGTAATCTTCAAATATTCCCATATTCTGTTGATCTTGCGGGGATGGTTTTAACGAGATAAACTTTGCATTTTTATAAGCTGATAATTATAAAGGTTATCAGAGCTTAATGGAAATTCTTGAAAATGCAAAAAATTCCTCACACATGACATATCTAATTATTGAGAATCATCTAAAAATAGGGACAGAAAAGATCTTTAGACGCCAGAATTGGATGTTTCAAGGCAAATAAGCTCTAATAAAAATGTTAATTAAATACGCAAATACTCGCATTAAATACGCATGGCGTAAATATTTAAAAAACAATATTAAAATCTAAATTAGTATATACATTTAATTAATATAAATATATATAGAAATTCTTATATCAACGTAGAGTAAAAAACATCATATTTTGTTTGCTAAATTATTGTTTAAATCACAGTGCGAGTGTTGTGTCACACAACGAAAAACTTAAGCAACAAACTCGTTTATTCACCATTTTGTAAACAAGCTACTAATTTCATTAGAAAATGTTGTTCGCTCTGACGCTTTTATTTACACAGCTCGCCGGGCATTAAGTGCCCACCTCTTTGGCACATTAGTCCAATACGAATACAAATGAATGCACATTTACAATATAAACAGTGAGACACACTCACTCACACTGCCAGAGCATTTGCACATGCAATCGAGCGATAATAACTGTACTGTGTGTAAAGTCAACGCGACAACAACAAAAGCAAATCGTAAAAAAAAATCAACAGCCAACCACATCGAGAAATTCAATGAAAACAAACGAACGCTCGCAGATCGTGCCGCTACCAACAGCCAACCACAATTCAGCATGAAAAAGGCAAAGAGCAAACGAAAGAGCACCAACCATCAGCGACAACAACAACACCAACAACAACAATGAACAGCAAAGCCGGCTTTTAACAGTTCACAGCACTTAACATTAACAGTGCACAGCAGCGATAGCGACAGCAGCAGCAGAAGCAGCAGCGACAGCAACAGCAGCTGTTTGTAAACAGGAAATTGAGATTGCCAACTGTAATGCATAATCAAGCGGGTAGCTGATATTTCTGTAGATTCTCAGGCTAAAAAGCAGTGACTCGCTGATGTTTTCTTATAATGCTTCGATATTTAGTAAACTGTTATTAATATTCCATAATAAATAATTAATATAAAGAGCATATTATTTCAGCTTTCAATATAATCCTAAATTTCCGGATAACAAGTTGAATATATTTAAAGTGGTTATTTATTTTAAATAATAACTTGATATAACTGACTGTTAAGAATATATTGTAAAGGAGAGCATGATTATAATATCAATTATATATTCAATAAAAAACATACTGAACTTAGAAGTACGCAAATAAAAGAGTCCTCATTTATGTGCCTGCATTTCCTGCTGGGTAGTTACTGTGTCACTTATACACACATAGAGGCGTACACACTAACACACACACACGTAAGAGAAGACGCGTGCGCGCGCGACTTCAAATGCTGCTGCTGCTGTTGATGATCTTTGAGGCCAGGGCCAGTCAGTCGGTTGGTTGGAGCTCAGAACGATGATGAGGATTTAGTCTCGGATGGGCGCTACGCTGCAAAGCATCGCAAGGCTGCAGAATACCGCTACTTCAAATTGTCTCACGCGATATATCGCGGCTATCGGTTATATATGCAGCACGTGATTGCCGACGAGTGTCGTGTGAAAAGCCGTCGCTAAATTGGCTTCAAATAATGCAACAACACAAAACGTGCACAAAGAATGATTCAAATTCAATTAATTACATAAAGATCATATATAATTATATTGCAAATAAGTTGTGAAATCAGTAAACAAAAGTGAATTTTTGGATGATAATAAAACGAAGCTATAACTATAATACATGTTTATATGCAGTTTTCTGCATAATCATATTGTGAAAGGGTGAGTGCAGCTTAAAGTGGATAAATAACAGACAGATTCGGGAGTGTTATATATTATAATTATAATAATTTTAAGGATGTCTTTGTTAACCCTTGTACTCGATTAGAACGTTAAGCGTGTCGAAGATGAATTATAAATTGAATAAAATATTATATGTATATTTTTTAATGAATGCTTAGATGTACTCAAGTACTCTTGTACCATAACATTCAAGAAGATTTCTCATTAACCTTGGCCTTTTAGCTGATTTATAGCTAGTTATTCTTTGCTGCATTTTATTTCTTTTGTAATAAAATTCATTAGTTTACAAGCCGTGCAATTAACTATGTATTACTTATGCTAATTGCGAGTGCATCTTGTATATTAAAATGAATTACATCATTAACTCTGCACGTAGCCCATATCAAAGTAATGTGCATAAGTCTAAGCTGTCTTACTGTGTAAAACTAGGACTAATCACAACTACTTATATCAATTGGAATAACACTTAGGGGTGCCAGTTAATCTGCTGCCAGTTAATCTGGTACCAGTTCTGTCAGATATCTGGCACTTGCACTGGCAGAGCTTTGTCATGCTCAAAGGATTACCTAAGCGACAACATTCAGGAAGCAAAAGTGAAAACAAAAGACGCTCATTGACATGCTCATTAATTATGTTATTGCCTTTTGTGCGATAAGTGTCAAGAAATGATTACAATAGGGCGACAAGAGTTGTTGGTAAAAGGAAGATGTGGAAGCAATGAAAAAACAAAAAAGGGAAGTAAAATGTTGAAGATATTCAAGCATTTAATTGTCTGACTGCTGTTGACAATCAAGTAAGAAAAAAAAAGGGCTGTCGACTGAGGAGTGGTAAGAGTGGTAAGAGGAGAGGGAGCAGCAGACCAGAGACCAGAGAGTCAGGAAGCGAACAATTCAAACTAGAGCGTGTGACTCTGTTGAATAGATTTGCATATTGCAATGTATTTTGGCAAAAGGCTAATAATAAAGCATATTATGGGCAATTGTTTATTGTCGTCCACTCGGGGTTGTGTCTTGTCTTGTGTGTCACCGATCTTTGAGTTTGGAGTCTGTTGCTCCTGTTTGGATCGTCTGTAGCACTACATATACTTGTTCTTGTTCTATTTTGTAGCTGCTTCAAAATATTTTCAACAATCGTGGTTTGCTTGTTTGAACACCTTTTTTTTTTGTAATGGCTCTCCCTCTCTAGATTTCTGAGTTATCTTTTTTATTTATCTGATTTGTATTGTAGAAGATTCTGTTTGCTTTTGTGGACACATTTCTGTTTATTATTCTATGCCATGCTTATAAATAGGCTGAAAGTCCTTCGCATGTCTGTCAACGGCTACTTGATGAGCTTGTTTCAAATGTAGATATATTCAACTGATCTTGTTCTCATTGTTTCCAAATGAACGAGCTTTGTCTTTGATTTCAGCACAAAAGTGCAGAAACTTGTACTCGTATTTGAATGTCACTGAGTGCACTCAAAACATTGGCAATGATTGGTTTAAGATCGATATTAGGCAAACATTTTATGTAGTTTAAAATGTTTATAATCTTAATAGTTAAAATTACAATTTGCAGCATTAAAAATAATAATAATTCAATATACATACAATTGAATATGAATCTTCAATCAAAAATAGTTTCATTACATAAATTTAAACATTAACTTAAATATTTCATTGTATTAATCCCAAAAGCTTTTGTTATTGTTTTAGCTCTACCAATTTTACTTTTATTTAACGCATTTTGTTACCACTTAATGCCAATGTTAAGGTCAATGAAAATGTCTCATTCTAACAATTTCCCATTTCTAATGCCGTTGAATAAGCCGTCTACAGGTTTCTAATTAATGTATGAAATTAACTTGAACTTTCTCAGCGAATTAAAAGCATTAACAACCTCCATTTCGATCTCTTTCACTTTAAGCAACTACCAAGTTTAGTCGATTTTGCTAAGTGGAACATAGAGCAAACAATTTGTTGCAAAATAATTATAATATTTGTATAATATTTTATACTCAATTTTATGTTAATTATCTGCCTGTTGCTACAGCAATCATAATCTAAAACATGCTTAAAACAAACAAATAGTACAATTAGGTTATCTATTATTATTGAGGAAAGTAGGGCTCACACTGAGAGGAAGTGCAGAAAATAGGCTTTGACCCAGTAAAGTTGCAAAACGGGGAATAACTGGCGAGCATTAAACATAAGCACTTCATGTCTTTGGCAGTTGTCTTGGTAAAATTCCGTGGTAGGTTCGTTATTGTGTCCATATCTTGACACTGACTTTGGCTCGCTGGGCAGGAGGGCGAATCGCTTGGCAGTTGCGGCAGCCGCTGCGGCATCAGCAAACCGCCGCTCAGCAGGTGGTGGCCCCGGCGTGATGCTGCTCCTGTGATAATGGCAAACACGCCAGACCGCCACTTTGCATATAAACGCGCGCTAATGGACACCAAAGGTGACAGCGAGCTCTGCTAAATTGGCAAACATTAAATTTGCACCTTCACAGCGGCAGAGGAACGGGCAGAGATACCAGACAGCGGCAGCGGCAGCGGCAGTCTCACAAAAAACCGTGACAATTTTAGGCACAGCGGTGCGCTTTTCCAGAAAAGAAACAGAAGAGTTGAATAAGAAAAATGGGGGTATAAATAAAAATAAAATGAAAAAGAAAACTTTACAATGGCAATGGCGAAAAGTCGACAAAGTGGCAGTAGAAAAGCCTGAGAAGACGACCCAAAATTCCCCCCAAAGTGCTAAGTGCCAGCGTTAATCTTGATTGTCGCTGAAGCTTAACTTTTATGTACGTGTAGTCGATAATACCAAGATGTTTGTTTACGTAGTCAACAATTGATCATGTTGCACACTGTTTAGTGTATGAAATAAATAGTTTTATGTCTACAAAGTGGCACAGTCTTGAGTTGTAAATATTCATTTCAAAAATGCTAAAAAGAACAGAGCAAGAGATCAGAATCATAATTGTAATTATTATTCTTATACTGATACTGCATTTGATTATTACATTACATTATGTCACACCATAGAATGTATTACTAGAAACTATTTATCAATATTCCTCTATCGCTGCAAATTCCTTACCAATACTTTGCATCTCCAGCGAGAATACTTTGTGATCTTTTCAAACATTTTCACGCTGATCAAATATTTGACGCAAAATGTTTGTACATTTTTGTTCACCAGTTACTTTTTGTTGGGTTCTGACCTTAGCTTTATGATCAGGAACACAGAAAAGCAAGTAACTAGGTACATTAGATGTGTGAACACGACCCATCCTCAAGTTAGAGAGTTAGAGTGCCGGCAAGGGAAAAAGCAGCAAAGATGAGCCGAAGTAGAAGCGGAAGATGAAGATGAAGCAACCAACAGTGGCCAAGGAATCGAGTCTTGGATATGGTGCCAGCCCAAACCGGTCGGTTGCATACCTCAATTTCTAACCACGACCTGTGGCAGAAAAAAAAAAAAAAAAAAAAATCTAAAGAGAAACGCAGTGGGTCATCGGTTATGCTGCTTCTTCTTCTCATTATAGTTGCCTGTTTGTGTTGTTGTTCTTGCTGTTATTATTGTTGTTAAATATTTGTAGTGTTTGCTGTGTATGTGACCACCGCCTCCACTTGATCACAACAACAACAACAAAAGACAAACGTAGAAATATTTGACTTTTGTTTTGTGGTGTTTAGGCCAAAACGTTTAATAAAATTACATAAATTTTATTATTAAATTAATTGAAAGAATTAAGAGGCTAATATGCATTGTAAACTATTCAATTTTCAGCTAGAAACCAAATTTAGCTAGAGTTAAACAATTGCCATAAAATATAATTATATTAATTATATGAAAATAAAAACATCTCTAAGTTGTAATGCAACAATAACTTTTATTATTTAAATAAATATATATAACGTAATTACTATAGCAATTAATTAGAGCTCTAAAACATTACAAACTTATTAATTTTATTATTTTCGTTTTAAATGAAATTAATTTAACATTAATTAATTAATATTTTGTATATTTTTTTATTTATTTTTCCATTTATATTTTAGATGAACCAGCTGTGCAAAGTATGTGGCGAACCTGCGGCTGGTTTTCATTTCGGAGCATTTACCTGTGAAGGTTGCAAGGTAAATAGTAAAAGTATATAGTGCATATATATGAAGCTGTAATTAATATTAGTTTCATTGCAACTCTTGTGCAAATATGCTGTGCCATTTTGGCTTTTACTTTTCAGGCATAACAAAAAGTGGAATAAAAGAGAATATATGTTATTGCTATAATTAAAATTCAATTCGGTAGATTAATCGATTTTTAATTGACTTTAAGTAGATACTTATGGGTGCCTCTACACAATGGGTTACCGCTTCGTATGGCATGGGAAAACATTTCTGCAAAATTTAGAGCAACAACACACACGATCACGGCTCATATATATAGAGCTCTCAGATCAAGGCAACTACAATTGTAAACTGCAGTCAATCAAATAAAAATTACATGCATATTAGATGAATCAGCGAATTTGTTAACTCATTGCTCAACCTGGATGGCGCTCAATGAACTTCATCGGCAACAAATGCCAAGACAAAGACAAAGACAAAGAGAGAGGGAGAAGAAGTACAAGCATGAGTTGGCCAAAAAATAAAAAAATATATAAAACATAAACATAACAAAAAGTGTATTCAGATACAATAAATAGTGCACGAAACTGGCCTATTCATGTTGGCAATTTATTAACGCACATTTAGTAATTGAAGCGTTGAGATCGTAGAAATTATGCCACTTGCTGATTGATAATCACAGGTGAGCACAGCACAGGTGGCTCAGATAAAAAGGTAGCAACCACAGCCATTGCTAGACATGAGAAATCTTCTGGTTTATAATGCGAATAAGTTTTAAATAACTTAATATATTTTATACATTTTATTTTAATATACATATTATTTATATTTCTATGTATTTCAGTCGTTTTTTGGCCGAACTTACAACAACATTGCCGCAATTGCCGGTTGCAAGCACAACGGCGATTGTGTCATCAACAAGAAGAATCGCACGGCGTGCAAAGCTTGCCGGCTGCGCAAGTGCTTGCTCGTGGGCATGTCGAAGAGTGGGTCACGTTATGGCCGCCGCTCCAATTGGTTCAAAATACACTGTCTGCTGCAGGAGCAGCAGGGCGGCGCAGCGAGTCCGGGCAGCGGCAGTGTCAGCAATGCGAACCTGGATCAGCTGGCGCGACTGCAGCAGGCCAGCAATCAGGCGCGTCAAACCTATCAGGATAAAACGAATCCCTGCATCAAGTCGGCAACGGCAGCCACCCCGCCCAGCAGCATAACGTTGCAGTCGGCGACGGCAGCTGGAGCTGCTGCGGCAGGAACGGCATCGCCGAGTCTGCCCGGCTTTCTGCAGGCAGCCAAATATCTGAGCGATCAACAGCAGCGTCAGCTGAAACTCGAGTCCCGCCTCAGTAATACACCCAGCGATTCGGGTGCCTCGTCCGCCGGCGATCCCACGGACGATGGCACCAGCGTATTGAGCGCCACAACCAGCAGCATTAGAAAGGTTCTACGGCAGAGCAGCTCCACGTATGCGGGCAGCACTGAGGCGGATATTGTGGAGCAGCAGCAGCGACGGCACAAGGAGCTGCTGGACATCTTTCGGAGTCATTCGGAGCCATTGTACAGCTCCTTTACGCCATTCACCCTGCCGCCGGCTTTGGTGGGCAGCAGTATGCCACCATTGCCCATATTTAAGGATCAATTCAAATCGGAACTGCTGTTTCCGTTCCCAGCCGCCAGTCCAGCGGAGGAGGAGCCCATCGATTTGTCGCTGCGTTCGCGCACAGACGCAATCAGTCCGGTTGCCCACAGTTCCAGTAGTCCGCTCAGTGAGTCAGCCAACCTGCCATCCGCCTCGTCCTCCTCCACCACATTTGTGCGTAAATCCACGCCCCTCGATCTGACGTTAGTGCGATCCCAAACCCTCACAGGATGAGGACCGCATAACATGCTCAACAGAGTGCCCCGGGTCCTGCACACACACACACATAATTAGTTGGGGGTCATAGTTTCTAGCTGTACGCGCAGTCACTCTGTAATTTCCCCTGTAAAACATTTGATATTGGTGCCAGTGAAAGTATGTACAAATAAATTGTTTTTAGCTCAATTACAATGCATTAAAATTAATTAATAATAAAATAATTAAATGTTTAGCCAAATTTACAAGTGACTGTCATTTAATTGTGTTTTTATTATTTTACGTAATTTATTTAAGCATGTACTTAGAATAATTAATTTAATTTGTAATCTGTATGTTGTTTTCGATAATTAAACTTTCTGTTTGTTTTTTACTTTTAATTAATTTATTTTGTAGACATTTAAGCTATGAAAACACAATGTAAAAGACAGCAAGAAATAATAAAAGAAAAGAAAACTAAAAACAAATTCTTAGCAGTTTCATTTCATGCTGCGCTGTTATTAACAGTTGAGCTATGTTAAAACGCTGTTAACGCTGTAATCTCCAACATTTTGAACATTTCAACTAAACATTGGATAGATTGGGAAAGCTTTTGATTGAGTCAGGATGATTGTTTGTTATTAAAAATGCATATTTCTTACTACATTCATATGAAAGTCATCCTGTCGCGTCCCCCGTTTAGGCTTGGCATCAGCAGCAGCAACGAATTGACACATGAGCGGACTTTACATGACCATTTACAGCAAATTGTTCAATATATTTGCGATTCAACTGTCACATGGCCTGGGCTTATGTGTATATCCATCAGCAGTTGACCACGATCCTTGGAAGACAGCGAAGGTAACGGATGCCTTATTCATTACATAATCCCCCCGGTTGACATATTTCCAAATGTCAGCTATCTGGATATTGACTAAATAAATGTAATTATGACAATGCTCGACAGATGACAACTGATTCCAACATTAACTAAAGCGCAAAACAAATGACTTAAGCAACGAACTGACAGACCAATGTAACGGATAAATAAAAACTAAAAGTAACAAAGGAAAGGCGAAGTTATGTCAATAACAGTATGGATTATGATCCTTGCAGTTAGTAATTCAGGATTGGTAATTTATCTAAACCAAAAGCCAAGCATAGGGTATCTTTTCAAATACAAATACATATTCACAATTGACTTGGGCAACGAACTGAAAGTGAAATTATCAAAGCTAATGAATCTATTCAATGAATTACATATGTGCATATATGCACATAACTCCCATTGGCTCAGCGCAATGTATTGGTGTGTTTGTGTATGTTTCGTATACGTGTATACGAACACGCCCCCTGAGAGAAGCGACAAAGTGAGATGCCAAAAGACGAACATAATCCACGACACACGCACAATTAGCAGCCAGCCAAACAGAAGCAGCGAACAACAACTGCAACAATCTTTTGAACAAACAAATAAATAAATAAATACAAACAAACAAGAGTCTGTTTGTCTGTCTAACTGTCAGAGGTCTGAGCATTGCCCGGCAACGTCTGGAAAATGCCTTTAAAATGCATTTATGCACTAAAGCAAAACGAATGTGATCAGACCAACAAGTGTGCGGCATTGTGTGTGTGTGTTTGAGAGAGTGTTGTGTGTGTGTAGATTGCTTGTTGTAGATACTTTCGCAATGATTTTATTGATGTCGCTGATTGTGATCAGCCATGGAGCAGTGCGTACGATTAAAGCAATTGTTCAAGGTACAAGTTATAACTAGAATAAGTTCAAATACCCTGTAATTATAAGCAACAAAGGGAGTTTTGATAATATTAACGTAACAGTCAAAAGAATTAATTTCAGTTAAATATTATAAACGAAAATTGAAAGATAATTGAAGATAAAAATAGTTCTATTTACAGGGTACATGCTTAGTTGAGCAGTCTTTCACCTCTCCTTTTGAGTAGTGCTCTCCATGACCTCCCATAATCCACCCCACATTTCTTTTTCTCAGTCAACTTTTTGAGGCCAATTCCCTCTTATACATATAAGTCTGTATGTCTGACTCAGCTACGCCTCAGTCAGTGCGCGTGCGGCGCAGACAAGCCAAGATGGATTGCCGTCAGTGAGTCTGACCGACCGTCAGAGTTGCTAGTTTCTAGTTTCAGAGATGCAAGGAGGCAGACTTGGGCATGTACTCGGGCTGGCGTGCTTAAAATTCAATTGAATATTGAATTATTGCATTGAATTTCATTGTTTGTAAATGCTTGCCAGCCTTTATTGTAAACTGATTTCTTTTTCAGCCATCGATTTATTTATTTATTTTGGTTTTATTGTAAGCTCGAACTTCAGTTCAGTCGTAAATCGTCACAAAATCTATTTGTATTGTATTACATAAGTAGATCTCAGCTTTGGGTGGTCTATGCGATACGATGAGAAATAACTAACATACAAGTCCAAATATAGATTAAATTAAGAAATCTTTCAGATGATATCCTCTTAACATCCTCCTTTCAATTAAATAAGAACTCGCTCTCAATCTTAGTCAGCTGTTAACTTTATATTCGAGCCTAAGGAGGCGAATTGCAGACAAAACGATCTCAAAAGCGAGCAAGTGAAATCGCTAAAGATCAACGACAAATCGCTGTTGCAAGAGTTCAGAGTTGTCAATAAAAATTAATTGCAATTTTATTGCCAACGAGCACAGCTCCTGCATACAAAGTATAATGTAATGCAAGACAGGGTATTAACGATACTTATTCTGCTTGGTAACAGAATATAAATAGTCAATTAATCACAATTAACATTATATATAATTTATTCACTTTATTTGCTATAAATTCTATCCAACTTGGCTTAGATGTGGCATGTTAGTGCTTATATGCTTATCAATTTGAGAAAGGGTCTTCGAAAGTCTACTTGAACATGAACAATATATGTACATATATGTATATTCCCACACGCATATATAAGAGTGTATACGTGTACTCCAGAGGGAACAAACAATCAAATGACCCAATTTCGAGCCAAAACACCATCAAAACAAAAACAACAAGTTACATTAATTCAATTTTGACAACTGGCCCAAGCAATTGTCGCTGCCTTCTCCTGCATCCCAGCCAAGGAGGCAATTGTCACAGATTTCTGCTGGTTTTAATGCTGCGTGCGTTCAAAATGCTTAACACGTGCGTTGTGTCGCTGGCCTAAACAGCTGTGTATTGTTGGCATGAGTGATGCCTTCGGATTTTCTTCATTTTATTTTATTTTATTTTTTTTTTTTTTTTTTTAAATAGGTTCCAATTTATTTCTGATTTGTACTGTTGGCTTCAAATTAGTACATTACTACCTACATGGCAGCTTAACCTAATTATACATTAATATAAAAACATTGACTATCTTATAATATAGTTATACATATAATACATAGAATTATTTTCATTATTTTGATATTTACATATTTACATATTTAAATTAAGAAATTAAGATATTCTTCTGGCAGAAAGATCATGTGGATGAAGCCTTTTCAGGCGTCTTCTGCCTGCATACCTCAGTAGGCGTTGGGCAAGCGCGTTTGGGTGGCAGGTCAATTTTTGACAGTAATTTTCCGCCTGTAGCTGCAGTACGTCGCCAACCATAGGTACGCCTAAGTCACGCTCAATGTCTCTATTCCGCATGTACCAAGGCGCATTGCACATCCTCCTGAGGATTTTGCTTTGAGCCACTCGAATTTTGCTAATGTTAGTCTTGGCGGCTACTCCGTAAACCTGAAGCCCGTACTTCCAAATTGGGCTTACTATCGCCTTATATATGGTTACCTTGTTTCGCAGAGAGAGCTTATTTCTTGGCGACAACAGCCACGACATCCTCGCCGCCTTTGCCAGGATGGTTTTTTGCAACATTGTTGTATGCCGAGCGAAGTTTAGGGATCTGTCAAGGATGACTCCGAGATTCTTGTAGTGCGATTCATGACTGAGGATTGATCCCAACATCCTAAATCCAGGACAATGTTCCACTTACGGGCCCATATCTCGAAGCTCCTGACATATTGCTGCAAGGCCTCGGCGGCAGTGCCAAGAGACTGGCTCCTGGTAAGAACAGCGGTGTTGTCGGCATATGTTGCGATAAGAACGTCTGAGGGTCAACTGCTCGTACTGCACACGGCTTCGGCATGTCGACTGTGTATATGGAGTACAAAGTTGGTCCAAGTACACTACCTTGCGGAACTCCTGCGCATATCAGTCTTTCTGAGGATTTGGCACCATCGACTATAACGCTGAACGACCTGTCAGCCAAAAAGCTGCTTACTAGCTGGAATAGTTGTGGAGTCAATAGCTGCTTCAGGTTACAACGTAGACCATTTGTAAAAGACACGGTCAAAAGAGATACGCTCTCCAGACTAAGGATCCGAGTTAAGATGACTCTCTCCATTATTTTACCCAACGCGGGAAGGAGACTGATTGGTCTGTATGAGTTGACCTCCGTTGGTTGCTTCCCAGGCTCGGGGATCCTGGTAATCAGTGCAGACAGACGACTTCCCCACTTCCCCCCCTCTTAAATCGTATTCATATTAATATTACTTCAGCGTGAAAGTATGCAATATTAAATGTGAATATTTCGAACTATGCGTTGTTTTCCAAGTTTTCCAACAAATTTTGGGACTGCTTCTGCGATTCAGCACTTTATGAAGCTCCCTGAAGAACCCCCCCAGATTGAGTGTATGTTAGATTTGCGATACCTCACTCCCCTGCCTCGCAAATCGCGCCTGAAGACAAAACTTGTACCGCCCACGCCAACGCAGACACTTCTAACTTGGCACGTGTATAGAGAGCACCACATGGAAGCAATGCTGAAAGTTTCATTAAGATCGGTCCACAAATAAGAAAGAAATCAGAAAAATAAAACTGAAAAAAACTTCCGTTACTCGATTTTTTGCCCCGCCCCTTTTCAAAAATTCCGATTTTTTTGGTGCATTTTGTTCGGTTGGAAGGGCTGATTCGAACGGTAAAAAAAAAATGTTCTAGGGGGGGCTGGTTTTTGAAAAAAACGCGAAATAAAAAAAAAATTACGAATTTGAAAAAAAAGTTCAGCGTACGTACGTAAGTACGATAACTCTACTGCGATATCTATCGATAATTGTGTCCGCTTGGATTGCCAATATATCGCGTGTTGTTAGTTGCAGAAGTGAATGGCAACTGTAAAGAACACAGTTTACAAATTGCTAAATTATTTATTTGCAATATGCCATAATGTATCCGCTGAGTTCCCAAAGACGGTCCTGGACATTTGCCAACGAGGAACAGCTACAGGCTTTCCGTATAGAGCAAAACACCAAGTATATTGAGGAACATGCAGCTGAGTCGCCACCATCAGGCAGTCTCCACGATTTCTTTCTGACGCCGGCTGAAGAGCGTCTGTTGCTAAAGCAATATGAAATTTATTTGGTAGACTTCTGCCGTCGTTTTGATCCGCCAATGCCAAAATGTGTTATAGGTACAGCGTTTCACTACTTCAAACGCTTCTACCTAAACAATACGCCAATGGATTATCATCCCAAGGAGATATTGTAAGCAAGCATTTCTTTATTTGTATAAATTAATCAACATTTTATATATTTATAGAGCCACATGTGTCTTTGTTGCCTGCAAGGTGGAGGAATTCAATGTGTCTATTAACCAGTTTGTCAATAATATTAAGGGGGATCGCAACAAAGCCACCGACATTGTGCTGTCCAACGAGTTGCTCTTAATTGGTCAATTGAACTACTACCTCACCATACACAATCCGTTTAGGCCCATCGAGGGTTTTCTAATAGATATAAAGGTACGTTTTGCAGTCTTTAATTGTGTTAACTGTTTTCTGACTCACCATATTGTTGTGCTTGCATTTTAGACTCGCAGTAATATGCAAAATCCAGATCGATTGCGTCCGCATATTGATAGCTTCATTGATTCAACATTCTTCACTGACGCCTGCATGATGCACACACCCTCGCAGATTGGCCTCGCCGCCGTGCTGCACGCGGCCAGCAAGGAACAGGAGAATCTGGATAGTTATGTGACTGATTTACTCTTTGTGTCTGCGCCTGAGAAGCTGCGTGGTCTTATTGAAGCTGTTCGCAGTAAGTTACAACTGATTCTGGAAGTTCTCAACATATTAAACAACCATTGTATATGTTGTATTTGCAGAAATTCGAATGCTAGTTAAGAATTATCAACCACCTGATCGAGAGAAAGTTAAGGCCATAGAGAAAAAGTTAGACAAGTGTCGCAATCAAAATAATAACCCTGACAGCGACCTGTAAGTAGCATCGAATTCATCTGTTTATAAATATAATTCATTATTTTAAATATTATTGCAGATACAAGGAGCGCCTGCGTCGCTTATACACCGATGAGGATGACATGCCTGCCGATGATGGTTCCTTTCATATAGCCGACGTCAGCTCGGATACTTCCGCTATGAATATCAGTCAATAAATTTGTATCTTTTTAAGAAAAAAATAATATAAACATATTTTCTTGAAATCATTCCATGCGGATAAATTAATCGATATTTATAATAAGTTCAAATTAACAACTACATTGTTCTTATCGATATATCGATACATTATTTTTGCCATTCGCTGCAAAAGTCGATTTTTTAAATATGAAAACGAGTTGTCATTCCCACTGATGGCGTCCATGGTTTAAACAAAAAAGTATAACTTCTGAAAACTCGCAATATGAATAATAAAATGTCTAGAAGTTCGGTGAGTAAATAAAAGAATTAAAATATGCAGAACCTACATTGCTATTATTCTGATAGTTAAAAAAAAGTTGCACCAGATGAAGGTGATCCTGTGCGGCCTCCAAGGCGTCGCATCAGTTTTAGCGGCAAAAAATTCATTCGGTAAAATCTGTTTATTCTTTGAACTATGGAAATAATATTAATTATATGTGCTTTTATTAATGCAGAGAATTCGATACCACAGAGAAGGCCAGAGATTACGACAACTCTTATGAGATATCGGATCATACCACTGGCGACGACAGCTCCGGACAAAGCCACTGCGTCACTGCGGCATCATCTACACTGCATGTTGCAACGCGCATTTCATTGGAAAATGAGATGAACAAGGAAAACGCACCGCTGACCAGTGTAAGAGAATCTATCTCAACGGAATACGATCAGCAATGCCGCAGCGATTTCACGCTACAACTGCAGACGAGTATTAATGTGACGCTGATGCCACATGAATTGGCCAAAAATCGTCAGCGCATGGAATTGTCTGTTCCCCTGGAATCGATGGCATTCGACAGTTTATCTCTATCAGATGTGGAACGGCACAATCTACAAAAAAAATAGTATGTTTGAAATTCCAGTTAATGACAAAACTATGGATCTTGTGCCACATAAAATGGTATATGATGCGGTAACTATAAAGATATAATACCTTTTACTTCTACGCATTGAATGAATGTATGAATCTTTCAGATGCATCCCGCATCACCTGAAAAGGAGAACGCTCAAAAAACTATTAGCATCCCAACAGACATCAATTTTATGAGTCCAAAAGAAAGGGATCTTAAGCAGAAGACAGTTCTTTTTGAAAACAACGATATAACGTGTGATGTTACTGGCATTGGTAATGATAACAACGAAATTATGATTGTCAATCATTAATTATATATTTTTAGATCAACAAAAAGTTATGGTTGCTGCGACGGCCGAGAAAACGACATACGAATCTTTTAATATAGAAGAAAAAGATTCTCCGAACTATTTGCAAGATGATTCAACGTCTTCACCATTGATACCATTGGATGTCATTTCAGAGAACGGCATCAGCAGAAAGCTGAATTTTCGTCAACTGAACGAAGCCTTGAACTCTGGTCGTATACAGCTCTTTCCCAATGGTCCGAGAACGCCAACGACAGATCGGAGAGTTAAGCAGCAGCGTTTTTGGCATGGACTAGAGCCACAACCGATGGAGCAAGATGTGCCACTGAAAAAGGCCATCAAACCTCGCGGCACTCTCAACTTTAATGAGAGCATTTCAATGTCACCCATTGCCCAACAATCCCAGCCCGCTAAAGACAATTCAGATGAACCATTTAGGGGCGAGAATTTAGCTAATGTTAAGCGCAATAATCGCTTCTCCCAGGCGGATGAACTAATGCTGGACAATACAAACTTTCTTGCCCACGCCAAAATGGGCGATGAAACGCAGTCAAGGAATAGCTCCAAAAGTACATCTCGCCGTGAAACAACCTATGATAACACTGCAATGGAACTGGATGATCTAGAGAAACAAGAAGCAGCAGTAGTAGCGGCTCTAGAGAAAGCCACACGGCGGCCAACAATGCAGCGAATGGCGGCATTAGATAAAAGCGATGCAATTAATTCCACCGGCCAGAATAATGTTCACAAAGCTAGTGTAGATCTGCAGGACAAGCAAAGACTTAGTCGTACGATTCAATTGGATGAATCAATGGAAGCAGAATGTCTGAAACAGCCAGCTCAGGAGCGTATCAAGCAACGGCCAACACTCCACATGGAGGACACCATTGATGACAACTTGGCAAGGGAAAAGTCAGTTATTCCTGCCGTGGAACAGGAATATATAATCCGTAGACAAACATTGCACTTTGCGGAAGCCATTGATGAAGATATGGCAAGTCCCCGAAGGGATTTACATTCAAATTCGTCAGCTCCGCGAGTCGACCAGCAGACGGGACGTCGCAGGCAAACATTACACTTTACTGAGGACATTGATGAAGAAATGCCCAGCCCACGACAACTTAATTTGTTGGCTTCTCCAGTCAAAGAGCAAACGGGCAGGCGCAGGCAAACATTACACGTGTCAGAACCCATTGAAGAGGATATTGTAGGGCAACAAGTAGAATTAATGCCAAAGCAAGGAGCGGCTTCAGTAGAACAGCAGACTACACATCGCAGACAAACGATCCACTTTACGGATGCCATTAATGAAGATATTGACGATCCGAAGGACTTACATTCTAATTTCATAGCTCCTCCAGTCGAAAAGCAAACGGGACGACGTAGACAAACATTATATTTCGAGGAAGCAGTCGAAGAAGATACACTGAGCCCTCGAAAGGATTTCCAATCAAATTGTTTAGCTCCTCCGGTTGAAAAACAAAGTTACAGGCGCAGGCAAACAGTGCACATGGCAGAACCAATTGAAGAAGATGTAGGAAAGCCGCCAAACGATTCCAAATCAAAGCCAACAGCTCCTGCTCTGGAACAGAAATACAACACACGTAGACAGACATTACATTTCTCGGAGGACATTGAAGTAGAGATGTTGAAACCCCAGCCAGAATCACAATGGAATGCTGACCCTGCTCCAGCCCAAAAGCAGAGCAACAGGCGCAGACAAACAGTGCATATGGCTGAACCAATTGAAGAAGATTTCATTAAACCACAAAAAGAATTAAAGCCACAGCCAGCCAATGTTTCAGAGGAACAGCAATGGAAACGACACCGGCAAACTCATCAGATGGCAGAGCGCATTGAGGAAGATGCAAAGAAACCACCAAAAGATTTGAAAGCAAAGCCAGCAGCTGCTGCTACGGCGCAGGAATATAGCATCCGTAGACAGACATTACTGTACTCTGCAGATATTGAAGAAGACTTTGTCAGACCCCAACAAGAATTACAATGGAATCCCGTAGCTGCTCCAGTCGAAAAGCAAAGCAACAGGCGCAGACAAACAGTGCACATGGCTGAACCAATTGAAGAGGATTTAATTAGGCCAGAAAAGGAATTAAATCAAGAGTCAGCCATTGTTTCAGAGGAACAGCAAAGGAAACGACACCGGCAAACTAATCAGATGGCAGAGCGCATTGAGGAAGATGCAGAGAAACCACCAAAAGATTTGAAAGCAAAGCCAGCAGCTCCTGCTATGGCGCAGGAATATAGCATCCGTAGGCAGATTCTGCAGTTCTCTGAAGACATTGAAGAAGACTTTGTCAGACCGCAGCATGAATTACAAATGAATTGTTTAGCTCCCGTAGCTGCTCCAGTCGATAAGCAAAGCAACAGGCGCAGGCAAACATTGCACTTAAATGAACCCATGGAAGAAGAACCAGTGAAGTTCGAAGAAGAAGCAAGAGCCGGCCAAATCGAACAGCAATCGTTGCGTCGCAGACAAACTGTGCTGATGCCAAAATCGATTGAAGAGGATGTAGTAAAACCACCAAACGATGTTCAAACGAAGCCAGCAGTTCCAGCTATGGTACAGGAATACAGCATCCGTAGGCAGACGCTACAGTTCGCGGCAGACATTGAAGAAGGCCCTGTGAGACATCAGCAAGAGTTGCCAATGAATGAAGTGGCTGCTCCATGGGAACAGCAGAGCAACAGACGCAGGCAAACATTGCACATGGTTGAATTCATTGAAGAGGACTCCTTTAGTTCAAACAATGAATTAATGCAAACACAAAGCGCTGCTCCAATTGAATCTCGTCCCAAGCATCAACCAACAATGTATTTGGAGGAAGGCATTGATGAAGAGCTAGTGGTAAAGACTCATACAGCCCCGAGCAGCAAACAAAGACAAACTGTACTAAAGTCAGAACAAATTGAGGAAGATTTAATATGCCAGCAAATGGGCACCAGCTCCACTGCAAAATCTGCTCAGCGGGCATCACATAGCATGAAATCCAGCCAGACATTCCATCTGTCAGAGCCCATTGAGGACGAAAAATGTAATGCTCTTTCGATGAAAAAGCAAGATAAAAGGCCCAGACAGACACTAATCTTGTCAGAAGATATTGAAGCTAATGAGAGTTGCTTTGAATTAGGATCAGTGCCAACAGCCACGTCAAAGCACCGACAAACAGTGGACATGGCAGTTGATATTGATGACAACTTGCCAGCTGCTCCTCCAGCTAGCCAACAGAGCAACAAGTCGAGAATGACATTTTTAGAATCCTTCGATCCGGAATTCCTTAGCCCAAATACGGATAAAATGATAGAGAATACTGAAATGAAATCTCAATCTGATTCAGCAGAGTGGATGGATAAAATGAACGCTATGCTACGTAGAACATTAATAAATCCGATCAAAGATGAGGTATCTAAAAGCGTTTTGAATCCACTAGTCGCCAATAGACCAAGCATGGAAACCCCAAAGAGCAATAAAATACATCGTGGATGTTTCCCCATCACACCTGGGCGCTCGATGATCGAGTATGAAGACTTGGAAGAGATGTGCAATGCTGAAAGTCCTGTAGCTGCAGAGGCTGCCGCATCAACCTACCAGCCAGTGGATATGGAGCTTGACATGGACATTTCCAGCTATGGCACGCCCATTGCACATTCGAAGCCATCAAATTTGCTTAACATTAAGCGATTGCCCATACACTTGACTCCAAACTTACCGCAACCAAAGAAGCGTAACACACAGCTACCAGTGAAACAGGATGATCCGAATACGTTAGTTAGCTCCATAACTGAAGTGTTTAGTAGCTGGCCTAATCTGTCCTATATTATTATCTTCTTACAGGTCAGATGAAGGCAGACGAGATGAGGAAGATCTAACGCTTACCTCTGGAAATAGATATCGCATTCCTAATCTGTGTAAAACCTTGAACACAAACTCACCATGGCAAGAAACTGAGCAATTAGATGGCACCGTGCAGATGGTAAGGGCACAAATGATGCGACAAACACGCAGCCTTTTTGAAACTGAAGCCCTTTATCCGCTGGATGGCCAGCTGAAACCAGGAGTAGCTGGAACGTATGAGGATAATCCCATTACCATTTCCGATGTGTCAAAGCATTTTGCAGCGCAGAACGAATTGGCCAATGCTGCTGTGAATCCAAAGAATACCTCAAGCAATAGCCGCAGTTCAAATGAGAATAGCAATAAAAGCTATGTAAGAGCCCATAAAAAGTTTATAAATCTGAGTGGAGACACTGTAATCTTTGATGCGGCTGAAGTCATTGACCTGGCAGCTGATGATAATGAGATCGACAAGACTCGACTCAGTCTGGTGTCGACCTTGCTGGACGAGGAGGAAGATGGCGTTGTAAATGGCAGTGTCATCAAATGCAATGCTGAGGCTGCGGTTGAGATTGTACTGGAACCTGAACCTGAACCTCAACATGAGCCTGAGACTTGCCTGGAGCAGCGAGCTGTGGCCGGAGCAGTAGATGCTTGCAAGAAATGCAACCATTGTAAGCGCTCCATTGACGGGACACTGATGCACTTATCCGAATCGTTTACGTTGCCAAATTGGAGTGCACTAGAACAGGGCCTTGAGCGCTTGGAGCAGTTGCGACAGCAGCCAAACCTTGACGAAGTCCACAAATATTGGGAACTCAAAAGGCTCGCTCGTTACTCTAACAATAGTGATAAAGTAAACGAAACGACCCTCGATATTAATGACAACGAACAACGCCTAACTCTGCAGGAAATGTTGGAGATGTTTAACAAGAAATTTGAAGAGTAAGTTAAGGAAACAAATCAATATCTGTGTATGCATTTCTAATCTCTATTCGCTCTTGCAGGTGCAAGAAAAAGTTACCCGAACCAGTGACAGTCGACCCATACGTAAAGAGATTAGATGCCAAATTGCGTGACCAGGTTCCCAGATGGATATTTGATTATCAGCTACAATGCGATCGTCAATACATAATCTCGCATCGAAGAATTACCACATTTCGCATTGTAATCAACTATGAGCCGCTGGATATTATGGAAACCAACATACGCGTGCGCAATATTAAAGCAATGACAGCGACTGCTATTCCCAAACGTAAGAAACCATTTTCAGCTCAGCCACTTGATTTTAATGTGATCTCGTCTCCTTTAGCATATTGGTTGGTGTATGAACACCTCATGGATTTCCAGGTGAGGCTTAGATTGCCACTAAACCTGCTCAACCTTCTGGACGGCAACGATGTCGATAATATGGTGAAATTTCTACAGCACGTAGACACTATTTGCTTGGAAACCGTAAAGCTTTGCAATGATTTGCACTTGGTTTTGGTATCAAATAAAGCGCGACTCTTAAGGTAAAGCATGAAGCGCACTTTTAATAATTGATTTGTTAAATAATTGTTATTTTATTTAATTGCCAGGAAACTAAATCGTACTGTTGTGCGGAAAACTCTACAAAAAATGATTCAAGTGCATGATGAGGCATACATGCGTGTGGAGAAAACGAATTTTGTCATTGAAATCGGCAATGTTGAGAATATCTCCTTCAAGGACATCCTGCAGCCGCCGCTATATCAATTCGATGAGAAGATTCAATTTTTGCCAAAGGGTATTGCTTTTCTGGACACCTTCCTGCAGAACCCCGAACAGTATCTTAAACCTATTGTTGAGCCTAGTAGTTAAACCATTCGTTACAATTATTTCTCTCTACCTAATTCTATATTATCACTGTATGTTATCAGCTCACTAATGGATAATTAATAAAGAAGACATCTACATGTCAAAGAAAATCAACAAAATAAACACTTTCAAGCAATTGCCACAAATTAAGATGCACTAGATGAGAACTGACTGAGATCGACGCGTTCATGCAGGCAGACGGACGGACAGATAGACGGACATGGCTCAATCGGCTCGGCTGTTGATACAGGATCAAGAATATACTTTCTATGATATGCATCCTTCCGCCTGTTACGATACCTCACCCCCTCCACGGCATTCGAAAGTCCACGCTCTTGGCATAAAGACGCTCCAGCGTCTCTAGTCGATTGCGTATACCACTGCTTTACTTGCTCAGTCGCTCCACTTCGCTGCGACACTTGCGCAACTCCTGCGTCACCAGGAACATCGAGTCCCGCTCCAGTGCCCGCGCCCAGCTCGGAGTCGTCAGCCAGCGCAGCACCGTCAGAGCAATCCGAATCCATCACGGGAACTGCATGCAAACGGTTTCACTGTACCCCAAATGCATTATTATTACTATCCCACCCACCTGTAGCCGCCCACGACCCCGTAAAGTCGCTAAATTGTTAAATTTTTGCGTTTTAAACAAAAGAAAACAATGGCGGGAACCATATTAGTGTGGCCGTTTCTCTTTTAAATCTGCCGAATAGACCGAGACGGTTGAGGGCATTTTCACTGATGTCGCGGCTGTTCACACTGGTGAAGAGTAAAAAGAGTACCCAAAGAAGAAGAAGTGTACCCAACTGTGGTACTAAAAAGTACCAAGTGCAACTGTGGTTGTTGCTGACGGAGGGTACTAAACCAGACGACGTAGAATAATAATTGCAGACATACGAGCAATAAAGCCAGCATAATGCAGCATACTGTTAAAGCATCGGGGGACATATGGTTCGATCCATCCGGATACTACGTTGTGGCGTTGACCACGCTGTTGCTATGCATATTAATATCATTATACTTTGCCAACTTCTTGAAGGACGATGCCGTGAGTAGAAAGCGTAAACTGCAATTAGTTCCCACCCCAATTAATGCGTTAATGCAGGATCTGGAGGATGAAGGACTTGGTGCTGATGAGGTGCGATTGGAAGACGATTCCGAGCTGCAGGCCCAAATGAGAACGCGCTTGCAAAACGAAATCGACGATGACGAGGCCTACGAGGAGGAGCAGGAACAGTTTAGTGAAAGCGACACCGAACAGGCGCCTGGAAAGGCACCCAATTACAGTAATCTAATGGGTAAAATTAAAGCAAAGCGTTATCAACATAAATTGGAAAAGAATCTATCGCCCGGTCAGATTGAGGAGGAGCGACGCATTGAACGTGAGCAATTGGCAGCTATATTTGAATTGCTGCGCAAACAGGAGGATGAATTGAATCTGAAGGATCGCATAAGCGATACCGAACTCAAGCAACAAGTTAAATTATATCGTTAGTCTATATTCTAGAGTTGGAGTATCCATTCCAATTTAAAACCTGAACGTGTGATTAAGCGGGACTTTTATTTATGAGGTTGTTTGTGGACATCGACCTGGATGTGCATCGATTTGGCCCGCTGTCCCGAGCAAATATGCATATGTGTAGGATGCGTATTTAGATTTTATTCGGAACTCTTAGTGTATTTAAATGTGCATAATTATATGGAAGCATACACTACTCAAAGTATTAGCAAATGACATAGTTATGTTGCATTTTATGTATGCCAAATGGACGTTAACCATAATTATAGATGTGAATTGTTAAACATTCATTTCTTTTACCCCCAAAAAGGGTATATTTATTGTACTTTAAATACAATCTGAATGTACAAAATTGATTTATAGTTATTTATTACTTATCCTCCTCCCTCCTCCGCCCATCCGATCATTTATCTTTCCTTGTGGAAACATAGCAACCCAAGCATTGTCATGACAACCACAAGTTTTATTTCTCCTCAATGTTTCCAATCAAATGCTCCACTCTCAGTTCATCGATTGAAGTGAATATTTCAGAATAGACAAAAAACTCTAAAAATGGTTAACTTCGTCTATCCGGAAGAGCTGTATCTGTTCGTGGAGAGCATTCGTTGTTTTCAGGTGCGGGATGTGGGCAGTAGCAAATGGCTGGAGGTTCACGAGATGATTATCAAGCTGAGCCAGCAGGCTGCACTCGAGGTATCCGAGCATCGTGAGGAGGAGGTTAAGGAGTTTCTCATATCCCGAGACAAGCTATCGGTGCTCATCCATGAGGCATACTGTGTAAACCTATGGAAATCTCGTGTGCTGCCGCATCTGCTGGAAATTGATCCCAATCCGCAAGCCACATTCCTCATTTACACGGTGCTGTACCATGAGGCAGCTGTGGTGGCGCTACTGGATCTATGTCTTTACCATCCCAGTGGCTGTGAGTCTCTGCAGGATTCGGTGCTAGATCTGATCGACTATTGTGCCCAAGGAGTTGCCCAGGTTATCGGACTGGTGAGCATGGGGTATCATGAGAACGAGACTAAAGTGGATGTGGATGAGGCCGTGCTTACAGAGCTTGAGCGTCAGAAACGTGATCTCATCTATAAAATTGGGCTACGCTGCGTTTCTCTGTTAAATTATCTGGCGGACAATGTGTCTCTCTTCCATTTGGGTGCGGCACGTCGACTGCTGGTCACCCACGACGTACCCTGGTTAATGGTGGACGTACTCTGCTTTCGGCCTTGGCAACGCAATACTAGCAAGGGCTTAGAGAAGTTCATCGATGAGAAATGGACGTCCGTTGAGGATGCGGCTAAAATCATAAAGCCAGAAGCACAAGCCTGGTTCTGTGTGCGCCAGCTTCTTCTCAATCCTCAGATCATGGAAAACTACACGCTGAACGAGGCGCGTTGCAAGCAGATCTCCAAGGTAACGTGTTGGCATCCCAATCGTGCTTCCTGGCTTAGTTTCTATTTCACAGCTGCTGGGACTGTTGCATGAGACGCTTTTGGACCAGTTGCCGGTGCTCATCGAGCTGAAGCAGTTCATCAGCCGCTTAACGCTCAGTGGGAATACGGCTAACAAGAATCAAAATCTTATCTTGGAGGACCTGCCGCAGATACAGGATGAGCTAATCAAGGAGGTGGAACGCGAGGGTGGCTTCTATCAAATAGCCCAGAGCCAGGATGGCATTTTCCTGAACAATAACAGAGAAGAGATTTGCGCAATGGCCACCAAACTGAGTAACGCATATGGCACGGACATTCTGTGTGAATTGGAGCAACACTTGGCTGATATTGAGCTGGAGAAGCCCGCAGAGAAGTCAGAAGAAAGTAACGCTGCCGATGGAGAAGAGGAAAAGGCTCATAAGTGCGGTAGTTGCCAGAAAGCGGCCAAAAAGAAATGCGCCAACTGCAAGCAAGTGCATTACTGTTCACGGTAAGCCACTCCATATTAATCTAGTTGGGATTGCTTCATCCAATCTAATTTTTGCAGCGAATGTCAACTGAAGGATTGGCCAAAGCACAAAGATGCCTGCAAGACAATCTAATTAAACAATTTTATAATTTTAACGTTAGTAGCAGTATTAAAGAACATTCCAAAAATGTAACACGCCATGCTTGCGATTTGTGTGGATTTCTTATGTATTTATTTATTTAGCAATAAAAAATCTGCCACGTAGTCTCTCATTCAGCAGACGGGAATAGGTAAACGGCAGAGCGTTTAGCTGTTCTGTCTGAGATGGTCCTTAACCACATCCAATGCGGGCGTTTCCTCACCGAAGTCCTTGATGACGACCACAGAGCAGCCGCACACCTTACGGGGCTTACCCTCCTTGTCGATCTTGCACAGGCCAGACCATTCGCCCAATTTCTTGTGCGAGTCAACGCGAATCAGAGGAATCTGATGCTCGTTGCACAGGGCAGTGACCAGCTTCTTATAGTTGGGCTCATCGAAAGATTCGGCCAAAATGCAGAGAACAGCTTGACGCCTATAGAGAACATTAAATTAATTAAGGTCTGTTCTGATAAAAGCTGTACGCTTTTCTTTGGCCCATGCGGGAACTCAGTAATTGGAAGGATTGTTAATCAATGTAAAATTCATAAACACGGACCAATTAATTTCATCAGCGTGTTCCCAACACGGAAGCCAAAGATAATGTGCACATGATTTGTTGTTGCTTACTTGTCCAACGCCTTGCAGGCCTGGTGAATGCCATGGACGAGTCCATCAGCGATCAGCGACTTCTTCAGCACTTCCTGCAGCGCGGTGTTTATATCCATGGCGCCGCCAAGGACGGGCGCAGCGGAGGGTACATCTCTGTTGGACGAAAACAGTAAATAATAAAGTAAATCTAATATTCATGACAGAGTTGTGACTTGGAAACATGTTTTGCACATAGTATTCAGTAATTGGAAGGATTTTAATCAATGTAAATTCATAAACACGGACCAATTAATTTCATCAACAAACTGATGGTAAAAAAAAACACTATTTAATAAAAATTTGAGCATTTTGCACTTACACATCAACGTCGGCCATATTTGATAGGTTGAGGCTGCACTGCACTGCAAATTATATTAATAAAACTATTATTAGTAATGATGGCGCACATATTTAAGAATTAAATTCGCCAAGGCGGCTTCTGCACAAAATTTTGACGCTTGTACCTTTTTGACAACCGGAAAGAAAGAGACCCTAATCGTGTTGCGGCAAACTTCATGTTGATAGTGACGGTTTGACAGTTCGATATCAGCTGGGCAAAACCAATGGCATACAATAGCTGATTGTTATAGCACACATTCTTCTTTTTTTTAACCGGTACATTTTAAAACGTGTTGTCAAATAATAAATTAAATATAAAATATGTATAGTTTTATTATAATAACATTCCATTTATTTTATATCAATTGTAATAATGTATAAAATTACGGACGCATTGACTATTCGTTGATATGAGTAGATTATGATTATGAGTTGATTATGGTAATTTTTAGCACATTTTTGACATGAAATTTCTCTGTCACTTTCTTTGCGCCCAAATTCTTTGGAGCTAGCAGCTCCCGCATCTCGGCAAATACGCTAAATTTAGCATAATAGGTGTAATTTAACTAAGTCATAAGTTATAGAGTGATACAAAGTCGATTGTAGGCTTTAGATTCTCAGTGCAATAACGATTTTATGTTTACATAAGCGCCAGTAGTAATTCCAACTACAACGACAACTATGACGAGCAAGCTACAGTAAGTTTAGTTGCCGACAGCTCGTAGTTTATTAATGCCTATAAATGGCACCACGTGCTCGTGTTGTTCCTGCATCTAATTGTCGAAATTTACAGCGGCATGTGAAAATCGTGTGCCACTGCCAGTCTCTCTGGCAGGCTGGCATCGTATTATATTTGTGTGTGTGTGTGCTTATGTTACCTACTATGTATAAATTCTGTTAATTCTGTTGGCATCGGGTCGGGGTATGAATGAACTTCCAAATTTGTTGCCATATGAAATTGCCGTGCTGATAAACAGCATTCTTGTCAACAAAAACAACAACACGCAGCGTAAACAATGTGGCCATACAGTGGCTACCAAAATAGTGGAGACCAGCTTACAGTGCTCCTAAAGAAGATTTATTTATCGATACAACATATCGGAATCCAACAGTTACTATTTGTATCAGCTGCAACATAAGATTCCCATAAGACAAATTCATCGTCTGGAGATCGAAGTAAAAGGATTCTTATTAATTTAAAATATCGGTGTATGCCAGAAACCAAATTATCGACTTGGACACATATACTCAGCCAGCACTGTAGCTTTTAGGGGCTATCTCTAAAGTTCATCGACAACTGATACTGAGTACTTTTTGCCTCCGGCTATCGCTGATGTTTGGCTCACTTTCAATTGCTAATTATATTACAAGCTCTCGAGTGTGAAGCATGTGCGACAAACAGTGTAATACAGCTTGCGGCGTAAGGTTCCGTATCCTTTTGGCAGTTAATAATCACTTATAAATGAAATGAATGCTAATAGGATCGATTCTCCCCCCATTTATAGGGAAGGCGCCCTTGTCGGCTGCGGCAATCCTCTGCTGGACATTTCAGCTACCGTGCCAATGGATTTTCTGAAAAAATATGAAATGAACGAGGATGATGCCATTTTAGCCGAGGAGCGACACATGCCCATCTACCGTGAGCTGGTTGATGGCTATAAAGCTGAGTTCCTAGCAGGCGGCTCTGTCCAAAATTCGTTGCGCATTGCCCAATGGATTATTGGACAGCCGAATGTGGCCGTCTTTTTTGGCTGTGTCGGCGAGGATGAATACGCGACTATATTGAAGCAAAAGGCACGCGAAGCCGGCGTCGATGCGCATTATCAAGTAAGCTCTGATACGCCTACTGGTACCTGTGCTGTGCTTATCACGGGCACGCATCGTTCGCTATGCGCCAACCTTGCCGCTGCCAACAAATTTACCATCGATCATCTCGAACTACCGGCCAACAACGATTTAATAGAGAATGCGCTTTACTTCTATATATCCGTAAGTATTAATTGCGATTAAAGTTGAATGTATATTTAATCTGTTAATTGATCGTTGCAGGGCTTCTTCCTGACCGTTAATCCGCCCAGCATAATGCGCGTGGCTGCCACCGCCCATGCCAAGCAGCGACCGTTCCTAATGAACCTCAGCGCACCATTCATATCGCAATACTTCATGAAACCGCTACTGGATGTCATGCCTTATGTTGACATTATATTCGGTAACGAAGCGGAGGCGCATGCCTTTGCCACCGCTCAAGGTTGGCCGGCCGATGAGGATCTGCGTGAGATTGGCAAACGTCTGGTGAAGCTAGATAAACTGAATTCGGCGCAGCCACGAATTGCCATACTCACGCAGGGGTGTGACCCCGTGCTGTTAATCCAGCATGATTCGGTCCAAGAGTTTCCAGTAACATGTTTGGCGGCCCATGAAATTGTGGATACCAATGGCGCTGGGGATGCATTCGTTGGAGGTTTTCTGTCGCAGTTTGTGCAAGGCAAGTCGCTGGACGTTTGCATACGCTGTGGTAATTATGCGGCCGGTCACATCATCAAGAATCCTGGCTGTACGTATTCCGGTGCGCCGCAGTTTATCGAATAATCAACAGATGATAAACTTACACATGCACGTTCATCACAATACACACACAAACACACACACACCAACACACACGCTTGCTGAGTACAGTGACAACCTTATAAGAGGCATAAGCATTGCGCAAATAGATTTGCAACAACTGCAGAAATTAAGTTCAAAGAGTGACTAAGACAATTTATTAACATTGATAATTACTTGTATATACATATACACAAACAAAAACACACACACACACACATACATAAGCATACACATAAGCGCGGAAAAAACTCTGGGCCTTATGGTTTATATACAAAGTTAGAGCAATATTCGAATTTAAATTGATAATAATAAAACACAAAATCAAAGCCCACTAACATACACATACAAAAAAATACTTTTTCTTCTATTGACCTAGAGCTGACACCCCACGAAGCCCAACTGATAATTACACAAATATGTTTCCATTTGTAGTACAGTTTTGTCCAGTTGTAACCACTGTGCAGTGCTGAATTAGCTATTAGATTAGATTAACAGGATTACATTAACCACAAGGCAATTACTCCAACTTAACAATCATATGTTAAATATTTATTTATTTGTAATGTATCACACCATAGCTGCAAATGATTTACGCATTTTGACACTAGTTTCTTATCTTCATTGCGTTGAAACAATGACACTTTATTAGAGTACTTGTCTGCACTTCTATAATTTCATATATCAATTGAAAATGTTTGTTTAAACAGCAAATTAATCAGAACAGAGAAATAACACAGTGCTGTTACGTACAGCGTCGAACGCTTCTAAATTTATTTCGTTGTTGGAAAAAAAATACAACTGCGTTGGGAAATAACATTAGACATACGATACAAATTGTAGAAATTTGAATTCATAATTTTTTTTGGCCTTACAAAGCTTAAAGCTAAATATGTTTGCATTCATTTGCATTTGTGTGGATGACGTATTTGATCCCGACATTTTTTTGATTTGGCATCTGTTACTCAATCAGATAGCCTTTGATGAAGGGCAGGCCTGTTGGCACTCGCTTCTGATAGCGCACATAGTCCGATTGAAAGAAATTGAGCAGAGAGTATTCCTCAACATATATGCGATCGTGAAAGAAGAGCCAACTGACTAGTGTATAAATGCAAATGCATAAAGGATTCAACAGTATCAGCTGTGTGCCAATTGACCAATAGAACCAGCCTACATAAGATGGATGGCGACTGTAGGCGTACACACCACTGGTTATAAGCTTATGATCCGAGTGCTTTTCATTTTGAACCTGTTAAAGTAAACATTCATATTAACAAGAAATAGATAGGACTGTCTGTCTGAGATTTACTCACCAAATGCGTAAAGCTACGTCCGGCTGTAATGATGGCCATCTTACGAATCACTTCGCCACAAGTGCACAGCACCACTCCCAGCAGCCAAATATAGCCATATCGTTTAAATTCGGGCAGGAAGTACAATTCCAGAATAAATTCCAGCCAGCTAGCTGCTGCGGCCAGGCCATAATGCACTGAATGATTTAACATGAAGGAGTCCAGTGACAATGTACGTGGATTAGCCCACGCAATAACCAGAAACTCCGAGTAATGAAAGAATGACATGTAGCAGCCATATACGCCAAATTGCTGCCATGGCGTGGGCGCGAAACAAATGACTAGCACGCTCACTGCCTCGGTAAAGCCCAGAAAGGAAGCACGTATGGCAATCTGCAAAGTAAACAAGGTTAGATTTATAAACGTATGGTAGAATGTGAGTCATCGTGTCATACTTGATAGTCGCTGTTCCTGAGCACAAAACGTATTACCATGTTGATTAACGCATAATACAGCATCGGGCCCCATAGGATTGCGCCCCAAATATTTGGTACAATTCCATAATAAATCTGTGGAATTGATGGCAGCAGGACAAGACCCGCTGTGGCCAAAAAACAATACAAACTGACGCGTCCTTCGTAGCAGAGAGAACCGTAGCTACCAGTCTGTGCCGTTGTTTGGGCTCTTTGATTGTTTGCACACATTATAAATAAATCACAAGAGTTTTTGTGCGATATTTAGCATAAAGGACATTGAAAATTAAGTTTTTTGCAGCATTTGCAAAAACGTAAATAAACAGTTAAAGACCGGCAAAAAATATCCAATTTACAAGGTTACGTTTCGATACTTTCACAATGTATTGTATCAACAGTTTATGTGGTCAGCAACCAAACAATATATTTGATACATTACATTAAAAAAAACTTTCAGTTTGTATAACGCTATACTTCCTTACAGTTAATTATATTGTATAACTCAAAGTCCTCTATGTCTAATTTCAAAATTGCTATTCAGGATGCATATATGTCTATGACGTCATCTAATTCTGTTGATTGGATTGTTCGACGTAATCTTATAAAATCTTATTCTCATCGCGATTTTATCGATAGTGGTGCCGGCAATGTGCTTACCGATAGTCAGCTGTGTCTGAAATAAATTCGATAAATTAGTCAATGCAGGTTATGTAAATTGATAATTTTCAATAAAAGTTTAAAATATTGCTGTCCAATTAGTTAAATAAAATTTGCTATGGTATTTCTGAACATCCCCCTGATGGTCCGCGCTCGCGGTCCTGATGAATTCTGGCGTAAGAGACGGATTTTTAAACTCGCCGCGGTAAGTGCTTAAAATGAAAATTACATTCGTTTTTAACATTCAAGGATTTTATTTTAGCATTACCGCAGTCGAACCCGCAATGTTTATACCTTTGCCATACGCAGCGTTCATCGAGCTCTGGCTTACGCCACCAAGGGCCGCAAGCTTAAGAAGCTGGACATGGCTCAATTATGGACGACACGCGTTGACGCCGGCTGCCAACAATACGGAATCGCTTTGGATACGTTTAAGGAGGGCCTAGCTCGCTCAGATATTCTGCTAAACAAGTTAGTTGGGGCATCATAAGCTGCTTGTAAATTTATATTAATGCTATTGTCTTACAGGAAAATGCTGTCAGATTTGGCCATTTGGGAGCCTCGCTCGTTTGAAGCTTTGGTAAACATCTCACGTGAACGCGCTGCCGTGGAAAGTTTGCCTGACATTAAACGGAGATCGGCCTTCAATCAGGTCTACGGACTGAGCAATTTAAAGCTAGATTAGCTTAAGTGTTGATTATACATTGTACAAATATAGTTTTATATATTAACTGAAGATTCAAGTTTTATTTTATGGGTCATGCAAACAAAAATATTGCATTAAACGTTTATTGTAGGGTTACGTACTAATTGAAAAACAGAATTCATAGAATTGTAAGGGCCATTTATTCTAGCTTAGCCAAAATATCCGTCTCGCGGAAAAGGAACAGTTCCTTTTTCTCATCCAATTGGACCTTGGTGCCACCGAACTCGGGCAACAGAACGCGATCGCCTTCCTTTACGCCAATTGGAACGTGGCTGCCAGTGGTCTAAAGAAATATTTGAGAAGAGATCATAGGCTTTATGCTGCAATTGTCATTGTCAATTATGAAATTCTTACAGCATTGCGAGCACCGGGTCCAACGGCCACCACAGTGCCTTCCAGCACTTTGCCCACAGATTTTTCTGGCAAAACGATGCCACCTTTCGTTGTGGTGAGAGCTTCAGCGCGTTGTACCAGAATGCGGTCAAGCATGGGGATGATTCTCTTAATAGCTGCAGCCTACATATAATTCAAAAAAACATAAATTAATCATAATTGATGTCTCATTTAATGTTGCCGCCGCATTTAGGCTGTGGCCTGAGAGTTACACAACAACCCGGCAAGGCAAGTTATCAGTGGATGTGGAAACTTCGAGAAGCCTGTGTTAAATATTCTATACACCTGCTATTTTTTGTCATATAAAATGATTTATTTATTGCTTACCATTTCTATATTATTAAATGCAATCTGGAGCTCTTTAATGAACTAAAACTTAATTGTTAACAGCAATTGAACTTCACTACACGTGCGGACCGGTCGCAATTGTTCGTAAAATTAGATAATTTTTTGTTTGTATCGATGCATATAAAATGATGATGCTATCGATACATATCACTATCGATGAAAGAACTTTGTGCACATTTCAATTTTACCGCCCATATCGAATTTATTCGATAAATGAAAATAGTTTAGTACGTTCAAAAGATTTTGGTAACATTAGAATATAGGAGTTAAGCAATATAATCGACTTCTTTTAGAATAAAAAAATAAACAATCAATATGTATGATTGAAGTATATTTGTACTGTGGTTATATTATCTATTTCAACATAGACCCGCTCAAATGAAATTGAAATATAGCTATATAAATCATCGTGCCATTGTATATTTTAATATTAAAGAATTCCCAATATCTCAAATTATTGCTTAATATTTACCTTACTCGATACATTAAAATATTGGTCAATGCAATCGAATCCAGTGATGCTGCCTGGTTGCATATTGAGCGCCACTTGGTCAGAGCTCTTATCTTTGCTAAATTCGCTACTGAATTTTGCAGACATTTGCTGTAATTCAATACAAATATTTCCATAGATTAATCGATCGTATAGTTTCTGTTGCAATATGGCAATTTTTCCCA
The DNA here is from genome assembly GCA_018901825.1 of Drosophila funebris. NCBI lineage: Eukaryota > Metazoa > Arthropoda > Insecta > Diptera > Drosophilidae > Drosophila > Drosophila funebris. The sequence continues at coordinate 2,932,910 of JAEIFK010000688.1, forward strand.
AGTATTGCAGTTGCCCTTTGGATAACGGACGTGCGATAAAGTTACGGCCTGATTCGCTAGCCTGTAACGAAAATCAGAAATAAGGTAAGCCCAATAAATATAATATTATATTTACCCCATCGATCTCATCACAGGTTAGTTCGGACAGTGGAATATTGAAAACGAGTGATATTGCGTCCCTTAGTGTGCAGTCGCTCCGATCCTGACGAGCCACACACAAAGCGACGAATGTGTCGCAAATTCCATTAATCTTTAGCTTGTGCTTATGAAACAATAAGTCACATATCCGATGGCTATAGTGCATTATTTTCCTAGGTATTTCCGATTCCAGAAGCGCCGAAAATTGCTTCAAAATACTACCCAATGCCATTATATCAAACACATAAGTGTTATTTGCTGTGGCAATTACGATAACAGATGTGATGCAGTGTCGTCCATAGAAACTTGGCTCTACCAAAACCGAAATTTCAGGCTGATCGCGTATATCGTCGAGCGCGAAATGATAAGTTTGATCCGATTGTTGAATAAATATTATTCGTTTCAATTTCTTATCCAAAGACTGTAGCTCATGTGGCAGCATGGGAACACCTTGTATTGTATTGCATTTCCATTTATCTGCAGATTTGAAGGACGCTACGCTGTCGTCATCGCTTTCATTGCCTTTTGAGTTCACATAGTTTCCATTAGTATCATTCCAATTATTATTCATCGTATGTGATGGCAAAAAGTCTATTTACAAAATATAAACACAAGAATGCAATTATTGCGAATTGTTCTAAAAACAACAATCGTTGTTACTATCGAAAAGGGTTTTAAGGTTAGTACGTTGCTAGCCAATAATAAAAATCCTATTAATAACTTCGAATTGTCCAACAACCAACCTGATATTTATATATTTATCTGTATACTGTTCCAAACAAATTAAAATGCATGAGACTATAATCGTTGCTTGCATATGTTAAAACAAACCTATTTGGTAAGTTATTTTACAGAATAACAAAAGACGAATATGGAATTGACAAAATTGCAATTAGTGATGAACTAATGTCAAATGGCACGGTCTTTCCAAGTAGAAGATTCGATAAGAATTCATATGTATGTGTACATGTGTTATTATTATTTTTGTTTTATTTGCATTGCATGCGTTCCACATTAAATTAGCTTAGACAGCTTCGATCAATAAATAAAGTGACTAGATAACACATATTATTCATCTATAACAAAAAGTAAAGTATAATTGACAATTATCTTAATATTATTTTAAAGTGAAAACTTTTGAAGTGAATTTAAGCTAGCCAATTCTCTCATCCAGTTACAGTGACAAAAGGTTGACCAATTCATTAAATGTCCTTTTTGTGGTTGTACAAAGTAAGTGCCATAGGGCTTCTGCTATTGCAATAAGCCCAATTTCAAAACTCGTCGAGTGACATAAATTCCGACATAGAATTTGCCAAATGTTTTAATTGTCAAATTTACTAATGGGAATTGACTTTGGCTTAAGCAACAGCATACATCACAACTGCCTGCCCAACATCCTCCCCTGATTGTACTGCAACAGACTATTATCTGGAATAAGGCGAGTTAACTGTCATGGTAGCCAGACGACAGTCTGCAAGTCAAGCAAGGTTAAAATGAATTGCAACCGAATTGCCATGTTGCTAGGCTTCTGATGCGGATTTCCTTTAGCCGAAGTAAGTTACGAATATTGTATTGTAATCATATTTACTACTACCAATACTTTTACTAACTGTATTACAGCCAACTGGGTGTGAATTTGGGGACACCGTGGCATAGTCTGTAAGGGTATTTAAACTTCTGTTAGTTGCAGACAACTAAGAACTTTCGAGATTTCTTAATATATTTCTATTGTTATACGTTGAAGTGCAAGTAACACAGTTTCAATACGCCAGACTCAAAGTGGAATAAAGCAAGGTAAGCACTTAAGTTAATAATATACAAACAAATTAACATTGAAATCTCTTTTAATATTAGTTTACTTTTTATAGTCGCCTGCTACACCTGAAATCCACTCTGATTAAGAGATTTACAAACGCTAAGAGGCTGCGAAGCGAAGAGGTTAATTGCTTTGTAAGCGGCTTGATGAAAAAATGTGAAGCTAACCACGCGGCAGCCAACAACGATGGCGTTAGCGCTGACGTCGATGCTGACGCTGACGCTGATTCAACTTAATTGGCGCACGAGGAGCATACTTAATGCGCTTAGATGCGGGCCGAGCTCATCGCATTGCCTCGTCTTATTGCCATTGCAGAAGCCGCTTTTGTGCTTCTAATTAGATCCAACGGTAAACCGTTGAATGCTCATTGCATTTCCTATGCCACGCTTTAGGCATCTCTGTCAGGTTTTGACAAAAAAAAAAAAAAGATTCAACTGAATGAAGGAAACGACAAAATTCCAGTTAAATGCAATTGATAAGCAAATTAGCTGTGAAAATAAGTAGCGTTTGTTGTCTGTCTTTGATTTGAATTCAATTGCCATGTTATTAGAATTAATTTGATTTGGATTTAAGCAAATGCTTCACAAGTTGCTCAGTGCTTGTGAATCTCAGCAAGTATTTAAGTTCAGTTCAGAATATCTCATATATTAGACAGTTATTTCGATATGTTTAGAAAATTTGCATTAAAGCCTAATGTCAAAGAGTTCTTATCAATTTAATTTTAATCACATGCACATATTAATTAGGATGTCATAAAAAAAAAAATGGAAAGAAGAGCAATACGTTGATGAGGGATATGCGAATTGGGTGCCATGAGTGCATATGCAAATGAAGAGAGCCCTCTAATTATATATTCCGATTGTGCGGCTGGAAATGTATTTGATTTTTGTAAATTGAATGCATAACATAACAAGCCAAACCTGAGAGGGTCAATTGGGGGCAAGACTTGTGATATGTCACTGATTTGATGTCATGACGTAAATCAACAATAACAAGCGGCAGTAACAGCAGTACAACAACAACAACAAGAAAGGACATCTCAACAACAACAACAACAAGAAGAAGGATGAAGCTGTTGTGAACACGCGACGACAACAAAAATAAATAACACGAAAAACAAAATAAATGAACGGCTGATTGCGTTGGCGTTTTGGGCTTTGATACTTATGCATGTGTAACATGAAAATGGCTTTGCATGTTATTCTACGAGTATGTAGTAGTATGCCCAGCAGCAACAACAATAATAACAAGCAACAACAATACTAATAGCAACAACGTAGCACTAATTACTCTAATTGTACACGGGGCGGTCGTGGAAACACTTCGAGCAACGATGACGACTAAACTCCAATTTGGACTTTGACTTTTGTCTGCCAAAACTTTTGCCACAAGCTCTGTGCTGAGCTCGTGACAGTTTAACGTGTATCTAAACTGTGTTTACCAAATGTAATGCAAATAACTTGTAATGTATATTATAATGCCAAACTGTTGCTTTCTTTATTTGATCATTGCTTATACTTTGACTTGTGATCACTTTCTGTCTTATAATTATATTAATTATCAACTAATTTAACTAAAATCATATGTTATTGTAAGAATAGCTAACAATTGCTTATCACTCGAATATTTACTTAAATTTATCATTGATTTTGCTTTATAATACTCATATCTCAGTTGTATTTACCAAATCGAAATGAAATTCTTTGAATTTTGCTCGCCATATGGCTGCAATATCACGCGTTCAGCTCTACCATTGTGGGTCTTATGGTACCCGTTAACGTCATTGGGTTAGGAAAGGTTGCGGCACGTTGGCATCGCGTGCTCGACGTGTGCCGACTGTTATTACGTATACGCCAGCGCGGCCAACTGTGTGTGTAGAAATAAAACATTAAATTACGTAGGTCGCCTGCCAGTTGCCCCATTGTTTCTGTGTCTCCCGACTTTGAGTGTGACTCTAACTGCGACGAGGGCAGGTGTGCCACACACGTAGACCGTGCACGTAGCTGAAATTTTAAGTAATCAGACAGAGAGAGAGACAGACAGATAGACAGATAGATAGATAGTCATGCATACAGTCAGACAAGGAAGGGATACACAGGCAGACGGACAGACAGACATATATTTAGACAGAGAGGTTTTGGAGCGTTGTGGACCGCCTGCGGTTTCGTTTTGAAGTGGCCTTTAATAGTTTGCTGTCTGCAACTGCAGCGTGAATGTGCCACATAGAATGCTGCCTGTGTGTGTTTATGTGTGTGTGTGTGTGGTTGTGGCGTGCTGTTGGCAAACCAAAGAGCAGTTTAATGAAATAGCAAAGAAAATTGTGGCCGTTGCTACAGCTACATAAATGGCAATGCTGCAACGCGAACTGAAATTGTAATTATGCCGCAACTGCGATGACTGCGATGACTGCTAAGCGAGAGTCGCATTTCAAATGACCACAAAGCGAATTTGCATACAGCATACAATACTCTGCAGAGCATTGCGACTGTCGCATTAAGTTGAATGCCATTTGGCATAAGCAAGTAAAAAAATGAAGGATTAATTACCTTAGGATATAAATGAGATACGTTGCTTAAGTTTGGTTTTAAGTTTTATATTAAGCTGATTAATTTATGTATTTAAGTTCGCTTTATTAATTAATCAAATAATAAAATACATAAAGCTGCCATTAGGGCATTTGATTTATAATTTATAAATAATAATGAATAATTAAAAAATAATTCAATTATAAGTATTAAGCATTAAGTATTTTATTTTATTTATTTAATAAATACTTATTAAATGTTTAATATGCTGTTTAATATTTAATATTATTCTGTGATTATTTTGTTTATTTAAAGAAAAGCAAGATTATGTTTTAATACTATATAAGAACTTAATAAAAATATTTATTAAATATTTGGTGTTCAATATTCAATATTATTTTTAAAAAAATATATAAACAAACCTCAATCAAAGCAATTTTTGGATTTATCAACTTAAAATTGACCAAATTTCAATAGGATCAGAGTCGAGACTTTTCAACGCCTTGGGCTAAATGGCCAGACTAAAGCTTAAAACCACAAAGTTGCTGCACAAGTGGCTAGAATAACATGGCTTTAATACTTTTGGGCCAACGACATAAAAGTAAATGAGAGTGTGGAGTCAAGGAATAAGCAACGTTAACATGTGTGTGTGCCTATGTGTGTGTGAGTGTATGTGTAATAACAAAGCAAATAAACAATGGCAAGAAAACAAATATTAAGAATGCCAATAAACATAAGTAAAGCACATGCCGAGAAAAGTACCATGAAATAATCCTCCAAAATAATCATTATGGCCATAAGGAGGCGAGCCGACAACGAGCCAGAGAGCTATGTAAAAAATGCAATTGGCCATCAAAATAACAACAACAACAACAACAACAGCTACAAGGACAACAACATAGTGGACCCAACTGAAATATATCCATATGGCTGGACAAGCACTCGGGGTGTATTAGTAGTCAGAGTCCTAGTGTTTATCTAAATATCTATGTACTCGCATTAGTGTGCGTCACACACCCACACACACGCATATACAGATAGCACAGCCAGTCAGACATACAACAAAGCCCAAAAGGATAATCGGCCTAGATTTAATGGTATTTTTATGTTACGCAAAAGGATTTTTAATTGCCTAACTGGAGATTCCTACGGTAATGTGGAAGGGACAAGCAAACCTCCATTTAAGGGCAAACACAAGGGATTATTTATCTGAGAGCAGGTGACTTTTGCAAATTAGGCAAAAAAAAATTAGCAAGGCTGCTTGGCCAACACATAAATTGATGATAGCCCTGGGCATTCAAGCATTGCGTTAATTAGTTTCGTATTCGCAAGGCGGGACATTATATATGCAATAGCTGATTGGTACAACTAGCGCAAGAGAAGTTGACAATAAATATGTTGGGCGCACAGGAAGAGAGAGGTAGAGTTAGAAACAAAAGAGAGAGAGAAACAGTTTAAAGGAGGATTAAAATACAGTAAGATTGAAAAAGAGGGAGAGCAGGAAAACAGAGAGAGAATAAACATATTGAGAAAAAAACAAGGGAGGGAAAATGAGGTAAACAATCACTATCTTCAAGAGAGGAAAACGAAGGAGAGATAGATCAAGATAAACAGAATGGAATATGGAAAGAGCGAAAATTTGTAAGAAACACTTACAAAAGAAGTGGAACGAAAGAAATACCTCTTAGGACATGCGAAGAGAAAGATATTTAGGGACACAGCAAAAGAAAGGAATGCATCGCAGACACGGTTGCCACTTCATGAAAATTGTTGCAACCAGAACTTGGAGAAATAAGTACCAAATAAAAAACAAAAACTTTATAAGTGATCCATTTTTCCTTTGTATTTTAGTAGTAGTAACAGAATTAGTAGTAGAAATAGTAGTTGAAATAGTAGTAGAAATAGTAGTAGAAATAGTAGTATAAATAGTAGTAGAAATAGTGTAGAAATAGTAGTAGAAATAGTGGTAGAAATATTAGTAGAAATAGTAGTAGAAATAGTAGTAGAAATAGTAGTAGAAATAGTAGTAGAAATAGTAGTAGAAATAGTAGTAGAAATAGTAGTAGAAATAGTAGTAGAAATAGTGGTGGAAATAGTAGTAGAAATAGTAGTAGAAATAGTAGTAGAAATAGTAGTAGAAATAGTGGTAGAAATAGTAGTAGAAATAGTAGTAGAAATAGTAGTAGAAATAGTAGTAGAAATAGTAGTAGAAATAGTAGTAGAAATAGTAGTAGAAATAGTAGTAGAAATAGTAGTATAAATAGTACTAGAAAGAGTAGTAGAAATAGTATTAGAAAATGTAGTAGAAAAAGTGTTAGAAATAGTAGTAGAAATAGTAGTAGAAATAGTAGTAGAAATAGTAGTAGAAATAGTAGTCGAAATAGTAGTCGAAATAGTAGTAGAAATAGTAGTAGAAATAGTAGTAGAAATAGCAGTAGAAATAGTAGTAGAAATAGCAGTAGAAATAGTAGTAGAAATAGTAGTAGAAATAGTGGTGGAAATAGTAGTAGAAATAGTAGTAGAAATAGTAGTAGAAATAGTAGTAGAAATAGTGGTAGAAATAGTAGTAGAAATAGTAGTAGAAATAGTAGTAGAAATAGTAGTAGAAATAGTAGTAGAAGTAGTAGTAGAAATAATAGTAGAAATAGTAGTAGAAATAGTAGTAGAAATAGTAGTAGAAATAGTAGTCGAAATAGTAGTAGAAATAGTAGTAGAAATAGTAGTAGAAGTAGTAGTAGAAATAATAGTAGAAATAGTAGTAGAAATAGTAGTAGAAATAGTAGTAGAAATAGTAGTAGAAATAGTAGTAGAAATAGTAGTAGAAATAGTAGTAGAAATAGTAGTAGAAATAGTAGTAGAAATAGTAGAAGAAATAGTAGTAGAAATAGTAGTAGAAATAGTAGTAGAAATAGTAGTAGAAATAGTAGTAGAAATAGTAGTAGAAATAGTAGTAGAAATAGTAGTAGAAATAGTAGTAGAAATAGTAGTAGAAATAGTAGTAGAAATAGTAGTAGAAATAGTAGTAGAAATAGTAGTCGAAATAGTAGTAGAAAGAGTAGTAGAAAATGTAGTAGAAAAAGTGTTAGAAATAGTAGTAGAAATAGTAGTAGAAATAGTAGTAGAAATAGTAGTCGAAATAGTAGTCGAAATAGTAGTAGAAATAGTAGTAGAAATAGTAGTAGAAATAGTAGTAGAAATAGTAGTAGAAATAGCAGTAGAAATAGTAGTAGAAATAGTAGTAGAAATAGTGGTGGAAATAGTAGTAGAAATAGTGGTGGAAATAGTAGTAGAAATAGTAGTAGAAATAGTAGTAGAAATAGTAGTAGAAATAGTAGTAGAAATAGTAGTAGAAATAGTAGTCGAAATAGTAGTAGAAATAGTAGTAGAAATAGTAGTAGAAATAGTGGTGGAAATAGTAGTAGAAATAGTAGTAGAAATAGTAGTAGAAATAGTAGTAGAAATAGTAGTAGAAATAGTAGTAAAAATAGTAGTCGAAATAGTAGTAGAAATAGTAGTAGAAGTAGTAGTAGAAGTAGTAGTAGAAATAGTAGTAGAAATACTAGTAGAAATAGTAGTAGAAATAGTAGTAGAAATAGTAGTAGAAATAGTAGTAGAAATAGTAGTAGAAATAGTAGTAGAAATAGTAGTAGAAATAGTGGTAGAAGTAGTAGTAGAAATAGTAGTAGAAATAGTAGTAGAAATAGTAGTAGAAATAGTAGTAGAAATAGTAGTAGAAATAGTAGTAGAAATAGTAGTAGAAATAGTAGTAGAAATAGTAGTAGAAATAGTGGTAGAAATAATAGGTTAAATAGTAGAAGAAATAGTAGTATTAGTATTAGTAGAATTCATAAAAATATTACCAACTGAAGTGCCCATGAAGACGTAGACCAAGTGACTGACTTCACCTGCCAGCGCAAAGCTCTTTTTATACCTTCTTGAGATCGCGCAAACAGGGTCCACAGCATACACATAACCATGTTACTTTAGTACCGAAATTGGTACCTAATTTGTTCGTTGGTACTTTAGTTGGTACTATTTTTATGAATAAAATGCGTTATTACTTCTACTACTACATCTACTACTACTTCTACTATTATTTCTACAGCAACTTTTCTACTACTTCTATTACTACTTATACTACTAATACTTCTTCTACTTCTATTTCTACTACTAATGCACATAACATATGCAGTCCACACAGAGTATCTATTCAATCAATTACAGTCCACTTAAAGCTGCTACTGTTAACACTGTCCGCACTCTCTAATGTTATTTGATCTGATTTGATATGCAAAAAGCAAAGAAATTACAACTTTTGATTAATGTAGCTTGAGTTGAACTAATAAATATCATGTAGGCTAAAAATAATAATATTAAAAAAAAAGATTAAGCAACAAAAAAATGATTCATAAATCAGGGACGCGTTCATTAATTCATGTCTTGACAATTGGTCACTGTACACGATTTAAAATGCATTAAAACTCCAAGTGACAAAAAATACAACAACAAAATAGCAGAATTATGTCAAGATAAAAAGTAAAAATCAAAAAAAAAAAAAAAAAAAAAAAACGAACAACGAACTCAGTGTCCTGGTCATGTCCTGGCCGCGAAAATGATTAATGATAAATTATTTAAGCAACGTTGACAGCAAATAAAATAGCGAAAGTGAAGGCAAAGGCAGGTGGAATATTTGCGAGCATTAAATGTATTTAAAATATTATTACAGTTGCGTCAAAATGAAGCAATTGATGACCTCAAACAATGTAAAGGCATATAAAAGCAAATAAATCATGAATATTAAGTTGCCAGCCGAAAAGACAAAAGTCAATTGCTTAAGTTTATTGATCGAATACACACACACATACACACAGAGAGATACAGAGAGAGAGAGAGACAATAAGATAGAGCGATTGAGCCCAAGTCACTGGAGCGACTATTGCGCTGGCACTTGTGAGCTTAACGGCTTAGAAGGACCCCTCCCCCCTTCTGGCAACTGTCCCTCTTATAGTTGGTATTTGCCATAAGTTCGGCTTGGTCATCCATTTGATTAGATGGCCTGTCCCAGCTACAATTCGCAAAATACTCGAGGGGCAACAAATGTTTATGCAATTGGATTGAATTCCATTTTTCTATCTCATGATTTCAACAATTGCAGCATTCAACAAAATACTCTCAAGTGGAGATGTGTACGCTGTGTGTGTGTCTCTCTCTCGCTCTATGTGTGTGTGTGCGCTCTGCTCTGCCCTCTCTGTATGTGTGTGTGTGCTTGTGCTGCTTTGCCTTGCGGTCAGTTTGGGTTTTTGTTTATTAAATTCCGGCCAAGGATTTTTGAGCTTTACTCAAATTCCTGTCAACTATTTGAGCCCCACTTTCGCCCCACTTTTCCCTGCCCTTTCCTTCTACTCCACAAGTGTGATGTGCAGCTCTATGCATTTTTTAAGTTTTCATTTGCTGAAACTTTGCCTCGTTGCCACAAAGTGTAGAACTTTCTAACTGTTGAAGGCATTTAGTTGCACATACAACACACACACACACACACACACACACACATTTGCTGAGTTGTTCTATCTTCAAGCGTGAGATTTTTCATTTAATTATGATACCTGCTACCAATGTGGAATGTACGCTAATATAATATCATGTTATATTGCTTTTGCTTTACTTTAGCATTTGTGGTTTTCTTTGCTCACATTTTTTAGAGAAAACTTTAACAAAGCTGGTGTATCTAATGGAGAATTGATGCGGAAATAGAGCATGGAAAATGTTTAATAAATTCTGCCAGAAATTGCGGAAAATTTTTTTAGTTTTCGACTTTCAACTTAAACGTTTTATTTATACGCTCTAATATTTATAACTAGCAGTAGTATTATATGAAAATCTGCGCAATATACTAGGGAAAAAGTCAACAGATTGAATTGCAGTTTCAATTTGAGTTCACCTTTTGGGCCACAAATAGCATGAGCATTCATTGAGAAGGCTTATGAGACGAGTATAACCATAAAACACACAATCGCTGAACCGCAAATAAAAGACACCCAATTCAGGCAACATAAACATACGACAGAGAGACAGACACACAGACAGACAGACAGACAAAGCGGCAAATCGTAGCTAATTTTGGCTAAGTGGGTAAAACAAATGCTGAGATTTCGTGCTGCAATGTCGGAGCAATCCAAACTCCAGCCTCAATTGCCGAGCATGCATTTGCTGGCCGAGGCAGGACAATTGTCCTGCGGGACTCACTCGTATCTGTGTGTGTGTGTGCCTGTCTCCCCTCCCCTCTCTCTCTCTCTCTCTCTCTCTCTGTGCCTGTGGGCCGCGCCATTGCCGTAGCTTATGGGCAGACCATTATGGACAACTGCAATGGCGACAATAACGTGTCGTTGATGTTTCACACCTGAGACACATTTTCGAGAATGTGTGCCCTCCCCGTCCCTTGGCGCCCGCTTCGCCTGGCGAACAGGTGGTTGGCGCAGCGCCCAAAAGTGTGCTATTAAAATTGAGACTATATCATACATAAAGATATATATATATGTACGTATATATGTTTATATCTATATAGCATATTGGCATTTCCATAAGCCAAGGTGCTTGAAATGTTGCCAAACTGGCAAATGCCGCACACAATTTTGCGGTTATGTGGTTATCCTTTTTGAAGGACAACAACAGGTAAATGGCAACAACAATTACATCCTTTTGCCAGGCATTTTGTCTGGCTGTTAATCTTGTTAGCCGTGAATTATGTTTTTGGCAGCTTTTTATTGCAAAGCGAATTTAATAAATAAATTTATATGGGTATTCAACGCTTTAGACTATCGAAGCGCATGGCAATTGACGGCTTTTTAAATTAATAGAATTTCTTTGTATGAAATAATGCAAAGTGAAATTTTAGAAGATTTCATTTGAATTCTTTGCTTTAAATAAATAAATATTAATAATAGAAACAAATAAATAGAATGACAATTTAATTAAATAGTAGAAAAAAACATTTCAGAAACTGTCTTAAACAAATACGTATACATAATAATTCTACGAAATAATAATTATTATAATAACTTCTTTACTATTTCTTCATAACAATAGTTTCCAACAAAAAAGGTACTTTTTTAAGAAAATGTGTACCAAAGGGCAAATAAAGTACCTGTTTTTGCTACTAATGTGCCTAGTGTGGCAACCTTGCTTGTGGCTATCTCGCTTTGCCTAAACAGAAAAAGGGGAGCGATTGAGATAGTGGTCCTGCTCTTGCAGAATGCCTTGGATTTGACAACTTAAGAGAGGGGGAGAGTCAAAGCAAGCAAATAAATAATAGAAGAATAACGAAGTATCTACTTAAATCAAAGATTACATATATACTTTAATAAGTCGATTAATTCTTAAATTAAAAGAAACCTTTAGACGAATCTTAAGAGTTGAATTGTTGCCCATTTTAATGAAAGGTTCTAGGCGTAATCTTAACAAGTTTAGCGATTATTTGCTTAGACTTTGAGGCGACTTATTTCCATTTTAGGCAAGTTTCTTGGCTTTCTTGGTTTGTTGCAAGCGCGTTTAAAGCGCGCCGAGTCATGCTTCGCCTCAATTAACCAAAAGCACACACAAAATGATTTCGGTGCTTGCCTCAGGCATTTTGCCAATCAAATTGAGCATAAATCTAAACAAAATTCTAGGCTTTCGGTGGCAGTTAGCGTCTCTAGGCCCGGGGGCGGAGTTTAATTAAACCTGAGCGAGCAGCGCTGAATTTAAGCGTTTAATTGAAAAACTTTAAACGAGAGTTGGCGTCCCAAGAGTATACTCGTTTATACACAAACGATACTTTTTAGTTGACAGCCGTGCCAGTGAGACAACGTGGCAGCAGGCCATCCAATACAATGCCACACACGCGGCAACTTTGACGCAAAACTCAAACGAAATTTGTGAGCGACATTTTTTGGTTGCAGAGTGGAAAATAAATTGCAGAAAACTTGGCAAGAGGTAGAGGATAAATTATGACAGTTGATAGTTGGCAGACAGTGCAGCAGCAACTGCAACAACAACACTAACCATCGGTGGCAGCAACAGCATTAAAATCACTCATACGCACCGTATGAGTAGCGACTCTTTCTGTGCTGTTGCTGCTGTCGCTGCTGCCTGTTGCCTGTTGCCCTGGGAGCAGCATTAATTGACACGTGATAATTTAATTAACGTGGCTACAAAACGTGGCAACCAACTAGTGCTAAGCGTCATCATCATCAACATCCAACATCGATGCCAGCAGACGGCAATGCCAAAAGAAACAACCCAGCGAGTCTGCTAATTGGGTCAGCTTTTAAGAGTGAACCGAGAGAGCCATGTCTGCCCATCATTGTTTTCCCATTGCTATTGGCCGCAGGCAAAGGCAGACCTGCCTCTATATCCATTGAAGTGGGACCACCGCTCCCCTCCACCCCTTCTAAGCCCAGCCACCATACGCATCCCGTTGAGTAACTCTTAATTACAGCGTGCGGCGCTTGTTGGCAAAAGGGATTTTCTTTTTCCACTTCTACTTCCGCTTTTGCTTCTTGTTTGACGATACAGCAATATGTGTTATGCCACAAAGTATGCACAGATAATTGACATCAGCTTAACCAAACCACGCCCTCTGACCTCTTTCGTTCCCTTAACGCATTTATCATAGCTACACATGCGTTAAATTAAATCCAAGCGAGGTGACGCTTCTTTGATTCTGTAAGGCTTTGAACAGCCGCTTATCTGATGAATCTAAATCTTTTATTTCAAAATGAAATTATTCATTCTTTTCAATTAATTTAACACATTTTGTATCTATGTATATGTAATTAAAAACAATTAATACAATTCAATATTTCACATTCATAAATATGTTTGCTGTTTGTTTAAGAGAAGTACAAATCCGATTAATATTCATCGCTAAGTGTGAAAACATTCAACAAGCGTCATACGAACTCATTTTTGTGTTTTGTTTTATATACGAATGTAAATAATATAAAGAATACAATAAAGGTACAGGTTACTCATGCGTTTGTTTTCCGCTTTGTTCTTCCATGTTCCATGTAAATACGAAAGATAGTTGAAAACGCAAGAGAGAATATGGTATGATACTTTTTTCTTGTCAATTGTCTGATATGTCAAAACCGCGAATACTGTGATGTAAAGACAGTGCGGATCAGCGGCTTGATTTAATTGTTTTGATTTTTTTTCTTATGGTTGAAATAGTGCAGTGAAATAATTAATATATTAAAATAAAATAGTTTAAAATATGGAAGTTCTTTCATAGACGAATCAATAAGTGTAAGTAATAATTGTTATTATAATTTATGGTTACTCTATTGCTTATGCGGTCATTGGAATGAGAGTGGAAGAGTAAACGTCAGCACTGACCTAGTTTTGCGTCTCCTTTTCTTCTACTCATCCCGTGCATTGAAAACCGATCGACTGCTCATCAGCACTGACCTGGTTTGCGTCTCTTTTTCTCTCTTCTAAGCATGCATTGAAAGCAGATCCGCTATTTCTTCTCAATTTCTTCTGTTCATTTCTTGTATTGAAAATAGATGGACTGCTCGTCAGCATTGACCTAGTTTTGCATCTCCTTTTGTTCTACTCATCCCATGCATTGAACTATTATTTCTCGACACTGCCTTCTGAATTTATCCCTGTGTAATCAATTTATCTCCTTTGTTTGCCCACTTAATATATAAATTAGTAATCATATAAAAGTATTTATATTCTTAATTATAAGAGAGACTAGCATATCCAAGAGACAACTTCAGTACTACAGCAGACTATATAGTATATGCGAGCCTAACTTTTCACTATTTAATGCAGAGATCTTCCCTCGACTTGCATAATTTGCATAAAGTTACAAATTTCACACAGATTTAATGAAAGAGATACGAGCGCTGGCCTATACTTAAATTGGAAGCTTACAGGGTTGGACTTTATATACATTGTTTAGCCAGTGTTGCCCTACGTATTTAATAGCCTTAAGCTATATTTATGCGATTAAGCGTATGAATTTAGTCAACCGACGCATGAAAGTATGCCACAAAGCTTGGCACAGTGGGTGCGGTTGCAAAATATAGCAGATAAAATATAGTATATTGAAAAAGTAAATAATCTTGCGTATTTTTTATTTAAGTAATTGTGAAGTAACTTACAAAAAACCATAATATTTATATAATTATTCGTTTTTAGCTAATTTTATGCCACTGTGCTGCAATGTGGCAAATGGGCTGAACAGAAGTTAAGTGTCGCTTGAGCCTTTTTAAATATATTATATATAGATACTCAGAGTCGCTCGCATAAAAATACGCATCGTTGCCAACCAGCCACGCCCATGCCGCCCACAATACGTTTGCCATTGTCAACTGACAATGCCGCTGGCAAATGTGTGAAAATACATACTAGACAGCGGGGTACTGAGAGGGGAACTGAGGAAAGTGATTGTGCCAGTTGAATGCAAATATTAATAGTGCAAATTTTATGTTGCACAACAACAACACAACAACAACAACAAAATGCGGATGAGTTGCATGCCTGAGTTTTTGTGTGGTTGTGTGCGTGTGTGTGTGGGAGCGTTTGTCTGTGTGTGTGTGTGTGTATCTGTCATGCGATACGAAGAAATAACTGTATGAGCTATTTGTTGTTGCTTTCTAGAGATGCGAATGCGTAGGCACGACAACAAGAGAACTACAAATAAATACTTAAACTTGTATGCAAGACTTTCCTATTTACCATAAATGTAGTTCAGGTAAATTGTTATTTTATTTATATATTTCTTTTATAAATATATTCAATTCATATCGTTAAAACACAGCACGACAATCGCTCATTTCCAACGTTTTTCTTTGTTGGTAAAACAGACAACTTTTGTTGTAATTTTTTGCATATAAATTCATTTAATAAAGTTGTGCATTTGTTTACTTATGTTAAAGCAGGTTGTTTGTGTTCTTAATTTAAATGTAACAACATTTTTTATTGCAATATATGTATTCATTGTTTTTATGGATATCAATATTTGTAATTATTTCATTTGATCTGTAGTTTTCAGATAAAAAACTCAACTGTTGCCAAATAAGCTAACAAGTTGTTATTAAAATTACTCTCGTGTTATTTTAATTAAATCGATTGAATATCAAAACTAACAAATGGAAAGTTACTGACCATAAATAGAAACAAAAAAGCTAAACAGATAAACGAATTACTTTCGCTATAATTTAATAGATTTTTGATAAGCTCAGTTTTGCGATGTTTTCAACATTATATTTAGTATTTAAATAGAACAAAACTTTGTGTGAATCTCATGGTCAGAATCTCATGTGCCAACTGGAAATGTTTAATAATGCGGTCAACAAATGCTGGTAAATTCATAAAACTTAATTAATGCCAGCATATGGTAATGTAATTTAACAAACAGTCAAGAAAGAATGGCTGGCAATATTAAACTAATTAAAATTGGACAAAAGAGGCGTGGGAGCAGCCTGTGCAATATTGCAGTAATAAATGCTTCAGTTGTTGCAACTAATCCTCTGATGTAAGATGGACATATTAGGGAATTTCAAATACATATAATAATATGCTTGACTATTAGATATCCTAACATGCATTAACTAGCTATACTTCTCAAATAACTTGCTTAATTGGCACATGTACTGAGCTACTGCATCTGTTCAAGGTCAATCGATTAAGCATTGAATTCATGAAGAGTAAATTATGTAATGAATTGCCAAGGCAAAAGCAATTGCTGTGATAATACGGCTAAATGCAGTCCAGTGGAAATGCGTCATTAATTACTAAGGCCCAGGTGAATTTGACTTGAGCTGTGTTCAACGGCTTGCGGTTGCTTGATTAAATTTCAGTTGCATGTGGTAATTATGACACCTTAACACAGTTACTCACACGCACACACATACACACACCCCCACACTCACAGCCACAGCTACACTCACACATCCACAGAACTGCACTTGCAGCTGGCTGAGTTCTGATTAAGCAGACGACAAGTCAAGTAGAGTTTGTTGGAAATATTGCACAATCAGCGCATTAAATAATTAAGAGCTTAATTAAATAAGGACCAGGAGAATAGCCAAGGCAACATGATATACTGTTTGTATTCCAGGACCTTTGTCCGTGCGGCTTGAACTAATTTTTATATTGTATTTCATTTGCTAATGGCGCAAGGAAATGCGAACAGTTTAGGAAGGGCGAGGGAATTAGGTACATTGACATTATCTCTGGTCATCTGTTCGAATGGAAATGGAAATGAAAATGGCATGCACATCACGTGCGGCCTCTAATTTGTAATGAAATTTAAATACGAGTCAAATAAATGAGTGAAATATGTGGCATTAGTTGCCAGTTTTGCTGCTCGCCTGTTGCATATCCACTGGCAACGCTCATTAACTTGTATATTGATTAGTAACAAGCTTCACATATACTACACACATTCCATGTAACACATGTAGAGTTGATTAGGTGATAAGTCTGCAAAGTCAGCTAATGTCTGTAATTAATTACACTAGCCAACAACTGTTGCAAGCCCGATAAACTCTTAAGTAGTTGGATTTCAAATTCTAACATTTCCCCTTAATTGATTTTGACTCAAAGTGGAACTGAACTATACGTTCTAATTTGTCTGTAATGTATTTATTATATTGGTATATATCTGGGAAGCAATTAATTTCTGTTTTATAATATTCAATATTTTGGGTATATTAACTAATTAAATTAAAAACAGAAGCTATAACAACAATTAAGAAACTTTTTATGCACTTATATGGCTTCTGTTATGGTTTATTTCCAGTAATGATGTATTATATTTCAATAATAACAATTCTATCCGTAAGTTTGCTTCCTCTCTTGGTAAAGCATCTGCATCTGTTTGTCTACTTCGATATAGAATCACAGGAGCAAAACAATGAGCACAAAAACATTCGCATTTCGCTCTATCGCGCTCTCTATATTTCTCACTCTTCTGAATTTGCTTAGGCATAAACAGAACTCGCAGTCACGGTTGCCACACTTGGTACTTTAGTACCAAAACTGGTAACTTTTTTATTCACTGGTACTTTAGTTGGTACTATTTCTACTACTATTTCTACTACTATTTCTATTACTGTTTTTACTACTATTTCTACTACTATTTTTACTAATATTTCTACTACTATTTCTATTTCTACAACTATTTCTACTACTATTCAACTACTATATCTACTACTATTTCTACTACTATTTCTACTACTATTTCTACTACTATTTCTACTACTATTTTTACTACTATTTTTACTACTATTTCTGCTACTATTTCTACTACTATTTCGACTACTATTTCTAATACACGACTACGCTACTACACAATTAAAAAAAGGTTCTCTTATAAAGTTGGTACTTTTGGATTTTTATTTGGTACTTATTTCTCTAAGATCTGGTTACAAAAATTTTCCTGAAGTGGCAACCGTGCTCGCAATGAGTCGCTCTCCATTCTCCTTCTTCTGTTATTCCCTTTTTCGTAGTCGGTGGGCATAACAACAACAATTCCTAATTAATTCTAACGCGTGAGAGCCGCAGCTGCACGCATTGAACATACATACATATGTATGTAACTGTTGTTGCTGCTGCTCGAAACATAGGCAAAGAAAACTGAAGATAAGTAATGAAACGTCCAAAATTGTTATTGTATTTATGCATTGGTTTTCGTGCGATTCTCGCAGCAATTACAAAAACAGTTATAGCAAAGGTTATTATTATTATTAGAAAATTTACTTTAATTTTAAAAAAATACTTTTAGAGTGCTGACTTAACAAGATTTTCTCTTCAATTAAAGTTGTACATACATACATAAACCTTAAATTTGCAATACTCTAAAGTATAAATAAATATGTACTATATAGTCAGTGCTTAAAAGTTATAGCTGCAGTTTGATTTGTTTAGTTACTATTTCCATTAATTTTGGAATTTAGTGTTAAGCAGTAATAGAGAAATATATGGATCGCTGTTGTTTCACTAAGACTTCAAGTTAACATTTGCAGAAGCTCTTGTTTTGGAACATAGTTTTCTGTTAATGGATAATTTGCCTCCGGCCCGATGTTTCAGGGATCCTTTGATGTGTGGCAAACAGTCTTTGGGGCAGAGTTCCTGAACTTGATGGAGAGCCTCTCGCAACTCCCTTTGAGTACAATGTCGAATGGGATCTTTTGCAGGATTCTCATGGATTATTATCTCCATTGGGATGCCGGGCCTAAGGTGTTTCCCAGATAATTTTGAATTGCTCTTGTGGACGTTGAGAAAATCAGAGACTTCCGAGTCCCGCAACACCAGATAGTCATCCTCGTAGGGTAGAAAGTCGCTCGGATTCTGAAAGTGCGTATAATCGCGCACCCTACGAAGAACACTCCGAGAGTTGAGATAGTATCGATCATAGACGGTTAGAGTATAGAATAGCTTGCGCGTTGTATTGGGCGCCACCAGCCAGAAGACAAAGATACCGGACTTCTTGGCATTCATTGCGACCAGTTCACGTTCCAGCTGCTTGTCCTTCAATTGGGCATACCAGGAGGTGCGGCAGCCCATCATCATAATGGGCAAATGATTGTCAAACTGGCGACGATCGTTGATTAGAGCGGTATTCGGTATACTCAGATAGTTAAGGCCCGGCAGTGTCTCCATTTGACCATTCACTCCGCCATACATCAGCGATGCCACACACTGATTATCCCCGTATTCGTAGCCCGTCGGATCAAAGCATACCACCAGCGGCTTATGCTCAAAGATCTCCGAGGTTGTTGTGTTAAACGAATGTGTATGCTTGTGCAGCATATGCATCATTAGGTTTGATGGAAATATAATCTCTCTGCACTTGCCGACTGGGCAACTTCCAGGCACTCGGGATAGATGTCGGACGGCTTCACGACGTTTTTTCTCCATCTGTTCAATATCTTTCACTTCCTGCAGTTTCTTTTCCATCTTCATTTCCATTTCGTGTATCTTCCTATTGAGTGCTAAGACTTTGGGCATATTTCCAGCTTAAAATTTAATATTGTATCGATTTAATTGTATCTAAATCATATGCAAAACTATTGAAGGATTATCGATTAAAACTCAGAACCGAAAATAAACTGAACTAAATTCCAGAAATGTTAATTTAACAGAATCTTAAAGCGTTACATACTTTGCTTGGAAAATATGGATAAATCTTTAAATATATAATAATAATACTTTATACCATTTAGTATGTATATTTGAGTACTTGAATTTATGCATTTTTCATTGGTATAATAAACTTAATTGCAATCATCATTTCTTTCGTATATTCGTATATTTCTGACCTTTTTTCATGTCGTTTTTTCCGCCCCTATTTTCCTTGTCATCAAAATGCAAATTGTGATCTAAAAAAAAATTGTTGAAATTCTTAACCTGCCTTTGCACATACTTGACTTATTTCCAATTGCCTTTTCGTCTATGGAATTTTTCCATATATCCTTTTCAATGGTCATTGCCAATCCTGCGAATATGTGAGACATCCCAAAAGTGGACAGCTCTCAAAATATACGCCCAGCGCATTGCGGCCAGCTGTCGAAAAAGCAAAAGGGAATGAGAGGAGAGAGCGAGAGCGAGAGAGTAAAACCCTTAGTAGATACGCACCTTTTGAACTCACTTCAAAGTGTGGATGTTAAAGTTGAATGCGTGGATTGCAATCCACAAAAAAAAAACTATTGAAAAACTGTGTAATGTGTGTGTTGGGGGCAAACAAAATGTATAAATCTTTAGAATTAAATTCTATTGCAAAAGTTGTAGCTGAGCGAATTGATCCCTCAAGTTACATACATTTGTACATACATATGTATTTATGGCTCAAAGGGAGCGCAAGACCTTTTTGCGGCTCAGGGCATTAGAGTGTCTGGCTTTTGTGGTCAAATTGAGATATAGGTGGCTTGCACCCACATCAAATTTTAGACATTTTCTGGCACAATTGGAGGGGATATGTGCCAACTTTTGCGTATGGATTACGAACCACTTGAAACTGACGTATTCTTTTATATTAATTTCAATATTAGTTTATATATTTTTGTTGGCTAATCAAAAGCGATTAGTGTAGTAAGGAGACCAGCGAAAATAAAAACGTCGAACTTCTCAGCCAAGGCCACAACTGACTGTCATAGTCGTCTCATTTAACGCACAATCTCCATAGAATTTTGGGCAAGAGAAGTAAAAAAATCTTGACAAAGTTTAAATTGAAGTCTCGTCCTTGGCTTTCAGTCTATTTGTCCATTTGTCGACTATACGCTAACTTTTCAAATTGCCGCGCACCTCTCTAAATGCTTTTGAATGCTGAACAATTTTTGCTTTTGTACTCGCACTCGGACTCTGGACTCTGGACTTTGTCTTGCACTCTGCCTCGCACTCCAATTCAATTTTCATTTCGCCTCTTTGCCAAAAAACTTGGCAAGTTCTAAAGCAAAACTCAAAGTGGCAAAAATGAAATGCAGAAGAACAACAACGACAACAACTAATAACAAAAGCAATGCAACCACTGCAACCACTGAACCACTCAAAAGAGAGCTCTTCATTTTCACCAGCTTGCTCAATTGTTGGCTCATTTAGTGTGCAGCAATTGGCAGCAGATGTTTTTTTTTTTTTTTTTTTTAACATTAAATTAAATACTCCTGTCTGCAGTCTACAGTTCTACTTATTTATTCTTATTGCATTTCCAGCTGATTAGAATCCTAGGATTCTGATTAGACTTCTGATTAGAATTCGGCTAGACATCCAATAGCTGTCTCGCTTTGCCTTATTTAGTACTTCGCATAAGCAGCAGAACGATGGATATATTCATCTCGCTCTCGCAGTCTGTTAACTTCGGTCTGTTAATAGCTAGAGCATACAGCAGACTTGTTGCTGAAAAAATAGTCAAAGGTTTAATTAAATTACATTAAATTTTATACAAACACTTTATATTTGATAAATATACTTTAAGTTTTGTATGTACTCTATATTTTACTCTACATAAATCTACTATTTGAGCACTCTTGAATAGTTTTATATGTAACTAAACCAAATCGATTTAGCCTTTAATTATGTGACATCAGATAAGTTGGTCGTTGGGACAGAACGCACATTAATCAAATGTTATGAAGCATCGTGAAGCTTCAACATTTGACACCCTGACAATGGGATCAATCAGCAAAAATATTGATTGACATATCAATTTAGTACAACAACAGCGACTACAACAACAACAACAACAACGATAACTAACAATGTCAAACACACTGACAAGGAGATGAGTGCGAATTTGAAAAGCGCATTTTCCGCCAAATTATGCAATAGTTAAAAGTGTGCATTTGTGTGTTTATATGTGTGGCCGCACTGTGGGCTAAATCGACGCACAATTGGCCAACAAATGATGATGTTTTGCGGTAAATTTGCCAACGTTATGTGAATGCTGTATGGCTTTTGAAAATTGACTCATTTGCATGTGAATACACAAACACAAACACGAGAATACAAATGCAAACACACACAAACACACACACACGCAAGCACACACGCACACTTTGAGTGCACTTAATTTGTAAACAGATGCAGCGCTCTGCGAACTGAAGTTGTTGGCACACAAATACATGAGCATTTCATGCTTGCTGCCAATATGAAGTTGATTTGGAAAATCCACTTAAAGGCACAACATTCAACGCAATTGCTGAATATGACTACAAATGAGCCGACAAATGCCAAGAGCCGGGCTTTAAAACCCCCTAGGGAATTATATTATAAGCAGAAATCGGTTGAAAGTTGTCAATAATAGCAATAACATGTCTGTCTTTCTCTCCCTCCCACCCTCTCTCTCACTCTGTCTCTCTCGCTCTCTCGCTCTCTGTGTGTGGCATGTGAAATCGATTCGCATTCCGTCATGAAACGCTTTAGTTTATCGTTAAGCACAGACACGTAGAGATGTATCTGTATCTTGTTGGCTGTAATGGCACACAGTCATCATTTGTATGGCCCCAAAATCCACTTGAAGAACCGACATATGCAAGCAATCGATGATAAATGATGACAGAACAAGTGCCGTTAATACAAAGGAGAAAACAAAAATGCGCAAAAATCAGCTGACCCATAAATATGTCATCCACTTAATATATATAAACATATATATATACTTATATATATATATATATATATATATAAATGTATGTGTTTATATGTCTTTATCTATGTTATCGCTTCGGCCTGCGTCTGGCATTCCACTGCTGACCCAAAAAAAAAAAAAAAAAAAATGAAACCCAAAGCCAAACAACGCAAAGGCCAAAAGCAGCCGCATTAAATACCACGCAGGCGTGAGAGCCGGAACATCATTAATTTTCTTATATGCATTATGAAATTTATTATTGATTTTATGACGCAAAAATATGTGCGGCTTCCTATGATTAAATGACGCAGCGTTTTAAAGTCACTTATACGTATACGTAATATGCACCAAAAAATACAGCACAACATTGCCAACATTGTTAATTATTGCAAATACTGTAAATGCGCTTAATTGGCTAAAATTATATGCATGCAAAAATGTACATAAAGCAGAAAGCAGACGAGAGAAAGTTGTAAGCTGAGCCATACGAATTGCGAATGCTCTGCAAAAGTAGAAAGAGCCTAGCTAAATTAAATAATATTGAAATGCTAAAGAATTAACAATTTAAAGTATATTTTTTTAAATTGAATTTCAATTTATAATATAAAAAAAATAACTAACTTAAATAATATTGAAATAATAAATAAATCATAATTCAACATATATTTATTATTTAATTTAATATAAATATATAATATAATAAAGATAACTAAATAAAATAATATTGAAATAATAAAGAAATAACAATTTTAAATATATTTATTTTTTAATTAAATATAAATATATTGTATAATAATCCTAACTAAATAAAATAATATTAAAATAATAAATAATTAACAATTTAGAATAAATTTAATTTTTAATTTAATATAAATATATAATATTATAAAAATAACTAAACTAAATAATATTGAAATAATAACGAATTAACAATTTAAATTTATTTTTAAATTGAATATAAATTTATAATATAAAAAAGAATAACTGACTTAAAAAATATTTAAATAATAAAGAAATCACAATTAAAAAGAAAATAACTATTTAGTTAAATTTAAATACATAAAAATAACTAAATTAAATAATAATGAAAGAATAAAGAAATAACAATTCAATATATTTAGATTAATTATTTAATTAAATATAAATATATAATATAGTAAAAATAACTAACCTAAATAATATTGAAATAATAGAGAAATCACAATCTTAAATATATTTATTTTTTAATTAAATATAAATTAATAATATAATAATAATAACTAAATAAAATAATATTGAGATAATAAAGAAATCACAATTCAACATATAATTACTTCTTTAATAAATATAAATAAAAAATATAAAAATTTTTTAAATTCAAATAAATAACTTAGATAAAAGAGGAAAATTAATAAATTATTAATTCAAGCAACAATTATGTTTATTTTAATTATATGTATATATTAACGTAATATTAATAAATTGAATTATTGAAATGTATATTAATATTATAAATTCTAGAAACCTTGAATACTAATTTATATTTAATTTATATCTTTATTATTACTATTATTATTAATATTATTTGATAACGTATTATATCGTATATTGTTGCAACTCTTTTGGCCAGCAGCACAGCATAGGACTCTCTGACTGGTAAAAACTCAGTTAAACTCGTTGCTAAACGAGTGCTGCCAATTACAGTCGAGCCGTGCTACTGTGGTGCAGTGGCAATGTGGCTTCCCGTTTTTCTAGCATACTTTTTTTATTATTATTATTATTTTTTGTTGTTGGACAGTTTTGCGGGAGGGAATCGTCGTTTAATTTAAAATGAAATACATCAACTTGGCCAATTATTTGAGCAATTTTGCAAATTAGTGGCTCTGGCTATTTTGGGTGGCCCAAAAAGCATGCCAATTACCAGAAAGGGTGTGGCTGCCTGTCTCTCTGTCTCTCCCTCTCTCCCTCTCACTCCCTCTCACTCCCTCTCTCTCTTTTGTACAATTGCCGCTAATTACGAAGCTGCAAAGACAATTGTTGAAAGCGAAAATTGTTATACAAAGTCATGGCTAGAGTGCAAGGGCTAACAAGTGGGCATTGTGTGTGTGCCTGTCTCAAGGGTCAGTGGCAAACAATAAATGACAATGAGCATAAGAGTCGAACGCATTAACACAAGAAGAAGAAAAGAAGATAAAAAAAAAACAATTGTTTTAACTAGCAAAGGATATAAGCAGAATCAGAATCGCATATGTGAGAAGGACAACAACAATAATAATAACAACAACAAATAAAAGGTGAACCGCATACACAATGAAATTTTAATTAAGTCTGAGTCGGTTCCTCTTTTGTGCTGATTCAGCCAAATGAAAATGCCACTGATTATATGTGTGTGTGTGTGATGTGTGTGCAAGTGTGCTGTGCGCCCGAGCGAGTCTAAAATGTTGCCATACATGTACATATTTTGTTTACACTTTGCTCTCTCTTAGCTATGTGTGTGTGATGTGTGTGTGTGTGTGAGATTATTTTGTGCTTGTTGTTTTGTTGCGTTTTGTTCTGTTTTGAATGGCTGCACAAATACAAAACGTCTGCACATTTGTAAATGTGTGTGTGCGTATGTAAGCGTGTGTGTGTGTTTGTGTGTGTGTGTGTGTTTTGGTCTCTGAGCAACATAAATGCATTTGTGTAATTACGCAACAAACACAATTGTATCTATAACATGTACTTTGTTGCATTTTATCCCTGAACTTCTGCTTCCCTCTGAACTCTTGACATCATTTTAAAGCCGTTTCCCTAATTCTCCAATTACAGTTAATGTCAATACTAAAAACGATTTAAGCTGCGTTTAAGCAACGTTTATAAACGGGTTTACATTTTGGTAATGAGATGACTTTCTTATCATTATTATTTGCTGCAGAAATTAAGTTGTTAATTCAAATAAAATAAAAACATTTGAAGCTTTGCTTAACTGTCTTTATGATGGTCAAAGGGGCCAGGTAAAAGGGCCAAGAGCTGAAGCAATGTTGGACAAGCTTCTCACCTGACCAGAGCAAAGTTCTCGAATCGCACTGCAACATTATAATGAAATAAGTTAATAATTAATAAATAAAAAAAAACGAGAAGAGATTTATTTATTTAAATCCAACTGAAATTGGCTCTTAAAGTGCTTTAACCTCGTTTCAAACTGCACGGCATGGCCTTCAAAAGGACAGCTTGTTGTGGCCAAGTGCGTCAGCTTTATTTCAATTAATTAAAAATGCAACTCAATGCATGTTGTATGTCCCGAGAAATCCCAAAGCCCGAAGCAGCGATGACCCTGACTGGGATGGGGAAAGGGGTGTGGAAAATGGAAAAAGAAGAAGAAGGAAGGAAAACTGTGTCGAGGGATGCTGAAAAGTAAAATGCGTTATTAATTCGAACTTTTGGCCTGGCCAAAGTGCGGCAAAAGGAAGTAAGGGGTAGTAGAGAGAGGGTGAAAGAGATGACCAGGGGGGGGAGGGGAAGCGGATGTTGTTGTCGCTGTTGCTGTTGCTGTTGTGAAGTGAAGGAAGTGCTCTTAGTCGACGGCCCTTGAGTGGTCAGCCACGGCGTTAAGAGGCAGCAATTAATCAGCACTGAAATTGCCAAACAGAACAAGAAGATAAAGTTGCAGCTCAAAAGCAGTTCACAGACTCCAAGCGGGGGGAGAGGGGACCAAGGGCAGCCGACTGTAAGAAAGAAACAGAAACAGAAACACAAACACAAAACACATAAAAGAGAATGTTGCATAAAAAGTAAAGTAGCAAAACATAGGGAACAAGGATTAAAGTGACAACTTTTGAGCTGCATATTTAAGTGGAAAGATTTTCGCTTTAACTTGGCCATGTTTAGAGCAAACAGTTAAAGCGTAGACGACATTAATTACACTTGCTTATTTACTGCTTAGCTACAGCTCTAAGAATTGTTTCTATATTACAATTTTTTAAGTTCATAAAATTGATATATGATGTAAATAAAAAAATACAAATATTTAGTTACATTTAAGCCAAGCCATGCAATGAAATGCATAATAAATTGACAATTGGTTCGCTTGGGCCAAAAAAAAAAAAAAGAAATAAACAAACAAAAATTTCATAAATATATAAAAAGCGGGTCATGTGCCAAATGTGACCGATATTCGTGTTTCAGACGATTTATTTCAATCAGGCTGCAAAATTGCGCATACGCTCCGTCAAACGGGCAACAACATCTGACAACTGAAATCATTATAAAAGCAACGCGACGAGCATGAGGGGAGAAGGGGGAGTAGCAAAGGAGGGGCCAAAGTAGACGTTAAAGAATATATCGACATGCAGTTTGACAGTTTGACTATTTGACTTGAGCACACTCGGATGCCGTCAGACAGCGGCAACAACACATCTACACATATACCCGGAGCTTGGCATTTCCGCAGTGCCCCGGCAAAATGACGTTGCAAACGGGGCTGCCAAGAGAACGAGGCGTATCGGGTCTAGCCGTGGGTTTATCATGGTCCTTGCGTTTGAGTGCAGAGGGCATTAAATAAACTCGTACAAGATGAAAATCGCAAACATGCAGTTCCTCCCCGGCGAGAGCCTCGGGCAATGGCAAAACTTTATCCCATTCCTCAATGTGTGAGCAAATAAAATTTGTTTAGTGCAGGCAGCACTGCAACTGCAATTGCAACTGCAACAACCAGCCGTGTTGATGTGTTGCATTAAACTTGCAGATACAATTGTTATCGAGGAGCCTAAACTGTAGGCCTCGCTTTAAATGCAAGAAACTTAAACTCAAGATTAACTATGCTGTGTTATTTATAGAAAATATATGTATGTATATATATGTGCTATAATATTACTTATATACTTATATATTTGCTTTAATATGCATCTCTTTAATTATTTCAACTGATTAAATTCCCAGCTGTAGTAAAACTAAATCTACAACAAGTTTATAAACTAATTCACGTATTCGATGCTTTATTATTCTATGACTGAGTCATCAATCTACTTTATTGGTGCTTTTCATTCGTACTCGTATGCATAATAAACAACAACAAAAACAAAAGCAAAATCTTTCTGGCGACTCACGCGTTTCAAATAAAATGCTGCCAATAAAATGCTATAACGCGGAAACGTGTGTGTGTGTGTGTGTATATGTATATGCTTGTGTATGTTTTTAGTCTGTGATCACGTGCTGCGAAGTTTGTCGGGCCGCCAGAGCAACCCCAAACAATCCCGTTATGCAGCTCACGCAGTGCGGTCCAACTGTAAAAATGTCTAAACAGAGAGAACGAGAGAGAATAGAATCAGAACAAAAACAAAAACAAAAAAACAAGAAGAACAACAAAAACAATGCCAATAAATGTGCAAGTCATATACGTATAGAATGACAATAAAATATATAAGCAAAAATATAATATATATGTAGAAAGTTCAGCTTGCACGACTATTAAATATCCTGCCTTCTAATATATACTATAATAATATTTTATATGCATTGACATCAGCAATTCGTTTAGTTTTGATAAAGTTGTGTTAGTTCAAGTTGATTATCGATATGGCAATTATGCAAATCTGAATAAAAGATTTAGATTCAAATTTAATATACTTAATTATTTTATTAATTTTATTTATTTATTTATTTTATTTACTTTATTTATTTTATTTATTTAATCTATTTTATTTATTTTATTTATTTTATCTATTTTATTTATTTTATTTATTTTAGTTATTTTAGTAATTTTAGTTATTTTATTTATTTTAATTAAGTTATTTATTTGATTCATTTTCATTATGTTATTTATTTAATTTAATTATTTTACTAGAAGAAGAGTTTAAAACTATGTAAAATAGTATATATAAATTAATTAATTAGAATCTATTGGTGTGCTCTACATTATTTAATTATGGAATTCAAATAATTGTACATTTCAATTGAGTTTATTTTGTGTGTAAATATGAAAATTGATTGCACAACATTTAAATTATCTTTTTTATTGAATCGTAATTAAATGTTGCCTGAAAATTTGCCAAATGCCTGCTGACATAGCGGGGGGAGTGTGGACATTATCCGAATAAAATATTAAACGCTGCGGGCAAAAATAATTAAGCGACCACACACACACACACACACACACACACACATGCACACACACAATAAACAATAGACAAATCGAGTCAATTGATAATGGGCAGAGGCAGAAGGTGAGGGTGGCAGGGTGTGGGGTGGAGAACCAGGAGTTGGAGATGACTGTGTAAATGTACGAGGTGCACATTGTTTGCCTGGCATTGCGTATACGACGCGTATTGCGACTGAAAATAAAGCACAGCTTGCAAATTGCAATGTTAAGTGCGTCAACATGGGCCACAAACATTATCCTCGCTCTCTCTCTCTTTGTTTTCCCCCCTATTCTACTTCACCCACACCATGTTGTGCCATAATGACGCCAACAAATCGGCGACAAATGCGCCAATACACCGCCGTCCCTTGCCACGCCTCGTGCGAATGGCAATAACAAATATTGGTAGCTGTGCAAAGTGCTGTCGCATTTTCAATTGCCATGTGATATAGGGATGGATATCGTGGATATCTATCAGATAGCGTACGTATGTGTGCACGTATGTGCGCAAGTACTCGTTCTTGGATTATTTGTAGTCGAGCTATTTGTCATCTGACTTTTCTGCTGTTTATTTAGCCAGTGAAATGCATTCCAAAGTGCTTGAGAATTACTTAACAATGTAATTGAAAATCATGTGGTCTGCTGCCAGCGCAAGCATAATATGATCGATTAACTGCAACTAGTACTTGTACAGTCAAGCATGGCTAAGTCGCATCATTAGTAGCTGCTATTTCCCTAGATACCTAGTGATATCAATTTAATTCAACGTAGTTCTACTTAGATCTTAGTCTGATGGATTAACAACTAGTTTAAGTTTAGTTGACATTAGTTGACCACAAAGTTATTGCTTAGACATAGACTTCAATTTGAAGCAGCCTTTTGTCTAAGATCCTTAACTGATCGTTGAGCAGCGTCTGAGCCAAGTTCAACTTAACGAAGTGCCACTCTTTTAGATCTTAGTCTTCTAATTGGTTACGACACGCTGGGCAGCCAACGTACTGACTTACCTATTCACCTCACTGTTGGTACCTTCCTATCCGGAAGGCTTTTGGCACTTTGATTTCGTGGCAATCAACTCGGTTCGTGTGGCGGGGGGATACTTCGTGGCAAAACTCGTTAGGCTGCAAAAATAATGGGCATGTCGCAGACATCAGGCAAAGCCAATGATTACAATCAACATGGCCACAGGCAAAATGCAATTGCCGTTAATACCAGAAGCCGTTACAACCAAAGTCATTGTCCCAAATGGACGCCATGGCAATCGATTTGTGCTTTGATTGACTACTCAATGCAAGCTATTTCATGTGTGTGTGTATGTGTGCGTGTGTGCGTGTGTGTGTAGTAACAAAATGACGGAACTGACAAACACATGCGCCTGCCCATAACGCAGCGAAATTAACAAAAGTCAACGCATAGTCAATTACGGGAACTTGCCATATTGACGATGTCGAGGACACGAACACATCCCGGGCGTCTCATCAGCCAAATGGCTGCCTGGTCAGCACACCTCTAGTCAAATCGTAAAATACACACCTACACTTACACACACACACACACACACACACACACACACCCATACAGACACTTACACATTTTCGCAATCGTAACCAATTTGCGGCTGGATATTCGGGTTGTCCTCGCCTGAGTGCTGCACAGTGGGGTAATTTAACCAATTGAGCTGCACATAATGAGTAGAAAGAGCTTTAATACGTATTTATTAATCTATAAATATTATATTTTTGAATGTTTTTCATAGTTTACTAAATCTATAAAAGGAATTTCTATAACAACATTTAATCGAATGCCTTAAATTATATTTTATATCCAATCAATATTGATCTTAGATTCGTCTACAAATGTTGCTTGTTGGCCCACTGTATGCTAAAAATCGGTTCGTCGCTGTTGGCTTGCATGCTCAATGCTCATTGATCGCTGCACAAAAGTTTAGAAATAATTAGTAAACTTTTAATTGGAAACTAGTACGCATTGCCAAATCGATTGGTTTGCTGCTGCCGCAATTCGAGTTGCCAGTTCACAGTTTTTACAGAGCTCTCTCAGTGCATCCAACCATCCATCCAATCCCAGACCAGCCCGGGCCAGACCAGACCAGACCATACCGGGGGGCTATTGAGTGCCCATTCGTTTTTGGTTTTTGCCGCTGATTTTTCGAGTACTTTTTACTTCAATTGCATTTTCGGTGTTCTTTTGATGTTGCTTTCTTGTTGTTGTGCGTGTGTATGCGTATGTGTGTGTGTATGTGTGTCTGAGTATAAGTTTATTTCGTTGCAATTTTATTCCCATGAAATTTGTGGCTCCGCACAAATTTTCAAGTCTTTGTGGCTTACAAGGATTTGCTAACAAAATATGCACTGCGTGCGGCTGCAAGGGGGGAGCGGTGGAGTGATGGGGTTAGCAGTTGTTGCAAAACTTTATGGGTCATACTTTTTAGTGGGATTGCGCAATAGAAAACTGGCGAGGGGGGGTTGCAACGGGAGCACTACTAAATTAGCAGCAAAAATAACAAGAAAAACAACAACAACAACAACAGCATTTACCCATGCATTGCTCGTGCGACACAACAGTGCGTATACGTAATTTTACTGAAAGCCAGCAATGTTTTATTTTGGCTTCTCTCTATTTGGCATGCATGGCAATTCGGGTCAGTTTACGGCTATAAATGTTGCAGACCAGAGGAAAACGAGTACTAAATAAATTGGGGAAATCTTTTTAGTCGTTGCTTAACTGGATTCCATCTCTTGCTTTCAAAAAATGCAAGCAAGTATTAGAAATATACGGAGCTAACTTTTCAGTCACTTTCCTTTCGGCAACTTAACACAATTTGCTGGCTTTTCTTTTCCGGGAAAGAAAATTTCATTATAATTAATTATAGTTAGTAGCACACGGCAAATGGCAATTTGTGCCGTGCACTTTAAATCTTAAACGTAATTTAATTTTCAATGCAAAACAGTATCTGAGGGATTGCAAAAAACAAAACAAAAAAAAAAAAAAAAAAAAATAAAAAGCGCACCTGTGCAGTCGCCTCGCTGGACGAATTGAGTGGAAGAGACAGACCGAAACATAGACACCGTTAAAGGGACGCAGAAAGGCAGCGCAGGGCAGAGGAAGTGAGAAAGGGACGGTAAGCTGCATATTAGCAGCAAAGACAACTCGTTCTTTCTATCCAACGCGATGCGCAACACTTGCTTACACTTATTTATACATAAAAAAAGCAGAACTCTGGTTTGCATCTATGATTGACTGTGAAATACCCTGTGTAAGCAAGTTAAATTCATTTGGATGATTAACTAATGGAACTTGTTTGTATAAAAGAATAGTTAATTAATAAGAATTCTATTTTTGATCACACTTTTCATAACACTACTTTAATATGATGTTGCCAAACTTAGTTGCCGATTACTCGTGTAAAAATATATTTACCCATCTTCAGAATAAATTTACAGGGTATACGAATGCTGGAACATTCACAACGCATTAGCATGAATGTTCATAACTGTTGTGCTGCATAAAAATATGTCTGTGTGTGTGAGAGAAAGAGAGAGAGAGAGAGAGTTCAACTTACAGTCAGCATATACGGCGACGGACTTCGACTCTGGCTCCGGTTTAGAGTCCCGTTCTAACTGCTCCTGACTCTAATGCGTATCTCAAGGCTGTATACGCAGCGCGCGGAGTATTGGGCTGTAACGGTAACGGCCGCCATTTTAAACTCGTTTCGCATGCAGCAAGAAGTTTTTGCATTCTTATTTCATGCCCAACGTGCAAATGCCGCATACTATAATGAAATGAAATGTAATTTGCATTTAAACACACATCTACACCTCCCACAACCCATATACTACATACAATATGAAAAGGCAGCGGAAAAAAATGCCTTAAAGGCATGCCGGAGTTGATAGGGTTCCGAGGGGTTGACGTGCGTGTCTGGCGGCACATTTACATTTACACTGAGCCTGTGCCTGGGCCTGGGCCTGGGTCTGAGCCCACGCCTGAACCCACATGCATTTCCTTTCATTAAAATTGCAAAAATACATTTAAAGTGAAGCTGGTTACATTTTCTCTTCATTTTTTATATGTAATGCCGACAGTTGCTGCTATGATTTTTGTAGTTTTTCAGCTGAATAAAATACATATTCTGCTCTGTTCTGAATTACATTTTCTCAGTTACGTGTCAATTCCGCAAAACTGAGCAGACCATATAAAAATATATGAATTATAACAATATTTAGTTAGCTTCTTTGTTTGTCTCATTTTGTATGATTAAAATGTATCTAGAAATAGTATTCATATACATATATAGATGAAGCTTATTTGTGACAATGCAAATAACTGCGATTTAATTAATTAATTTTTTGGGAATGTCATACATGAAAATGAATGCATCAAGCAGAGGATATGCAATTGATCCATTTAAAATACACGTTATTATAAAAGATAATTTTTGGAAATACTGAAAGCAGTTGGTTTACAAATTATATGACAAATTATATGATATAAATATAATATTGCCTTGTCACTTCCATAGTTACCATAATTTTTAGCTAGAATTTGCAGCCATTTAAAGCACTTTCAGTCTGTTACAGATGTTTTCAAGTCAATCATTCAGCATTCAATTGAAATATTTTACTTTTTGTTTCTATTTATTTTTTCTATTGAACTGTAAACTATTATTTTATAACGAACTAAAAAGTTCGGTTGGTTGAACACCAGCATTGCGCAAAACTGTCAACGGCCAGTGCAACAAGTAAAAAAATATGATATTTTATTTATAACACATGTAAATGGATTATGATTGGATCGTATATATATCCAAATATTTGTCTACAAAATAAATAAAAACTTTTTTCAATTTCATAATAAATTCCAATTTAGTTTAAAATTGTTGTTTTCAGTGTCTCGACGAGTCAAGCATTCATAATTGATAGGCTGAGAGTCGATTTAGTTAAAGTCATGACAATATATGTATACCATATTGTTTAAATTTATATACCTAAATATAAGGGAATCAAAACGAATTGAATATCGCTCTCAGTATCTTTATTTTCGGTTATAACTGTCTTTTGGTTGTCGGTTAAAGGTTCTTCGAATGTTTCGATTTCGGAGATAGCTTTAAACTAAAGGCGACTACAAATTACCCTAGACCCAGTCCCCATGTACGATAGTTGCGAATACATGAATAACTATTTACAATTGAATTTAGATATTTACATAGGCATGAAAATGATACAGATATATGTATTACTTAAATGCATAATCCTAATGTTCATGCAGTCATTTGATATATATTAATATAAATAAATTTGATGGGTATCTCGGCAGTCGCCGATACATATGAAAGTGTACAGAAATCCGTTCGCGATTTCATTTGTCATTTGCTTTTGCACTGCAGCTGTATGCGATCTCACTCACACTTGCACTTGCACTTATTCTTGACAAATTTTCGGCTGCCTGCTTTGTGTGCTGTCGGCAAGAGAACAATGTCAAAACAGAAAAGAAGAGTAATAGCCGATCACCATCTAGGAAAGCAGACAGAAAACGAAATAAGTGTTGCTTTTGTTTTGTTCGTCTCTTTCTGCTGCCCATGGCACAAACTCCCTGACACACACAAGAACTTTTTGGATTATAGTTGCGGGATGATTTCGAAGAGAAGAGATAAAGCAAAAAGCTCGTTTCCCATTGCTTTGTCATCCACTTCGTCTCTTTGCAAGCCAACACACATACAGTAAAGGAAGCAGAATATGCATACAGAATGCAACAACATTTGCAGCGACCTACCTCAATGAAACGCAGTTCATTATTTTAGCATGTTGT
This sequence comes from Drosophila funebris, assembly GCA_018901825.1. Classification (NCBI taxonomy): domain Eukaryota; kingdom Metazoa; phylum Arthropoda; class Insecta; order Diptera; family Drosophilidae; genus Drosophila; species Drosophila funebris. Next base: position 2,967,424 of record JAEIFK010000688.1, read on the forward strand.
TTTTGATGTGTTTATTTTATATAACATAATTGTTCAAATGTAAATTTCTTAAAATATACATATTTAAATGATTTGTATTGAGCTAAAATGCAAGTATTTACTAAATTTTGCTTAGCCAAGTTAAGCACGCAAGCATTTAAATTCTCCCAAGATAAGTAAGCTCGCAAATTTATAAAATGAGTGAATTTAAATGAGAATGTATTACTATTACTTTCTGCTTATTATTATTTAATATTATCATGATTTTAAGGTGGACTGTTTACAAATTGCGTCTTATTTAGTAAGCTGATTGTTAAAATTTGTATAGTCAGTTGATAGGTTATTCAATTACCTTTCCTTTCAAATCTTTTTAAGCTATTCATCTAAATTTGAAGATATTTTTGCGTGAACCTAAGTGCCCGTCCAGCTGTTGCTTGATGTTGTCTCCCTCGAATTTTTGGGAATTTTGCGAGCTATTTTGATTGCGTAGTTTACCTTTAGCAGCACACGCCCAGCATTTGGGCACGCCCACATTCGCTGACTGCAGCATTTTATTTTCGCATTGAATAGCGTCTCGTTTTTCGGTTATTTATGCAAAGCGAAACCCTTCGTCCAGGAACAGAGACCACATCTTTTAATGCTATTTGCTTGCCATTTGAGCCAATAAATCATTTGGGGGGGGCGCAGATAAGTAATTTTTTACAGCGTTACGTCTGCTTCTTCTTACCGGTTACTGTTACAGCTTCTGCTTGTGCTTGTGCTTCTGCACGCCATGCTTTTTTTTCTGTTTTTCATCTTTTCTTTTCTTTTCTTCATTCTGTCTGTATGCCTTTCCGCTGCCTTGTGCTTTCACATTTTGCCAATGTGATATGGGGTCGGTGCTTCTTTTGCAACTGCGGGAAGTAAGACGTCTGATTCATGACGTTGTTGTTTGGCCCAAACATTGCTCGAAACATGAATACTGTTTATGTAGTGGATAGTGGGTAGCAGTAAAGAGATAGACAAAGAAAGAGAGAGAGCGAACGCAAGAGCGAGGGCAAGAGCGCAAAGGGAGTCAGCTGCGCTCTGGTGCGTAAAATTATTTCAACTGGAAGCGAGTGCGGACCCTGAATGCTGCCTCCTTTGGCATACTTTGCTTTTTAAATGACCTTTATCGAAACTGTGCAGCTATTTCAAATTTATCATAAAATTGCAATAAGCTCCCCCCCCCCACCTAACGCTCTCTTTTGCCACTTGCTTTTTGCTTTGTAGACTGAAACACTACAAGCCAGAAAAACCGCACTATTAACCTGAAGTGTACTTTTTTATTAGTTATGTTTTGCATTTCTCATTTGAAGTTCACTTTTTTTTTTGCTCTGCACAATATTGTCGAACAATTTTCAATTTATAGTTTTGCTTTCTGTTCTCTACAAATTCAAATGAATACCGTGTAATATGGCCACACAGATAATGGGGTCATCTCTGAATCTTTGGCATAGTTTATGTTAATTTGCAATAGTTAAAGGCCATGAAATGTTGCAAATGTCAAGCCTGAGCTGATTGTGATTAATCAGTACACAAAGTATATGTATGTTTACTAACTCTGCTGCTTATTTGGCTCTTTCAACTTGTCTAACTTTGTGCAAATATGTATGAGTAAAAATTATAACACATAAATATCTCTACCTTCTAACTTCTACTTGAATACTTGATTAGCTCTGGGAACTGGGAACTTGGAACTTGGAACTTGGAACTACTTAGATTAACTAATGTCACATGCTCTGCCGCTGGCAAAATATTAATATTAATGCAATTTTAGCGTCAGCTTTCAGAGGCATCTAAATATGGGCAATCAAATGAAGCCACGTGTGGGTGGCGGCAACACCTGTGCTGGAGTTAGACAGCGTCACAGTGGCTGGGTTTGATGGTTAAGTGGATGAATTGGTGTTTGTATTCAAAGGCAATTTGCTTGTGGGCCTGTGTACCGCTAAAGTGGTGCACACTGTGTGCTCTGATTGAAACTTATGCCTGATAGTAATATATATGTACAGCCATGGACGTATAAATAGCACAAATTCTAACAGAATATTTCCATTGATCATTTGCACAATATTTTACATTCTATCCTTAAAATTTTGATCCCAAATGGTAATTGCTTTCTTTCTCATGGTATACAAGCAAAAAATTTACAGTTATCACTTTCGTCTTTTGTTTTACACATAATTTTCGTTTGCAGGCAATTATTTTGCATGGTCATAGAAATAGCACATTTTGATGAAGCAACAGAAAATTTGATGTAAAAAATTTTTACGTTGACTTTTTTGTTTGATTTTACATATTTTGGTACCAAATTAATTAAATTAACTAAAAAACATACTAAATTGGGTCGTGGAACGTGTATCTCGGTCGAACAAAGGAAGATTATATTCCCACTGAGTGAATCTGGAAAAAAGTGGCTGAAATTGCCGAAATAATGAAATGATCCAGAAAAATTGTCTATAATGCACTTAAATTAGTCAAGTTAATCACAACCTATCTGACTGATAAAAAAAATCGTAAGCCAAAGCCACGAAAAACCGATATTTGTACGGATAGGCTCAAAGTGCGAAAGAGCAAGTCGGACCTTTTTAAATCCTCTCGAGAAATTATGAAGAAAATAATTGAGGAATGTGGGTAAAATGTGTCAAGAAAACTAGTATCTAGAAGACTAGTCGACTAGTCGCTCTTTGGACGCAATAGCAGGAGAATGCCACACCTGCCAAAACGCAACATCAAGCAAAGAATGAGTTTTGCTCGGGCCCACCGGGATAAGAGTCTAAATTATTGGAAAATGTGCTATGGAGCGATGAAACTAAATAAATAAAGTGGAACCCGATGGCAAAACATTTGTTCGTCATCCAAAATGCCAAGCTCTTAGTCCCAGGTACACTTTGAAGACCATGAAGCGCAGTGGCGGATCCATTATGTGTTGGGGTGCATTGTCCTGGTCTGGTGTGGGACCCCTCTACCGAATTAATGGCGTAATGGATCGGTTTATATATGTGGACATTCTCACAAATCAAATGGAACTATTTACTTTTGAGAATATGCCTGTAAAATGGACATTCCAACACGATATCGACCCAAAGAACACATCTCGAGTCGTTAAAAAGTGGTTAAAGGACGAATCGATCGCAGTCCTGGGGTGGCCGGCCCAAAGCGCTTATCTAAATCCCATAGAAAACCTATGGAATGATGTAAAGATTTAAAAAAAAAATTCCTAACTTGGACGAATTGTGGACAGGTGTCCAAGAAGCTTGGAACTCCATTCCGAAGGAGAGATGTCGGAAGCTTCTGGAAAGTATGGGCCAAAGATGTACCAATCTTATTCAAAATCATGGTTACTCAATTAAATATTAAATTCATTAAGCAGTTATAACTTAAAAGCTCATTTTTGTATGAATTATGGCAACTTTTTGAAATTGTGCTATTTCTGTGACCACACACTTTTCGTTATATCTTAATTTTTTTAATATTTATTTATTTTATTTCAAAACTTTTATGAATTTTTCTCTATCAGTTAAATAGTAATTAAATTAAGCTTTGAAGAACCAAAGTTGTTTTATTTTCAAAAACTATTTCTTAGGAAAAAAAGCATTTCATATGCAGAATATTTTTTTGTGCTATTTATATGTCCATGGCTGTATATATGTGAGGATGCTGTTATCAATTTGCTTTATTAAAGATGTGTTTGCGAGTCTTTAAGTTGGCCAGTATACTTCTATACAGCTGTTAATTTGGTCTACCAACAACTAAGCTTACTTTAATAATATTCTTTGCTCGCAAAACTCCAAGAAAAGCTTAAATTACATATAAAATGTTCTTATGAATCATCCCACAATTTTATTAACAATTTTCTATTCGTATAGTTATTTGGGTATCTGTGTTTACGGTATTCATTTGCTATTTTTCTCACCTGTCAGTTGCGCTTTGTGTCGTGTGCTGTCTTGTTTCTACTTACAGTTTTGAGTTTTGGCAAGAGCTTAACGTCAACTTGACATCAGTCTCAACTACAGCTTGCAACTTGCAAACAGCAGAAACAATAGCAAATACAACTAAAGAAACAGCATCAAAAAGTTTATTAAACTTTTTGCTAAAGTTCGATGCTCAACAAAACTAAAATTGATTGGATAGTTTTTCGAATGGTATCATATAGTACTTGTATGATGTTTTGAATAAACCAATTAAAATATGATATGTTACATTTATTTAATTAATTTATTCAAGATACTTGTTAGTTGGCATGTGGAATCACTGTCGAACTGCCAGCCATTGTTTAACTTCGTCTAACTTCATTACATGCATATTTCTCTTGGCTTTCTATGGCATTTGTCTATACACATTATGTGGATATCAACAAAATACAAAAACTTTTTACCTCTCGTTCAACATTTTATGGGAAAACTTTTTTGCTTTTGGCCAACAAATTGTTTGGTATTTAACTCATTTGCAAAGTTAAAATGTATTTCATGTTTAATTGTTGGTCGTTCATTTGCAAAGCTAGACAATTGTTTTATATTTCAGGTGAAATGTTTGAAATAAATTGTATATAGAATCAACCATTAAGTTTATTATATAAGAAATCATAATAATTAGTAAAATTGCAGCAAATCTCTGGCCACTCGTTGATTTCTCGCTAATTTCTACAACTTATTAAACGTGATTAATATTTTCTTGTAGTTGTTATTGTTGTTGTGGTTGTTGTTTTTGTTGTTGTTGTTGTTGTTGTGGTGGGGCTACTCATGTCCTGCTGTGCCGCAATTTTGCTTCAGGCTCTTTATTAATGACTCCTGTTGTGTCTGGCAAGGACTTTCGTCTATTCGTCCTCCATGCCGTTGTTGTTGTTATTGTTGTTGTTGTTGTTCTTATTTATTATACGAATATTTGCCGCTTTTGCCATGTTGATTGCGTTGAGGTTAAATGCGTTTACTTTTTTTTGTTACGTCCTCCCCAATTTGGGCCCCATAAAGGCCAACAGCCCCAAAAGCGTTAAGTGTGTTCTCATTTGGTCTTACAGTTTGTGGCATGGGCCTTAATTAATATGAATTAATTTAAGTGTTAATTGCAATGTGGTTGGGTGTTCCATACTCTACTCTTTTCAATGTGTGTGTAATGTCTGGCTGCTTACAAATGAAAGCGGTTACACTGAGCGCAAATCAGATGGTAGTTGTGTGGCAAAAATCTATTGAATTGAAGTAGAAATGTATATGCGAGGACTTTAGAAAGGGAAACATATAATATTATTCTCTAGAAAATTGATATTTAGTTGTATTCTTTTAACTTTATTGAGTTCAAACTTAAACCAATTTAAGAGCCTCTATTCCTGCCGTCTATTCCCCCATCAATCACCCCAACTTCTGTTTATTTCCACATGTTGTAGTAGCCAGAACAAGAAGGTGGCATTACTCAACTGAGTTCGCTTAACGTAATGCCGTTAACGACTTAATAATATAATTAGAACGACTAATTATAGTATATACTTTTAGTTAGTCAATTGATAGCAAATGTTTTCAGTGCAATTGGATAAGTTTCAAGATGTTTATCACTTCGGCACAGAGAGAGGGAGAGAGTCTGCGAGTGTCTTCTTCAGACACAGTTTGCTATGCTGTGCTTTGTGTGTGTGTGTGTGTGTGTGTGTGTGATTTTTTGGTGTGACAGCAAAAGATTAGCAACGGGCATTACAAAGTGCGTTTGCTTTGCTTTTTGGCATTTTGTTGTTCGCTTGCTTCTGCAATGTCTATGTAATTAATATTAAGTATACGCCGTGTTTGACAGCTTTTAGTTGTGTTGTGTTGAAGAACATGAAAATGGCACGTAGCTGAAAGCGAAGCCCCTTTAGATCCACTGCCAGCAACAATGTCAAGTCAATTTCTGTCGCCCAACAAGGTGAGCAATACGACAAAGGACGACCACAGGAGTAAATAATAAATAAATATTTACGAAAAACGTTTCGTTGGCAGGACACGTACTGGGGATTAGCATTAGCAAAAAGCAGCAGCCAAAAAAGAAAAAAGCACCAAGACGTGCCAGCCTGCCAGCTGGCCAAAAACTTTGCTTTACCATTAAAGTTTAAAGATGAAAGTGTCAGCTGTTGCGAGGGTAATCAAACCGCAAGCATTGATTCCCCATTCCCCCTTTATCCCAATATGGCAATAACCAAAAAAGGGGGCTGCTTAGATTTATAAACAGCTGCACTGCGTCATTAAAACGCATCAGTTACGTGATTTTTTATGGGTCACTCGCCGGCGTCTCATAATTTGTTGTTCAAATTGCAGATTAGATTCCTTGGGCGGCTGCATTGCATTGCCCTATGCCGCTAATCAAAGCTTAAAGCGAGTGAAATAGGATAAACCCTTAAGGGAATTTGGGCGTGTTAAGCTAGAAATTACTTTGGTCAAGTTGTCGCTTTAAACATTTGATCGATTTTCAACTGAGTTACTCAGTTACTGACCTCACAACACACTGACAGCTGACCTAGATTTCTCAGATATTTATGCATGTTCTAACTTTAATAATATATAAATAATTTATATATAATTTATTAAAGAAAATCGTATATAAATATTCATATGGAAAATACAAATTTATAGCATTTTAAACTGCGTGAGAGGGAAAAGTCGGGCGAAAGTATTGCAATATTTGAAAAGTGTTACGCTTTTATAATAATAGGAAAGCGATGTGTTTGTGCTGAATATTTTTGAATAATATTAACAAGCAGACAAATGTAAATATACATATGTATATATAGCTATATATGTATATATATATACACTGTCAAACATACATTTCAAATGAAATTGTGAAACGCCGCATTTCAATTAGTGAAATGAATTCATTTTCACACATTGTTAAATGCCCAAATGCACACGAATGCACCACCACTATGGGGAAAACATATTTGAGTAGTCCAGTAATAGTAGTAGTAGTTGAGAAAGGGCAACACGACTGCTACTTACCCTGTACGAGTTGCTAAGCACTATAATATTAAAGTAGTAAACAAATATACATTTATTTAGCAGTATATTTATTTAACAAACAGCTACACACATATCTAGTCTGTTGCACCTGTTATTTTCCAAATATTAAAGGGTATCAAACATATTTATATGCATGTAATACTCATGCTCAGTCCCTGCAATTTTGACTATTTGCACATGACTGCATACACAACACACACACAAACAACTCTTCGCATATAGAGAGAAATGGCCAAAAAATTGCATCAAAAGTGGCACGTGGCACACACACACACACACACACACACACACACACACACACACCATACACAGCGAAGGCACAACAAAATATGACACAAATAAAAACAAATTATACATTCAGGAATATACCGAAAATTGTGTCATATAGCAAAAACATTTTACGTTGAGTGAAATGCAAAACAAAAGTAATTTATTAAAATAAATAGCTGCCAGTTAAATTATATTTAAATTGTTATATATTTCTAATTCTATAGGTTTGATAATATTTAAACTATTTAGTTGATATATAGTAGCATTTAAAGCTGCAAAATATCTAAGCTGATTTCACAATATTATTCTTGCAAAAGTCTTTATTTGAGTAGCAATCTATATGAGAAAAAAATTGCAAAGGAAACTACATACATCCAAGTGCTGGGAAATTAAAAAGAAAATAGAGAAAAGCGAAAAGCGAAGTGCGAAGAGCGAGCTGGGAATGTGAAAATAAATTGAGCAAAAATAGTGGCAGCTACTTAAGTGAAAATATTTTTGCGCTTTGTAATAACTTGACTGCCTTCGCACTGCCATTCTCTGGGTATTTGAGGACATGGGAATGAAAAGTGCAGTCAATGCTGTGGCTTGTTACCTCTTTTCCACTTCCACTAGTATCCGAAAAGTATCCTTGCCCTGTTTCTTGGGGTCTGCCTATATGTATTACATTCATACGTTTTTCGATTAAGCCGCTCTTGTGCTGCGCCTCAGTCTCTGGCCGTCTTTGGCCGTCTCTGGCTGCCAGCAAACAGTTTCCAAAGGAAGCGGAAATTTACACAAAGACAGGATGTAGCCGAAGTTGCCTGTTGTACGAGTAAGTGGCCCCAAAACTGCAACCGAAATGAGGCGAAATTGCAGCAGGCCAACACGATCGTAGAAAGGCCATACACATGGCTATTAACTGTTGGCTGTGTTGGCTGTTGGTTGCGGCTCTTGCCAGTGTTGGCTGTGGCAGACGACTATGACTGACAGGCCATTAATTTTGGATTACCCAAGCACTACAAGCACTACCAAATCCAACGTTAACTGTAGGTCCCCCCGCCCCTCCGCCATCCAAAAAGTAGAAAGAAAGAAAAGCATTCAGTTGCTTGCAGGCGCCACTTAGCCAGGCTGTTAAACATTTCATAATACCGCCTCAACATGTCCAATTTTTTCCTTTTTTTTTTTCTGTGCGCGCATTTTCTTCTTGGCCACGTCGTTAACGTTAATGACGCCTTAAGTGGTCATATATAATTTCTGAAAATTATTTCTACCTGTGTGCAACAAAGTGGCACAAACTGCGGCGCTATTATTACGTGGATAATAAGCTGTAATCCCCCCCCTTCTCAGCCCCTGCAATTGCTACTATTGTGGCCAGCGAATTGGCCATATTTATCAGTTGCATCTGCATTGAAATGGTTGACCTAAAATCTAGAAATAAATAAGCAATTTCTATTTGCACACAGAACTTATTTAATAAGCATATTCAAAAAATATAAAATATAAATAAAAAAAAAAAAATAGGAGAACAAGAAGAAGGGTCAACATAAAGCGGAAACTAAAGCAGCTTCAAGGTAAAAATACTTGAAGTGAAAGTAAATTGCAATTGAGATCTGTGCCCAATGCATGTGTAAACACTTGGCCAAATGGCCAGAACTTATGAGTAGAAATATGCTCGCTGTGCAGCTTTCAAAATATATTGTAAATATTTGTGCACAAAATTGTGCATTAAAATATTGCCAAATATGTAAAATAAACTTTAAAAATTTGATTTAATTAAATATTACCAATTTGATTAAATTAAATATTTATAAATTAAATACAAAATATTACTACATATATTAAAGTCTCAATTCTGTTATAGTTTAAGAATCGCACGGAGCTGAGTTCTCCTCATTTATATTGTTGTCAGATTGGCAGCAACAAATGCAGCCGCTGTAGTTGTATTACTCACACCTACCAACCGACAGGTGGCGTGTGTAGGTGTAACTGGGTCGCTTGGCAAGTTAGTTACTTGGCGAAAGTAACATAAAAGCAAACGCAAAACCAGCTGAGCAAAAGTTTTACACTCGATGTTACAGTTTCTCTTTTTTTTTTGGGGGCAACAAGATAAAATGGACACACCTTATATGTTGGCTGGGTTTAGCGAGACAGAGAGAGAGAGAGACAGAGAGAGAGAGAGAGGCAAGTGTGAAATAAAGTGTAGAAAATTGTGGGTAGCTTATTGCTGGTATAGCCTACTAGCAGCTGCCTACTTTTAGGCACCTTCGGCAACTAAACAAAATTGCCATTGCAATTTGTTAGCGGGTCGAGAGCGTTCTGCAAATGTAATTTACTGCTTACACTCTCTCGCTCTCGCTCTCGCTCTATCTCTCTCTCTATCTCTCTCTCTATCTCTCTCTCTCTCTATTCCTCCTTGCTGTTGGCAAGCTAAGCATGTGGCCGGAATTTATTTGCGGCTATTTGGCAAAGTGAAAGCAAATTAAAGTCTGCCTTGCCCTGCTTTAAGTTCGCAGCCAAGAATTGGCAATAGAACTTTAACAGCTAATTCGAACTGTGATGTACTACTACTTATGCAAATACATATGTATATGTATGTAGTATATATTCGATGTATGTGTTATTAAATAGCTCTCAGCTGCGGTCGCACTGCCACAAAATGTATCTAAAGTCGCAAGTGCCAAAATATGTTGGTTGGCTTCTTCAAAGTGTCGTGACGGCTCTTGTTCTGTTAGCAACAAGCAACAACCAACAAAATTGCTGAGCCCAGGCTTAGCACCTTACACTGACCGAAATTTCAAGCATAATTTGTGAGGCAAGAAATTGTAAGAAACCAAGTTAAAGTTAAAAAAAGATTAAAAAGGGAATTTGCAAATATTATTTAAAATTTATATTATATTATTATATTATATGTATATTATATTTATTTTTATTATAAATACATTTCTAAATTGTTAAGTAAACGCATAAAATCAAAGCTGATATTTGAGTTTAAATGCCAAACAATTTGTCGCAGTGTCTGAGGTTTTACATTCTTTTGGCCTCGTTACCGACGACTTTGCCCGGCTGCTTGGTGCTGCTTGGAGTCCTCTGTCCCATTCAAATTCGTAGGTCCTTGGTGGTTAGGTTAGGGGTACAAAACCCGATGCTTTCGCTTCATCAACAACTTTAGAAGTGCCGCAAATCTTTGCGGTTGCGTCTTAATGGCTAAGAAATTGTGATTTATGCCTTGAATCGTGTATACATTTGCACTGCTTGATATCTGTATGTGTGTGTGTGTGTGTGTGTGTGTGTTAGCTCATGATTTACTTGCTTCTTGGATCTGTTAGTCCTTTGATATGCTTACTATATGTAGCAGTGGCAAGTGGCAGTTGAAGGACTACTGCATGCCATCATCAGTTATGTACGCGTACCTTCATTACCTTAATTACTACTAAATTTATTGTCAGCCCAAGGTGTGCAAATTAGCTTAACTAACCTCCGTTTACTTCCTCTCCACCCCTCATCCCCTCGCCGGTCTTCCTTTTGTCTTTCTGCTTTCATTTTTGGATTGCTGTTGCCAAAGTCAACTTGTTCTTTTTCATATTATTTGTATTTTTTGTTTATTTTGTCTGTTTTTATCAGGCGAATTACTTTAATTGAATTCATTTCGAACAAAAGCTCTCAGCGAGAATTCTTTTGGGTTGGGTTGGGTATTCGGCTTGTTACGTAATTAGATTTAGTTACGCTCTTACAACTGTTTCAGCATATCCAAAATTTTGCTGCGATGCGTAAACAGAGTCATAAAACTTAAATGAACGAATTAATTAAACTAAATAAAGTTATAATTTAAATAAGAATTATTAAACATGTTACATTTTATAACATATTAATGTATATTTAGAATAAAGTTTTAATTATTTCAATTAGTTAACAAAATCTTTGGTTTAAAACTCATCTTTCGATTGATAAATCTGTCAGCTTGCAGTTCTGATTTTAGCTCAATTTTAATAGTTGAACATTAGTTAGTTAATTCATTAATTAATTAATTTATATCCAAGTCAAAGGTATGCTATCAAAACAAATAAATTGCGCTGACTAATGGACGCATTTGTCTTAATTTTACATATATTTTTTTTCCAGTGGCAGCAACAACAATTTTTCACACTATTTTCATAGTGCGGAAGTCGAGAATCGGAAATCGGAAGTAGAAGCAGCTGCTGTGTTACTCGTAAATTGCAAAAACGTTTAATTTTCATGGGCATTGCACATAAATTTCCCAACTGACTATAATTTTTGGCATGGCCAAGGGATAAAAAAAATAGGAAGGTAAACTAGATCGCGAAGGAACAAAGGGCATAGCTGGGGGCAGTGGGAGCATTTAGGGGGGAGAAGGGAGAGTAGATACGATGGGAGCAGTCATCTTGTAAACAACGCAAACAAAACTTACCGCTAGAAATTCAGTTTAGAATTGAATTTATAGCACAAGGTTTTTGGTACGGTGGGAGGGGGAAAGGAGGAAAGGGTTGGAGGGACATACGCAAAAGGTCAGTCAGCCTAACGTAACCCAATCTAAGTATTTTGGCAATTTATTTCTACTGCGGCCAAAAACAAACAACTCCATGCTATGAACATTTTTGGGGGAAATTAGTAGCATGTGTTCGTTCTTGGCCATAAGCTAGATGCCTAATTAGTTTAAAAGGCGAGACCCAATGGCTCAAAGGGAGGGGGGAAGGGGGTCTCTGTGCGGGAGATCGATAAATCCAACAGTTGGGCGCAGTTCTTTGCAGTTGTCAGTGAGTCCAGGAAGATGGATGTCGCTGCGTTTGGTTGCCAAGTGTGCGACTATTCAAAGCGAAAAAGAGAGAGAGAGAGAGAGAGTAGTAGTTGTTGTTGTATGGCACTTGGCTGCTCTCTTCGTCCATAAATTCCAGGAGGCAGCTCTCGGCGCTTTGCCAGCCCAAAAAAAACTATTACTCACACTCCCGCCACACACACCAATCGTTCTTATCCTGTTTCTCCCTACGCTTTGGTTATAATTTAGATTGTCCATTTCGCGCAGCTGCCACTCGATTTGAGTTTGTCTTGAAGTTGTAGTTGCAGTCGGCGCTGGAGTTCGAGTTGCTTGAGCTGTGAGCTGAGGGTCCAACTGGCAATTGCCTGTGTCTGTACGTGCGCCATTCAAATAGCATCGCAAGTCTATTTGCTAGCCCGCCCTCCCCTCCTTATCAAACAACCGCCATTGTTGTCTCTGCCAAGTTTTTGTGCTTGTCTTGGATTGTGCACACGTTCTCAGTTCAAATTGTTGGCCAAATGGCATTCAAAGTAGCCGAAAACATCGCTTTGATTTCACATAATGCATAACTGCGCTTGCGGAAATGCAATCAATGCTAAATGTTTGTTTAAATTTAAAGATATAAAAACTTTAAGAACTCAAACTAGATTTACATATATTAAATGTGGAACTGCATTAGTTATAATACACATAGTATTATACATACATGCATATGTCTAATAGATCTCAATATTTCAGCCTAAGGTGGCTGGTTATGATTATTTCTGCCTCTTCTGGTTTCGCAAACTAAATTAGAGAGCGCAAACTAAAGAGCGAGTCTCAGAGCACGTGTTGAGCACGGTTGCCACACTTGGTACTTTAGTACCAAAACTGGTACCTTTTTTATCCATTGGTACTTTAGTTGGTACTATTTCTACTAGTATTTCTACTACTATTTCTATTACTATTTCTACTACTATTTCTACTACTATTCTACTACTATTTCTACTACTATTTCTAATACTTTTTCTACTACTATTTCTGCTTCTATATCTACTACTATTTCTACTAATATTTCTATTACTATTTCTGTTACTATTTCTACTACTATTTCTACTATTATTTCTACTACTATTTCAACCACTATTTCTACTACTATTTTAACTACTATTTCTACTACTATTTCTACTACTATTTCTACTACTATTTCTACTACTATTTCTACTACTATTTCTACTACTATTTCTACTACTATTTCTACTACTATTTCTACTACTATTTCTACTACTATTTCTACTACTATTTTACTACTATTTCTACTACTATTTCTACTGCTATTTCTACTACTATTTCTACTACTATTTCTACTTCTATTTCTACTACTATTTCTACTACTATTTCTACTACTATTTCTACTGCTATTTCTACTGCTATTTCTACTACTATTTCTACTACTATTTCTACTACTATTTCTACTACTATTTCGACTACATTTTCTAATACTATTTCTACTACTCTTTCTAGTACTATTTCTACTACTATTTCTACTACTATTTCTACTACTATTTCTACTACTATTTCTACTACTATTTCTACTACTATTTCTAATAAATAACTACGCTACTACACAATTAAAAAATGTTCTCTTATAAAGTTGGTACTTTTGGTTTTTTATTTGGTACTTATTTCTCTAAGATCTGGTTGTAAAAATTTTCATGAAGTGGCAACCGTGGTGTTGAGTACCACAGTTTCCAAATCGAGCAGAGAAACTCTTCAGTTCTCTTTTCAGCATCAACCGCAACGATTCTTATCTTTGTCTCTTTCACTCAACCAACAGTGAGCCAGCGTATGCTGTCGTCCCACTCTCGCCTTTTACAACACTATTCAATTCGCCTCAAAAGTCGGTCGCGCAATTCAAATAATTAAGCTTACTGTGGCATATATACTTTGAAAAAGTTTACTGTTTTTAAATAAAATTATTTCGCTTAATATAAATGTGCGTCTTGCTATTTTCCCCACAATACTGAATACCATAACTTCAAAGGACCTTATCAAAAATATCTGTAGAATTTTCAACATTGCTGTGCTCGTATTTCCTTGTTTAGACTACAAGTTGTTAGCTCAATTAGTTATTTGAATGACAGCAGGAATTGCTATTAGCTTTCAATTGAAAAATGCCAACGGAATTCCATAGAAGGTAACTCGTTAGGTGGTTGTAGGGAGGAAGGAGTAGTGAGGAGGGGGGAGAATCCAAGGCATGCTGCTATTGAAACTGAAGTTAAATCTGCCAATCAATAAAAACAATTTGAAAGCAATCAAAGTTTAATTACTACAACAAACGACTGGCAAAAGGTGTTGGGAAGGAAAACGAGCAGACAAACAAACAAACAGACGCTAACGAATTCACAAGGATAAAGAACCGCTATAAGCAGACCATAAAGCAAAAGGGCCAAGCCAAGCCCCGGGAAATTCATAGACATAGAAGCCACACTTTAACCATATATGTATATACACAGAGACTTAACATATGAGACGCGCGGGCGTATAAACCACATAAATATAAAAGCGACAATCAGAAATGCTGGTACGAGATGGGTGAGGGTGGAGGGGAGGGGCTGGCGAAGGCAACCATAAAAACAAGAATGGCCATAAACAAAGAAATAAACAAGGCAGCAAGCGGTAAGTACAATACATATATGTATGTACGAGTACGCGACGAATCTGACTGTTTGTCGCAAGGCTTCCGGCGGAAATGGAGTGCACAAATGCACACACACACCCACACACCCACACACACACACACACACACACACACGAAAATAGACATACAAAGATAGCAGACAGCGCCAATGGCAACAGCAGCGAACCAAATATAAAAGACTGATAGCCCGGCTTAGAGGCATCACATTATGAGGTTGACACAAATATAAAAGAAATAAACAAACGAAACTCGCTTCGTTATTTGCTTGTCATCAGCTTCTCAGTACACTGAATACAAATAAAATGAAATAAAATAAAATAAAATATAATAAAAAACATACATGCCTTCTGAGCACCTTATCAACTTTATAAGAATATATACAAAAGAAAAACACTTGATGAGACACAACAGATGGTATTGAATAAGATTAGGTATCTTGATTTTGTATTAAAACTACATATAAGCAGCGGCCAAAATTGCAAAAACGAATCAAAAATATGACTTAAACATAGAAATAATTTTAATCATTATGGTTTTTATATATTGCAAAGATTAAATGCTCTATAATTTATCATTTTAAATTTATTATAACGTGCTTTAACTTAATTGCTTTTTTAAATTAAAATTTAGATTAATTTAGCATTATCATAATAATTATATTATCGATTTTATTTCACCTTATTTTCTAGGAACTCCACTCATTTCCCCCGTTGCTAAGCACTTGCTGTTGCCTCTGCTTTTGGCAACATTTCTATTTCTATATAATGGCAATCGCCTGGTGTTAGCCAGAGTTAAAACGCAACGGTGATAAATCTGCTTTCAGTGCTCTTAGAACTTTTGCAATTTTTCGTGAGAGACGAAACTTGAACACTTACCAACACACAAACCGAGCAAAGAGAATTATGAAATATCTAAAAGTGCTTCGGTTTGTGGCTTTTTATTTGAATATTTAAAGTTTGTTTTGTGGCGATCATTAAAATTGACAAAATTCGTATTGATTTAAGCATATTTTATATATAAATAATATATAAATAACTTAGACTAGATACAACTTTTTGTACTGACGATTATCAATGATAATAGCAGCGTAGGCAGTCAATTCATCCCGTAAGTTACAATTTGCCTATGCAATATTTGTTTTTGTAATTGCTCCGATAAGTGCTCGAAAACCAATGCAAGATACAATAACCATGATGGTCGTTTCTTTTCTTATCTTCAGTCTGCTTTGCCTATGCTTCGAGCTCAGTAACAAACAACACTTCTATACGTTTTGTTGTTGTATTGCGCCGTGAATGCGTGCAGCTGCAGCTGTCATACGAAGAAGGGATAAGCGAATTGCCTAAAATAACGGAGTATGTCATTGCAAGTTCTGTATTTGACTTAGATTTCGATTTAGATGAATAGAGAGCGCGAGAGAGGAATAGTTTTATGCTCATTGCTTTGCTTATGTGTTTACATATCGAATGAGCTAGTTGAGAGTGTAGCGAAATACAGAGTTGATTCGCAGATTTTATGGAACGGTTCTTAGATATTGGCTACGGATAGAAAATTATTAAATAGATATTCACAAAATCCAAATACATACATAGTATATTGTTAGTATATTGTTAGTGCACTTATTAAAGGTTTGTCTAATATAGAAATTATCCGTCAATTGAATCAGTTGCACTTTCCCAGGAGCTCATTAAATATTATGCAATTTTCCTTAACTAACTTGGCAAGTCAAAGAAGATTATTTAATGAGCACTCTAATTAGGGGGAAATGCCGTCGCATTGAGGTTTCTATAAAAGCCAAAGCTCAG
This sequence comes from Drosophila funebris, assembly GCA_018901825.1. Classification (NCBI taxonomy): domain Eukaryota; kingdom Metazoa; phylum Arthropoda; class Insecta; order Diptera; family Drosophilidae; genus Drosophila; species Drosophila funebris. Next base: position 2,983,900 of record JAEIFK010000688.1, read on the forward strand.
GGAGGGAAACCTAACAATTTCAAGTTTCATTTCGGGGCATCATGCAGCTTAAGGACTTTATGTATTATCCGGATCTGGGCTGCCGTCTGGCCTTAGCAAGGTGCTACGAGTGGAGGGGCAGCAAATCACCAGCTATGGAACGGACAATGATCGAGCAAGTATGGTTTCTTTTTGGAGCAGTTAATCTATTTTATCAGAATCTGGGATTGGTTATCGCTCTGTATCTAATGGATACTCAGGATATGCAACTGGTCGACTTCATAGCGCAAATCTCCGAGTCCTGCAGCGTATTGGGCCTCACTATGGTTGGCTCCAGTAACATGTGGATGTTACTGCATCATCGGCACGATATTGAGTCAATGCTGGATGAACTTCAGCAACTGTATCCGAAGCCTTCTCAGGAGCAGAAGCACCTGTACCGGACTGAGTATTACTACGAGAAGTCGTCGCGTCTGATGAAGTATACAGCCATGTTTTTCATCTTCGCCTATGTCTATTATAATTCCCTGCCCCTTGTGGAGGTGGTCTACGAGTGGCTCGCAGAATCACAACATGTCAAATACAAGACTCACTCGAATACCTGGTATCCTTGGCTGTTGTTCGTTGCTGAGAAATCAGCTCTACATTTTGTTACCTCCTACGTGTGCCAGGCTATGGGTTCGTTGGCTGGTGCAGCTGTCATCATGACCGGCCAGCTTATGTTGGGATTTTTCACCACACAAATGCAGCTGCACTTCGATGCCCTGGCCAATGGCTTAAACAGCCTGGATGCACGTCAACCGGAGGCCAATGAACAACTTAAGGCAATGATAGCCTATCATTGTCGTTTGCTATACATTGCCAATCATATGAATCGCATCTTTAACTTTATGTTCCTGAGCACCTTTATAACTTCAAGTATTGCTATTTGTCTGATGGGCTTTGCCATGGTTACGATCGATCTGGCCGCTGCCTTTAAATACTCTGTGGGTCTGGTGACATTCCTCATCTTTTCCATCAGTATGTGCTACAATGGCACACAGTTCACCTTGGCTGTAAGCTGATTTGTACATTAATATAACGAATAAATCGATTAAATTTTACTTATTTTCAGAGTGATAA
>JAEIFK010000688.1:3590000-3850000 GCA_018901825.1 Drosophila funebris
GGTTTAAAGTCTATAACTGCTGTCGTTGTCATTACCCCAAAGGATTTTCCATGCTTTGCTGCCCTGTCGTTCAAATTGCTTAGTGCTTATTCGCTCGTAAGTGCCGAAATAATGAAATCCCCTTGTATTATCCGCCACATAAGCTTCTATCGTTCTTCTGTACTATAGTGTTTACTTTTACTCTTGATGTTGTTGTTGTTGTTGTTGTTGTTATTATTATTCCAATTGCAGTTGCAGTTTTTTTCTTTCTTTGAGAATGTTCTGTGTTGTGTTGTTGTTGTGTTATTGTTGTTGGCTGGTTTTGAAATCTATTTTGCTACACATTTCTTTGGGCGATAAGTCGCAGACATCGCAAATGATGCTGTTGCTGATATGCGCACAGAATGCACCGCATGCTCTACAATTCATATGCGAAGTCCATGGCTTGTGAAGTGCCCCAGAGGCAGGTTCAAGGCAGAGCTTGAACCAGACAGCGTCTGGTGTCTGTCTTAAAGTAAAGCTTAAATAACTAGTTATTTTGTTTGTTTATTCAACTTCAACAAGAGTCTCAGTTCAAAGTTATTAAACTAATTAGACTGTTATTGTTTATGACATTAGATTAATACAAAAAGAAAATAATATTGATTAGTTGCAACATATTATAGAAATAGATTGTTGTCATTTATTAATTCTTACTAAATATTCTCATTTCTTAAGTGCACTTGAAATTATACAATATTTACTATATTTGTTGGAATTATTTAATTTCTATTTCTTTCCCAAGTTGTCTAAATTGTTTTGTACATTTTAGATTAGTTGTTCATTTTTATTTGTTATATATTAGAATACTTGTATAGCGAAACTCACTGTTAACTTCAATCCAAACTATTGATTTGTATTATAAATTACCATGATATACAACTAATTCTCCACCTTTTATTTATAATGTTTGAGCGGGCCACATGTCGTATGTGTAATATTGAAAAATTACCATTTTTAATACGCAGCGTTGCCGTAGAACTTCAGCACATCCATCTCCATTAGCGCATACAAACTTCGCCACTGACTAAAGTCGATACTTTCTCTCTCTCTGCTGCCCTTGTCATATACACTTATATGAGATGTGGGGACTCTTTCTCTCTCTTTCAGTTCCCCTTGCTCGTAGAGTTGCTACTTAAAACTGTTTGCTGTTAAATTCAATTTCAATGCTCGTTTGTTTCCATGCGTTTGGCCATTTTACTGCCACTGCGACGACCAAGACTAGTAGCCGGGATCAGGATGAGATGGCCTTGCTTTATGCCTTGCGGTGGCGGCGGCGTTGTTGGTAGCGTCGATAGCGCAAACTTTTGTAACTATATAGCTGCTGCTGGTGTTGCAGTTGTTTTCGTGTTTTTTTGTTTTTTGTTTTTTTTTTTTCTTCCACTTTTTTATATATACATTTTTTGATTTCGCTGCAAAGTTGCGCATGAGAATGCAGCAAACGGCTTTTTTATTGTGGCCATTTGCCATAGTGCCGCCAATGTGCTGCCAATTTGGTGCTCTGCCCTGGCAACTGTTGCCGGTTCATATATGCGAGGTTTTTAGTGCCGTTTTGCTGGTGCTCCTCCAGCATCTTATGGCCTCCCCCCCCCCCCCCACCTTCTCGGCTCGGACTGTGCAGCGTTTCGCTATTGCACTTCAAATTGCCCGCTTAAATGTGCGGCGATTACCAGCAGCCAAAAGCAAGCAAGCAGGCAGCGGCTTCAAAGCCAAAATTGTGTAAAAAAAAGAGCAGAAAAACCAAAAAAATAAAAGCAAAAAGAAAAGTTAATTCTATTTGCGGTTGCAACAGCAGCAGCAGCAGCAGCAGCCGTCGAGTCGCATTAACGTTGAATTTTTGTAAATTTATACGAGCATTATACGATCCTCTGCTTTAGACCCCGCTCGCCGGTACCCGCCCCTGCGCAGCTTTGTGGCTGTCACATTTGGCAATTTCCATTATTTTATGTCCTCGTCTTTGTCGTCATCATCGTCGAAGCCAAAGTAAATTTTATACGCCACTTTTCGCGGCTAAACAAAAATTAAATAAAATTTAGCGGTCTGCTTTGCACCCCGCGCCGCACACCCCGCACCCTTCCAGCTGAAATGAAACCATACCATTCCCCATTCCAGCGCATGCCCCGCATTCTCTGGCCGAGAATCCAGCTTTGCCCAGTTTTTGCTCCGCCCTCTGTTTATGGTCTGTCTAACGATTCCCGGCCAAGTTGCCTGGCGTTGATTAGCCTCTGTGTGAAGCTTGAATTAGGGCCAAGACAAAACGTGCCCAAAAGCGAAACTTGATGCGACAGCCGCACAGTGCTTACAAATACGTACGATAACTGAAATTGAATTTCTTTGTAGTTTATTAATATATAAATATTGATAAAATATACATTTTATGTTTTCTTTAATTGTCTTATTTACAACAATTAATATTTAATAAAAAACAAAAGTTTTAACTTTCAATTAATTCCTTGAACAAGTTTACTTTCAGTTTTCATATTATTATAAATCAAAGACTAAACTGGGAGTTATTTAATAAGTAATTCGGCTTGATTCGCTAAGCATATCTGAGTTAGTTTTAATAATCCGTTGAAGTTCAACAATTTAAGTAAATAATAATTTGTATTTCATATTAACAACATTTCATAATAATATATTAATAATTTCTCATTCACAATTTCAACATATTTGCACACTGTGCAGGATTGCTCGTCAGTCTCGACGCTGTCACAGACGTAACCACATGGTGACTGTGACTTTGATGCTAACGTTGACGTCAGCTGCGACGACGACAGCGACAGCGACGGCGACGGCTACGTCTCGACACTGAACGCTCGATGGGACGAAGTTCGGGGTCAGGTGGTGTGGAAGGAGGTGTCTCTTTTAGGGTGGACATGCAAATGAGCCTGTCCCGTAGTTGGTTTTCTGCTTGGACGCTTCGTTGCCTTTGCCAACGCCAACGTTGTTGTCGTTGCCGTCGCCATCGCCGTTGTCGTTCTCGTTGTCATTGTTGTTGTCGTTTTTATGGACGCAGTTGTTAATAGAAAATGAGCTACACGCGGCCGCCCATCTTGGCCAAATCATAACGGGCCTGCTGTTCAAAAAACCGAAGACGGAATGTTTTTATTGATGTAATTTGCATAAATTTACACTTGCCACACACAAAACGATGCTGAAGACGCGCACGCAATCTGTCAAAATTTTACGCATCAGAAAAATTTGTATATATATATATATATATATATATATATATATATATATATATATATATTTTTTTTTTTTATATAATAGAAAAGGCTGCGATTTCGCTTCAGAGCTCTTTGTGGCTATCATTAAAATAAACTTAATTAAAAGCACAATAGGGGCAAAAACTCTGTTGCCTTGCATTGCGTATACGCGCTGTACGCCAAATGCGCTTAATTACGTCCTTAGCAAAGTCAATAGAATTAGTTGTTGCCATTGTTGTTGCGGTTCATGATGTTGGTGGGGCAGCCACACAAGGTTGCAATAAGGGCAGACATTTCATTTGGTACTTAAATCAAAATTAAATTGCATAAACGCCGTTGCAGCTGCAGCAGCTACAATGACAATAACAACAAGAACAGCAACAACAATAACTACAACAAAACCAAAAGCAACAACGGATATAAAGTCGTTGCCATCAGAGGCAGCCGCTGCTGCAGGCGTCGCCACCGCCGTTGCCGCCGCCTGACAATAACAATAGAAACTGAAGTGGCAAAACAATAACTGGCGCGTCGCGTTAGGTTTTCCGGGCATCAACCAAATACAACCCGCACTCACACACATACATGCACACCCACACACACACACACACAGATAAAAGTATGCCATCTTTTGTATTTGCGGGAGTAATTGAGGGGCGGTTCTATCAGTTTGCTATAAATGCACAGAAACTGCTGTTCTGACTTGAATCCTTAAGAATAAATGGAAATAGAAAATAAATAAGGTGACTATTACGGTTTAAATAATTATTGCATTTTTTAAATACAATAATTATTTGTAGATAATATAATTTTGTAATAATAATAATAAGACTTTTGTAAAACATTCATAATATTGCTTTAATTACACACAATAAGAAGTATTCTTTATTGAATTTAATAGAATACAAAAAATATTTTAAATACGGAATAATATAATTAAAACTTTTTCTTATTTAATTTAGTAGAATTTAAAATATTCCCTATTTAATTTAATATAATTAAAAATATTGCTTGTTTAATTTATTAGAATTAAAAATATCATAAATATGGAATAATAAAATTAAATATATATCTTATTTAAATATTACTTATTGAATTTAATACAATTTAATACAAATATTCATTATTTAATTTAATACAATTAAAAATATTTTTTATTGAATTTAATAGAATTTAAAATATCTCCTATTTAATTTAATATAACTCAAAATATTACATATTTAATTTAATAGAACTAAAATAATTATTTAATTGAATACAATAAAATATTCCTTGTTTAATTTAAAAAAAATTAAAATATTCCTTATTTAATTCAATAGAATTTTAAGTATTTACTATTTATTTATTATTAAAATTATTATTAAAATAATCATTATTTAACTTAATACACATTATAATATTCCCTTTTTAATTTAATGCAGTTAAATACTTTTCTTATTTAATTTAAAACATTTACAAGTATTCTTTATTTAATTTAATGGAATTAAACATATTCCTTATATTTATTATTTTTGTGCAATCATCTATGCAATGTAGTACTTGAATTCGCTGAATAACTCGTAGATCTGCTGTTCATATAAATATATACATCTACTAATACTTTGGTATACTTTGTGGTTTCTTTATTACCAAAACAATTATAACAATCTCTTTTAGTGATTTGTACTTTTATATTATGAGGTACATCAGCCAATTCCCTTATTGCTTACATGTGCATGCAAGCTGCAAAGCTTTTCAAGCTACCCTCTGGGCCATTGTCTATAGGCAACACATTACCATTTTCATGTTGCATTTTTTCGTATTTTTTCGGTATTTCGCAGACCTCTCTTGACAAACTGCAGCGTGGGGCAATGTGTAATGTCCTTTTGCACCGTGGGTATTAGGCTGTCATGGCAGCTGTTAAGCAATTCTTGGCCAATGTTAATGACCAAGTTGTGTGTACCTTCGGTGCTGTCAGTGTGGCAACTCAATTGCATTTAAATTGGTCGCTAATCAAAGCATTTTCAACGTAACGACCTCTGTCATTTGCATTTTTAGCCCACGGTGCAATGATGAGCCGGCTACTGCGGCTCTTGCTCTGGCTCCTGCTCCTGCTCCTGCTCCAACTTGTACCCCAGCTTTGCTGCTACAGCTCCCGCTGGACATTGGTGGCGCTGCTTTTATTTGCATTGTTGCTGCCTGGCATTGTCCTGGACTCTCTGGACGTCCGGCTTGTCTGCCTGCTGGCTCCTCTTTGGAACCTTGGCCGTTGTCGTCGTCGTCGTCGTCTGGCCACAAATCGATGCGCAAATTTTTACAACGCTCTGTGGTTAGCAGTCTCTGCCTGGGCTCGGTTTTTAGCTGTTCACACTCTTTTAAAGGGCTCCATACTTAGTGCAGAGCGCTTGTGACCTGCCAAACCTGCCAAACTTATTGGTTTCCCCAAAACATTTACATATTTACAAGTTAATTACAAAATTCGTTTTATTCTATAATTTAATATATATTTTCTATATGAATATAAGATTATCATATCAAATTACTTAAGTTTTTCCAATTTTCTAACATATTATTTTGTAAGGGTATTTAAAGTTTCGGTATTGTGTAGTTTGTCTCGCTTTTCTTTCTTGTTTTAATACAAAAATGTGTCTCAATGGAGGCGCTGCGTCTGTCGGACAATACTGTTGCTGTTTGGGTGTTGGTTCTGTATTCCCTGGTTCATTCTGGTACTTCTGCCATTTTGCTATTTATTTTTAATTTTTATTAAAATATTTATGCAAATATTGAACATATGTTGGCGGTTTGGTTGGTTTCGTCTGTGAGTCCGCCTTTTATGCACCGTCTTGATGTCTTTAATATTAAAAAATTCATGCACTCTCGTATGCTGTGCAAAAATCAAAAGCTATTTAATTAGTTGAAAGTGTGATAGCTCGTTGTCTGTCGTCTGTCGTCTGTCGACTGGCGACTGTCGTTTGTCGTCTGTCGTCCGCTTGGGAGCCAGAATGAACTGAACTGGACGGGAGTGGATGGCTGCCACAGTGACACTTGACTGTTAATTAATGCATGAGGTACGCAACCGACCCGTGTGTGTGAACCAGTGTGTGAATTTGTCTGTCCGTTTGCTGCAGTATGCGCAATTAATTTCATATAAGTTTATTGTCGCCTCTTAACTTCATTCCCGCTCCCTCAAATGCAATTGCGGTTCACACGGGTGGGTGGAGCGGGGAATTTGTAGGTATACAAATGGACTTAATTACGTGCACGGAAATCAAGTATTTCTACAAATTTACGCGGTGCCACACCCCATGCACCATTCCACAAACACACACGTATATATATATATATATATATATATATATATATATAGATACATATACATTCATATAACTCCCTCATACAAGGCAATCGTCTGCGGTTACATGCCTCCCCTGTACATTTGTTGTTTGTATTTCAAATTAATCATACGCCACCGTGCATTGCTATATGGAAATCAATTCATTACGTTCTGCGAATCGATTTCAACTTTATTTCTGTAATTTCTAAAATAATTGTAAAAGTGTTTTGTGTGTTTCAAATTGAAATTACTTCATTTCATTCTCCCAAACAGCCGCGATATATATATACTACTTAGCTGATTGCACAACTATCAATTAATTGCAAATTTCCCTTCAATTCCTGTTTTTTATTGTTTGACAATATTGAAAGCATAAGTTTTAGCATTCAAAATAAATATTTGAGAGGTTGATAGTAATAACAGTTTCTGGGAATACATTTCTATATGATTTATGCACTTTAATCGAATCCATGTTGGTCTGTTGGCTCATTGGCTCATTGGCTCTCCTGCCACCTGCTTATGTCGCGTTGTTATCCTCCACGTGTGTAGAGTTGTAAATGATCCAGACAACTGCCAATTTGCGCATCAATTGTTGAATAAAACATGATAATCATAATAAAGCGAGGGCGAGAGAGAGAGAGGGGTGAGAGAGAGAAAAAAAAAATGAATAAAATAAAATAGTAGACGTGCCCAGCTCTCAATGCATAAATGAAATGCGAATCAAAGCGAAACCAATCGACATGGCCAACAGCCAAAACCAGTCAGTGCTGGACTGTCCAACACAGGCAGCGGCAACGGCATCGTCATCGGCAATGGCCTCATCATCATCAACAGCATCGACAGCCTATAGAGGGAGGGAGAGAGATTGGGAGTGTGGGAGAGTGTGGGGTAGAGAGAGAGAGAGAGAGAGAGATGTTAAGCAAACGGCGTGCAAATAAATAAATGTAATTGAAGGCAATTATTGACGTTAAACTCCAATTGCAATTGGAGTTTTGGTCGGCTGACCACATCCACATAACGAACTCTTCCTACTCTGCTCCATTCGCCCATCTCTCACTTTTACATTGCATAAGCCGCATCAAATAAATTCGCACATAGAGCACATAATATTAAACGCTTTAAGCGCCACACCAAATTGTCAGACAACACACAAATTGGATATTTGCATTTTATTATGCGAAAATGAAGGATTTGGTTTGGCTCATTTATGCGGTCAATTGCATTAAAAGCAGCTTATCAAGGGAATCTTGACAGCAATATTTCCACACAATAATAATTAATATCAAATATATATATATATATATATATATATATATAAGTATATATACTTATTGAGCATTACATGTTTTGCCCCTTGAAATCACCTGCAACTCAATGGTCAATTAGATGTTGACCTTTTTAAATGCCATCCAAACAAAATTGTTGCTAAATTTATGATCTCAGCGCTTACTCTGTCACTCAGCAGATTCAATAACAATGTTCCATCCGCAATAGCATCATGCCTCAGACACCCAAGCATTGATAAATAGCTCAAGTGAGATTGTCTTGTGCACTTGCCCACTCACACCACTCCCACTCCCACCACTCCTTGCTCACGCACTCCACTCACGCAGTAGGAAGTGGACAATGTGGGCCACCCAAACTGTCACTACTACTACTGTCTCCATGTTCCTGCATTCCATGCCCTCTGCATCTATAATTTTAAAAGCAAACTCATAAATATTCAAAAAAGGCGGCCAACGTCAGCGACCAACATCGCATTATGCTTGGCTGTGTGTATGTATGAGTCTATGGGTGTGCGTGTGTGTGTTTTATATGATTCGGCAGAAGCCACCCACCATCCACTATAGTACAGCAGCGTGTCACGCCCACATAGCACTCTGAACCGAACCGAACCGAAAATTCTATTTTCTTTTTAATAAAGGCCAAAAAGATGTGCAAGTAGCATCAGGCTGAGCATGGGCAGGGGCTGGTCAAAGCGGTGCCGGGGGTAGTGTGTGTGTGTGTGGGGGGGGGGGGTTCAGCGCATTGCGAACCAAATGTTTGTCCGTTGTGTGGCACTGGATTCATTTTTTAAAATTTTTTTTTTTGAAAAGTCGACCATAAAATTGAATAAACCGCATTGAAGCACATTATTTTTTATTAACTGTGCTCTCTCCCAATCGGCAGGCGGGTGACGGGAGACGAGAGTCGGGAGTCGAGAGTCCAAAAGGAGATGCCATCACACTGAGTGGTGCTAAACAGAAACCCAAAGAGATGAGCAGGTCGTCGCCTTGGTTCATGTTCTGTGTGCTTGTTTGACCGACGTTTGTCAAATAGTCTTTGCAATTTACACACACTCAAAACTGAACACAAACGGGTTTTGGAAAGGGGGGGGATTCCATTCTCACCAGGAGGAGGAGTTTCCGGATTTTAGCTTTGGCTGCCACATTTGGTGCAACGTTTGTTGGTTATGGCCCAATGCTCCATTGTCCCTCCTTTGTAACTCCAGTGTGTGCGTGAATCTACATGTGTGTGTGTATTTGTGCTTGTATGTGTGTCTGTGTGTGTGTGTTTGTGTGTGCACTTGCCTTTCAAGCACCTTATTTATAAGCACTTTTAATGGAGTTGGCTTACGGGGCGTATGAGTATGGCGAGCATATTTCTCTCTGTCTGTCGCTGGCTTCATGGTCTCTTCTTTTCTTTTTAGACTCTGTACTAAAAGTACATAGTCTTCTAAGTTTGACGAAAGCGATTTGTGCGTAACAGGCAGAAGGAGTCATCTCCGACCCTATAAAGTATATATATTCTTGATCAGCATCAATAGCCGAGACGATATAGCCATGTCCGTCTGTCCGTCTGTCTGTCTGTCCGTCTGTCCGTCTGTCAGTCTGTCCGTCTGTCCGTCTGTCCGTCTGTCCGTCCGTATGAACACCTAGATCTCAGAGACTATAAGAGCTAGAGCTACCAAATTTGGTGACAACACCCGTATAGTGTGCAGGCAGATCAAGTTTGTTTTAGATTTTTGCCACGCCCCCTTCCGCCCCCGAAAATCGAAAAAAACCTATTATATGAGCTACAGACTTGCCACATTTGGCAGATTTGGTACACATCAAGTGCGCCCGCGTGCGGACGTTTTCCGAAAATTTCATCACGATCGGACCATAAACAAAGGAGATTTTAAGGAATGAATGACCTACAAATTCATGAGGGCTAAGCAGCATTACAGCAACAACAACAGCAAGACTCGCTACGGGTGCGCGGGTTCAAATCTCGCTGCTGACAATTACAAATTTGAGTTATATTTTTCAATTATTAATTAATTATTGCTATTTTATTTAAATATATATTATAAATTCTGCATAATTTGTCAGAAAGTAGCAAAATCTTAAAAAATAGAAATAACAAAATTTAGTTAGAAATTCGAATTAGTGTACATATATGTCAAATGCTAAAATTCGTGCTGCATAAGTATAGAGATTGCCTTCTTCGAACTATATGAAGTAGTGGCTTAGATTAGAGAACATAGGATTTGCGCGCGACAGGTCTGGCGTTCGAAGCTTGCTCAGACCGCAACAAATTTTTTAAATTTTTTTTTTGCAAATGCAGGCAATCTTTAACGTACTTGCAATTTAATAAAACCAATACATAAGCACTTGTGTTGTTCACTATTGATTGCTTTGCATTAGAGAATACTTTCTATGTATCCGCATAGTACATAGCAATGCAAAAAAAACGATGGAGAATTTTTTGAGCAAAAGAAACTTTCAAGGCGGCAATGAATGGGAAATACGAATTCAGTTATTTTAATCTTGTCGGCTTGCGGGTCGGTTTGCCGGTGGCACAGGGCGTAGAGCATTAGACTGTGAATCAGGGGATCGCGAGTTCGAGGCTCGGAAGATTCGTTTTGCTATCTGTACAATATTTTTTGAATGCGTAGATTTTGCTATTCACGATTAGTACAGAGTCTCCCACTGTCGACTGCGGTCGACTGTAGTCATACCCAACTTCAGTTGTGAATACTGATGCAAGGTACTATACTGTCGCACGCGCCTCGTTTTTTTTTGTGTCTGCCTGTGTGTGTGTGTGTGTGTGTGCTTCAAAATCTGATTACGATTTTTATACGACACTTTGATATGATTTATTTGGTCATTCAGCTTTTCAAAGGCAGGCCTCGAGCCGCGCCTCACCGAAAGGGTGTCAATGGCTTTTGAAATATCTGCAGAGCATTTCATTTTTGTTTGCCCGCCAGCCAACAAGTCGACCAGGCCAACCAGCCAGTCAGCCAGCCGGCCTGCCCAGGGAGATGATGATGCTCCGTTGAGCTGCTTCCTACTTGTGCTTATGGCCGGATAATGTGAGCTTCAGCCAAGTTATTTGCAACTGCTTATTGTTGTTGTTGTTGTTGTTGCTGTTGCTGTTGTTGTTAGCCATGCAGGCGACGTGGCTTGTGGGGTCTGTAATTGATGACCTTCGCGATACGTCGCCCCGGAAACCTTTTTTCTCCATCCTCTCTCTCTCTCTCTCACACTTCTGGGCAGTTTTTATGGCTGGGCACTAAAAATTTTCTTTTTTAAATTGAATTTAATGAAAAGGCGTGTACACGGCCCAAAGGCAAAAGGCTGGCACATGGCGCCATATTCAAATGGCACTTAAATACGATCTAGGCGGCAGTGTTCCAATAAACGCAATCAGTACACAAGCGTTTACTTCAAGACATTGACAAATGCCCGAGAAGAGTATGTTAAAGTTGCTCTAAAATTAATTAAATTAATAAATAAATATTAAGTTAATTAAGTAATATTTAGTACTTATTAAATTGACAAATTTAATATAAATCGAATTGTAGAAATTGAGTTATTAGTTAAAAATAAGTTGATTATAGTATTTAATTCTTTAACTAACTTTCATATATATTATAGTTATAATTTTTGTGCTCTTTGGCGAAATTGTGGAGAAATTGAATTGTCAACAATTCGCTTGGCCATAAATTGTGTTTTATATATGCGAAAATAAATCGCTCAATGCAAAGTCCAAGTGCTTATCCTGCCCATTTTATTGCCCCGCTTGTGCTTTTACTTCCTTTTTTTATAGCGTTAAAAGATTTCGCTCTGCATCGTTATAATAATTATTGCAGGTATTAAGTCAAGTAGCCGCAGAGAGCAGCAGCAGCCAGCCCCCCTCAACCACCCCCCTTCTACCGTAAAGCTTTTCCAGTTCCTTTACTTTCTTTTTTTGTGGTCGCATTTGATTCTTTTTTGTTGCCTTATTTTTCTGGTTTTTTTTTTTGTTTGGTCTTTTGCCTGCCCACTGTCGCTATGCATAACAATAATTTGTGTCACTTTGTTGTGCTGCTTGCTGTTGTTGTTGTTGTTGTTGCTGATTCTCTCCCTCTTTATATATGTAAAATATATATAGAAAAAACCACAACGATTTTCGCGCAACGCTGTTTTTCGCAAATGCGGCGAGCGGCAAACTAAATTGTGTTTAATTAATTTTTTGTTGCATAATTCTGGGGATTAGTTTTTTTTTTTTCTGATGCCGAATTCTGTGCGGCTTGCTACTCGGCTGCTACTGCAATGGCAACTCTCGACAACAACAATAATAATAATAAATGCCAAGCGGTTCCATTGGTTTACACTCACTTGATGTTGCTGTTGTTGTGTGTTTATTGTTGTTGTTATTGTTGTCATAGAAGCAACAAATGCCACACACGTGCAATATTAAGCGTTCATGATAGCATTTGCGAGGGACAAACAGTTGATTGTGAAAATTGTAATGGAATCGTAGCATAATATAATAATAATTATGCTAAATAAAGCATAGAATGCAATATGCAATAGTTGATGCAGATAAATGTAAATATTAAATGGATAAATATAGAAATAAATAAAGCACATTCGAGTTAATTCACTTTAGTAAAACAAATCCGATAAAATATTTATAATTTATTTATATTAAAACAGTGAAATTGTTAAGAATTAAAACATTTAACATTTAACTTGAATGGAATTCAAGAAATCTAATAAAAATGTAGCTAAACTATATAATATAGAAATAAGATAAAATTCTAAGATATTTTGCAAACAAACCTCGTGGTTTCGTGGTTAGGACGCTGTAACCAATTTCATTTATTTCAATAATAATTAACAAACGGAGAATTTTGTTGCAATGCAACTGCAACTTTTTGGTTAAGCATAAGCCAGCAACTATTTTTGTGCCGCAAGTTTTCTTTAATAAAATGTTCAGTTGACTTGCCGCCTGCATTCGTTTTGCGGCCATGCGACACAGATACACAGCCACACACACAGACACACACACACATACACACACACAGACACAGATACATAGCTTGCAGCAATGTTGACGTCGACGTCGACATCGGCAACGGCAACGGCAACGGCTGCAGACTGTCATTTGTTTACTTGTGTAAACTTTAATTAAATTCCAAATAGACGACAAAAAGCCGCAGATGCTGTTCGCATTCTTCACTGACTTTGCAGACGCTGCCTCTGTTGCGTCATCTACCTTCTCCTCTTTAATCTGTCGCACGCCCACTTTTGGCTGTGCCACATGTGTGCTGCATACTTTTAGGCGCAGCTTGACTACCAATTGCCATAATTATGGGTGAGAATAAATCCACTCCACGTAGTCTCTCTCTCGCTCTCTCTCTCTCTCTCTCTCTCTCTCTCTCTTTCTCTCAGTCTCAGTCTCTCTCTATCTCTCTGTTTGTGAGAGGGAACTGGCAACAGCAGTCTGGCAAACAATGTTGAAAGTATTAGAACAATTGTCGATGGTCATGCATGCAAATCGACGTTGCCAGCTGCCAGCTGCAGCATCGCGAGTGTCAAATTTGAAACCCTACAACCGTAGTTGAAGCTGGAGCGGAAGACCCAAACCCCAACCCTGATCCGGAGTTAGAGCCGAAGCTGCTGATGTTGACCAGACTTCAGCTTCAGCTGACGCACTGCGGCAATGTGCCAACCATCGACGTCGTCGTTGCAACAGGCCAAAACAAACGTGTGTCTGCCTCCTGGTCCCGCTGCTTGCAGCTGCCCCTTATCGTCACTTTACTGCCATGCCTGTCCGTCTGTGTCTGGTGCATTGACAAAACAGTCAGACTCAGCTGCAGTTTTACGTAATGGCTGATTATGGGGCAAGTTGGCAATGCGTGTGCTGTGTGTTGTGTACTGTGTGTACTGTGTGTTGTGTGTGTTGCGTGTGTTTGCCATGCACCACACATTGGGGAGGCATTTGCACTTTGGATGCAAGGCATTTGGATAGACCGTTTCCAAGAAATTTTCAAATCCAAAATGCATTGCAAATCGAGCTGTGCCAAGAATTTCTAGAGCATACTTGCAGTCGCATCTCAGCAGCATTTACGAAACAAGGATGCAACTACAAAACCCCTGAACCAAAAGGACTTTGTTAATTACATCATAACTCACAGTTACGCTCATGCTCATAAGTTTACGCTCCAGACAAGTTAGTGTGCGATTCCCAATAACAGAAGTAACAGCTCATAAAGAATAAAGAATAGACAACAAGGATGAAAAACAGAATAATGGCAACCAAATTATGTAGATTTTTATATTAAATATAAAATTGAAAGAGTAAAAAAGTTAATTGATTAAAAAGAATATCTGTTTTTCATAAATACATTCAATTGATGACGCATCAAGCCAGCAATTCTCGATGATTGTGATTAAATTTTAGTTACACTTAAATTTTAATTTTAATGTTGTCATCTGCCTGCTTTACTGTGTGGCCACTTCTAGGAATGTATAAATATGGCAATAAAATATTATATCCGTGGAACTCAAATTAATATGAAAATTGACAACAATTTTCTTCCATCTAAAACTTACATTACGCTTGAGTTCCTAAAAAGAATGATATCTTTTGCTTATATGAAATATTTCTTAAATTAGTTAGAGTTCAAAAATATTTTAAATGTGTTGTTTGTAATTGATTTAGACCCTGCATTTCAAAAGTTCAAAAGGTTTATAAAGTTTGTCGTCAGAGAAATGCGCGTCAGGAATATATAAGCTTGATTAGCACTATTTTATTTGATTTGTACTATAACTTATCTCTTTATATAAAATGTACAGGGTCTCTCGCAGTCGACAACGCTTGATTATAGTCTTTTCTACTATTTTTGTGCATAAGAAATATATACGCTTGATTAGCACAATTTTATTTGATTTGTACCATAACTTATCTGTTTATATAAAATGTACAGGGTCTCTCACAGTCTACATCGCTTAATTATAGTCTTTTCTACTATTTTTGTACGTAAGGAATATATACGCTTGATCAGCACAATTTTATTTGATTTGTACCATAAGTTATCTCTTTATATAAAATGTACAGGGTCTCTCACAGTCGACATCGCTTGATTATAGTCTTTTCTATTATTTTTGTGCATAAGAAATATATACGCTTGATCAGCACAATTTTATTTGATTTGTGCTATAACTTATCTCATTATATAAAATATACAGGGTCTCTCACAGTCGACATCGCTTGATTGTAGTCTATCCCACTATTTTTTTCTAAAGAATTTCATTGGGAGTTAGCTCATGCGAATTAAGTTTGAGCTAACCAACCAACTCCATATAGTGAAAAAAAAAGAATACAAATCCTAAAAACTGTTGGACTTCATGCATAGCTAAAAACAAATGACAAAGGCAAAACTTTGCTTCCTGGCTAGACATAATTTTGGGTTCTCTGCACTTTTGTTAAGTCTTTGCCATGCAGTTGAATATAAAAAAAAAACCTACATGAGAAATCCACAGGCGTTGGCAACCCTAAAAAACTGTCCAGCAAATGTAATTTGCTTTTGCACAGAGAAAACTTGTTAGCTCGGTTCTGTTCCTGTTCGTGTTGCTGTTGTTGTTGCTGTTGTGAGTGGTTGTGCAGGGGCTGCTTTTGTCCACAGCATGCCCCTGGAGGTCATTTTGTGCATAGTTCATTACGATTGAACTGCCACAAAGGTCCTTTCGCACACATACCCACCCAGAAGATTCAAAATGTGACTGCGTTTCGAGTGTTACTATTTCTCTATCTACTATTTATGCTCTAACATCTGAGCATTGCGACTTTTTAGACAAATTTGACTTAACATTAAGTATATAAAAGATATTTAAAATTATTTGTAAAGTCGCGATTAAATGAAAGCATATTAGAGCTTTACTTTTGATTAATCGTAGTCTCGTTGCCGATTAATCTAATGCTGAAGCGTATCATAAGCCCTGCTATGCTAAAAGTCTCTTTTAAAGTGTATTTGATTCAGAAGTTCTGGCGGGAAATTACTTGACTTTCTTTTATTTCTTTTGGTAATGGCCAAGCCACACTTTGTTGCAAGTTTTGTGCCCAGCAAATGTCATAAAGTTGCAGCTGCATCTCTTTCCTCTTTGCTCGCTGTCAACCTGATCACACGCCACCCACATGCACCCACGACAACAAGAAGAAGAAGCAAGTAGCAGCTCCTGTTGCCTGTTTCAATTGTTGTTGGCCCGTTGGCCCGTTGGCCCATTGTCTGTGGACTGCTTCTTTGGCCATAAACTTTAAACTTGGAGCATTCGCTACTTCCTGCAGCCACACAATGCTCTTGCTAAGGCCTGCTGCTCTTCCGCGTGTCTTCCTCTCTATCTATCTATCTCTCTCGCACTCTCTATCGCTGTCTCATTCTAGTTCTGTCTGTCTGCATGACCATTTTGACCGTTAAATGTTGACATTTGTGCATTTCATTGTGTATGACCTTTCGGCGCGCCACAACAACAGCAGCTGCGGTGACTCCGACGACGACTGCGATTGCAATTGGAACTAAAACTGAAGCTGCAGCTGGAGTTGGATCAGAAGACAGCATCCATGGCTCTCCCTCCACCATTGTCGTCGCTTGTCTACTCATAAACTAAATGTAAATTCTCCGCCCTCTGCATGGCTGCATCTGCCGCACACTTTTATTGCAGTGTTTCGCCGTCTGCATTCACTCTGTAACCTCTCGCCTCCCAGCTGCAGCTGTGACCCCGGCTAGTACTTATGACCCCACACAGTGGTACTCGACGTGTGGTTCTCCTTATTGTTGCACTTGTTCCACTTATTGTTGTTGTTGTCAACAGGCTGCTGCTTTTGCTGCTTTTGCTGATTCGACTGCTGAGCAGGGACTTCATTGTCTGGTTGCCTGGTCGTGCTATTTGAATTTAGAAATCTATGGGACATGACCCTTCAGTTGTGTGCGTCATTTTGCGGAATTAAAAGCAGAGGGAGAAAAGGATTAATTGTTGGTAAATAACTGGAATGAATCATAAAAAAGAGTACACTTAAGTAATTAAATAATATGAACACTACTTGAAGTAACTAAACTTAACTAGAACTGCATTGTTGCACACAGTTTTGGTTTATATATAGCAAATAATAAACTCACAATATAGATATTTTAGTAATTTACTCAATACAAAGAGTATCAGACTAAAACAACGAATATCATCTTATTAAAGCAGCTTAAGATTCCATTTCAGTTTAATTAAATTATGAATTAGTTTTACAAATCAGTTTCAAAATTCAATTATTTTTTGTACTTAAAATTGATTTATATTCTTTAAGAATTTATCTAAATAAAGAAGCTGTCAACGCAGAATTTTCTACTTTATTTTGCAGACAATCGAAATATCAGTTCAATATTTTACATGGGATTTGCTACCCCAAAGAGGCAACAGTAATATACTGTGACAAACTCAACCCATTTATTTTTATTTTTTCTCTGTATGTATCAATAGTTATGGCTGCGGCTGCAAGTGAATGTGTGTGTGTGTGTGTGCTTTGTTGTGCCTGCTGCAGTCTTTGTCTGGCTGATGCTGCTGCTGATGCTAATACCTTACAGCTGCCACAGATCTTTTGTATGGGGCACACACAACTCAGCAGACATTCGTAGTCCATTGCTGACGACAGCGACAGCGACAGCGTCGAAGACATAGACACAAGACACACACCAACCCTGGAATTGTGTTCACTTTCTAATGGGCACACACAACACAATCGTTCACGTCAACCCCCACCCCAAGTTGGCAAGTGTACAACACTACTGAGCTCTCTATTCTTATGCTTGCCACACTCTTACTGCCGCCCCCCCTTTCTCCAATCCCCAAAAACACACACACAATTGTCATCATGACCGGGTAATAGTCGTATACAATGCAATGCGCAACCCTTTAACCCTCTCATCCTTAGCGTGGTATGTGCTTTAAAAATCTACTGTAACGACAAGAGCGTCGACAACTTGTTACATAGAACTGAACAAGTTCTTAGTTTGCCATCTCCTGCTGCTGTAAAAATCCCTCATTCCCTATAACATTTGCATTGTGCACTCTGTCCATTCGAGGCTTAACATACGTTGCGTATAAATTGCATAATTTATGTGAATTATGCGGCATAACATTGTCCCCATCTAGTCTGCAGTCAAGGCAGCACGAGACTCATCTCATTGTTGAGGTCGTGCTGTCTCCCTCTCACTCTGTCTCTCACTCTCTCTATGTGTGTATGTGTGTTGTAGCCTTCGGGGTGCAATGAACTGGAAAAGTGGCCTTGTCCAGGACATTGGCACGTCGACTGCGACTCGCACTTAATTGTTAGAATTGTCAAAACACTTCCTGGCCATTTCTGGCTGAAAATCCAATTAGTTGCAATCGACTTTGGTCATGGCTCAATCACTCACTCTCCATAGATTCCATAATTTCGCAACGTTGTGCAAAAGTGACACACACACACACACACATACACACACACACACACATAGAAAACTCCAAAAACAAAAAAGGCAAAAAAGGAAGTCAGCTAAAATGAAAACTAGCACACTTTACCTTTACGTTTTTTTTTTTCCCCCTTTTCTTTTTATTATTTTGGAGCCAAGTTTTATGACATTTTGCCGTTAAACGTTTCGTGTTGTTTCAATCAATGATGCCAATCAAATGGAAACGATTTTTCGCCGCACTTTGACAGTGTTTGAAGCGTGCACTAAGTAGGAGGGAGCACTCAATGTGCAAGCGTATATAAAGAGTATAGATTTAAGTGATCCAACCATTTGATATACTTGGCACTTGAACAGGATTTTGTTAAATTGAGTTGAGCATTGGTTAAGGAATTAATGTGAGCTTTGAACTGAGTAGTAGTTCATTTACTGCGATTATTGAATAGCTAAATGCTTCAACAACTTGGAAAGCATTCAAATCAAATCAGCAGATGCAAATATAAGTGTCTTGTCAATGTTTTGGTAAGCATATATACTAGAACTAGAACTAAATAGAATTGTTACGATTACAGAATTGAACAAATAGCTATTGTTAAACTTACTCATTGAGTTAAAGTGCCCAGTAATTGCATAGATTTCGCAATTTAACAACTCAAATAATGGCATAATGTTAAGCAATGCAGCCAAATGACAATCAAATGGCAGGAGCTTCATTAAATCTGAGATTAAAATTGCGTTGCTCGAGTGTTTATGACTTTTAGGACCATTTCGGGCCACATTTTGCTGGCTCCTTAGTCAGCCATTAAGACAACGCTACGTATGCGTAATAAATAATTGAAATTCTCACCGTGGGGCCACGGCAAAGGGTAGAAAGGTTAAATAGAGACCAAAAGATGAGAGCTAAGAGCAAAAGCAAAATCTAAAGAGTTGTGTTGTACGACTTGTATTTAGCTTTTGGGCAAGCGAGCGTACTAAAGCGAAATGAAAATAATTTTCATTGCGCTAAGACTCTGAGTAAGTGTTGGTTGTGTGGGGGGAAAGGCGGAAGTAGTGGGTGAAGGGGGGACGGGGCGGAGTTATGGGGCAAGTAATGAACACACTTTTCGCATTTAAGCGTGCTGCAGCACGCTAATGGGACAACAGCAACAGCAACAACAACAACTACAACAAGAACAACTGTTGCTACAACAAACAAGTACAAGGCAACAGTAACAGCAACAGCAACAGCAACAGCAACTGTTGCTGCCACTGGCGCCTGCTTCTCGACTCATTTTTAATTCCTTGGCACATTTGTGTAACGTGACATGAAATCCATTTGATGTCGTCTTTCTTCTCTGCCATTTCCCAGCTCTATCTCCCTCTCTCTCTCTCGCACTCGTCCAGCTCCCAACATTTACTTCAGTCTCGTTCCGCAGTTGTTAACAAACAAACACGCTTTTCTACTTTTTATTGCTAATTTTTATTTTATTTTATTTTTTTTTTTCAGCTTCTTTCCCCCGCACTTTTGTTTTTTATTATTTTTCATTTTCGTATCTGTATATTGCAACTGAACAGAACGCAGCATTTTAACGCGATAACTCCCCTGGCAGTTGAGCTCATAAATTTATAAATGAGCCAGCGACTGTAAAATGCCAAACGAGCCGTATAACTCTGGGAACTCTGGCAACTCTGGGCTGGCCTAGGGGGAATCAAGGAGTAGGCGAAGTACTGGGCATGGCAAATTCGCCTTGAAAAGCACTCATCTTTTTGATAGATCCACAGGTCGCATATGTTAACATAACTATTTAATTGCGTTTGCAACGGGCTTAAGTAATAAATGCAATATTCTTAGTAGAGTTAAGAATCTATAGTTTTATTTCAATAAACAAGAATGCATTGTATAAAATAAATAAACAAGCTCAGTAATCAAACTGAGTTCTTTCCTTGAACATTTCCCCACTTGAAATTGTAAGAGTATTTGAAATTTTCTAAAGCGAATTTCTTTCTCTGTTTTCCTTTCTTTCAGTTGCTTTTATTATTTGTATAACTTTTGTCACTCATAATTATTTGGCTGTTGGCCTGGGCTGTCAACGTCTGGCGGGAACGAAAGCAACGAAATATATTTCGTATATCTATGTATCTGTCGAAAATGTACGCGAATTGGCTGAACGAATATCTCTGAGTACTTCAATGTACATTTTAATATTTCATTTGATACTCATGAATTTGTATTACACGACGGACCGCGCGACCCGCCATTAAAAGAGGCCAAAATCATTTTAAATATACATTTATGCTTTTGTAAAGCCTTCCTCCCTCCCACTCTGGTTTCTCATTTACCAACATGGAAATCACTTATGAACTTTTCTATGAAAGGTTTCGTTTCTATTATTGTTTATTTGTTTATGTACTTTTTGCTGTGGTGATTAAATTTACATTTGTTTATTGAGTTCAATATGTTGCGCTTCGTTGAGCTTCTGTTCTGTTCGGCATTGTTATCTGGAGAAAGTTCAACAAAGTCCAATAACACACAAAAAAAATGCAATTAGAAAAGTTAAAAGTCAAAATCTTTGCTCCAATATACAAATTGCTGTGCAGTCAAGTGTAGTTATGGATTTTCAATGCCTTGTAAAATGTATTAATTTATTGTTATGAATTATGTAGCCTAGAGAATCGAAAACTTTCCTTATCCAACGAATATATATGTATCATGTAATCAATTTCAATTTCAGGGCTCTAAGAGTTACCAAAACAAAGTTGAAGTATAGTAAATATTCTAGTTGTTTTCTAAATTCTGATGTTGCTTCAAAGTGTATTTAAACTTCGGCTCTTTAGTTATTTCCGTTCAGGCCAACCAAAATTAGCTTGAGATAGAAATTTACTTATTTAATTGTTATTCATTATGAATATTGTGGCTTGTGAAATATTTTGTAATTGTAATAACAATTTACAACAATAAGATAAGGTCACAAAGCCGGTGTAAGAAATTTAAATTGAATAAAATAAGTTAATTAAGAGTAAATATATGTCTATTGCAAATACCCAAAAGTATGCAGCTGAATTCCTTACAAATAAAATTTCATGAAAGTATGCCAAAAAGTTGTTGTTAATAAAAAGCCAACAAAAATGCAAGGAAATATGCTTACGTCTTTTTGACCATTTATGATAAATTAGGCCAAAAAGTATGCCACCAAATTTGGCAAATGCAAACTAAATGCACAATAAAAACGAGTGCAACAAAAGTATCAAATTAGTAAATGTCTAGACCAATTTGGCCTAATGGGCAAATTTATACATATACGCATACATATGAATATATATATGTGTCTCTTAACCCCAAAAAGCCAAAGAAATAAAGCACATTTAACCCTAGATAAAAGCACAATGGGCTGTGTGTCTGGCATAAATTGGCATAAATTGTAAGCTTTGGCTGCTTAAACACACCGAAAATTTCGTTTACTGACATCAAACATGACTGGAATAATTGTCATTTTGACATTTATAAACACACATTTTAAATAAACTTCAATCAATGCCACAGACAAGACCCGAAGGCAATGCCAACGATAGATTCGCCTCCGCGCAATGCAAAAAACAGAGCAAAGCAGAGTAGAGCAAAGCAGAGCAGAGAGCATGCCTTAAAAGTCAATTTGCCGTAGGCATTGCTAACAAAATATAAAGCGGGCCCAGACAATGCATATAAAAGAGATTCTGAAATTTCCATACAACTCAGTTCAAAAAAAAGCAAAAGCGCCGAAAAAAAAGAAGTTAAAACGCCAACAATAACAATAGCGGCAATGGGAATGAGAATGGGAATGGGAACGGCAACGGTAACAGTAACGGTAACGGTAAAGGGAACAGCAACGGTAAAAAGGGGCGAAAAATTTCACGCAGCTTAAAAACCGCACTCACGCACAAAATATTTTTATTTACCTTCACAGGCACCGTCTGTTGTTCTCCCGTTATTTCCCCCACACTCTCTCGCTCACGCTCACGCTCAGCGCTTTGTATCTCTCTGTGTTCGGTAAACAATAAACCTCACTGCGCCATGCCCCCTTTCCAGCGTACTGTATTATAAAACCAGGGTCCTGGCTCAGCCGCACCACTAAAAGCGCCTTATTTACGACATTTACATGCAATATTTACATGAAATCTCTTACAATAACAGTTATGCCTTTTGATGCGACCCCAGATTCACACAAAGAACGCCTTCCCTACCTCTTTATGCCGCCACCAGTTGGCTTTACTTTGCTCACACTGCGTATTGTTTTTTTTATTAATTTGTCAAAAAATGAAAAATATATCAGGGCTGCAGAGCTGCATTGCTGCAGTTGAAGTAAAGGAGTTTGTAATTAATGTGGCTTCATTTAATTGCAGCGAAAGTGAAAGTAAAAGTCGATATCGTTTAGAATATTTGTTTAATTTGATAGCTTGTGTATTTAAACTAGTTTCATAATTTCCAAATTATTAAATCTTAATTTGTAATTATCATGCTTAATAATAATTAAATATTTCTTTCTTCTTATACGTATTTAACTAATAATTGCTTAAAGTTAAAGCTTACAGCATAATGGCATTTGAATCTTAAGTTACTTACTTAATATAAATATAAATATCTAACAAACCGCTCTCCAGCCCTGTGGAACAATATGCACTGCAGCCCTTTGCTCTCTGCTCTCAACGCTCTACGCAGGCGGCAAGCGGCAAGCGGCAAGCGGCAGGCAAGTGCACGTTTAATATTTTAGCATTAAAACTGATTTTCAACACGTACCGCATAGGCGACTCCGACGCCTCAAAACAGGCTACAAATATTACAACCGACGCCGTCGAGCCGCATTCATATGCAAATACATAAAAGGCGCACAGAGTACAACCAAAAAAAAAAAAAAAAAAAAAAAATACTAAAAATGAAAGCAACACAAAAAAGTATATTTCGTATCCGCAAAAAGCGCGATGCGCAAATAGCGCGCTTCCTGAAATAATAATTCAAATGCTGTGATAAAAATCGACTATAAACCCGCATGCTGTGCAAAGCCACGCCCCCCAACACGACACGGCACCCATACATGCAGTTCACCGCTAGCCTCAGAGTGAGACTCTCTTTCCTTCTCCACTTCCACTCCATCTCCCTCTCTTGCCCATGATCTGACCCACTCCCCAGTTGGCAACGGCCCCTGTGCGTACGTGCGCATATTTCATTCCCTAACGACCCCTTTTAACTGAGAAAATGTGTTTTCGTTACTTTTAGCATCTTTATCAAATAATAATATTACGCCGCACGAACCCAAACGTCGTCGAGGTGCCCCCACCCCCACTCCCGTTTTTTGCCATCGCCTAAAAAAAAAAAAATTTGTATTTTCTCCACTTTGCACTCAAAGAAGTGCAAAATGTAAAAAACAAAAAAGAAATGTTCAAGAAATTGAATTGCAATTTGAACACAACGAAATGTTAATACTCTAATGTTTGAATAAAGTATTGACAATGTGAATTAACTAAAGTATTTCCGAAATTAAATATATACAATTAGATCTCAAGCAGTTAAACGTTAAGTAAGCCATTTAAAAATGCTATAAAGAAATCTTTAACTAAAATATAAATATTCTATATTTACCTATATATTTATATATATAAAATAAATAACACAAATAACAATTAAACTGTGTAATAATTTTTAAAGTATTGCGGAACACTCGATTATTAAAGCATTTCCTGCTTGATTTCCGATGACATAACGTATCGATCCCACAGACAGAAGAGTATTCAAAACAAAAAGCTGAAAAAATTGGGCGGCGCAGGCATGCAAAAATATTGAACAAAGTTTCACAGAGAATTGGATGGTGGGGGTACGCTGATGGTAAGGCGGGGATGCTGGGAGGGGAGAAGGCAGCGTGGCAACAGCTTCGACACTTTTCCTACCATTTCCTGGGCAACACTGACTCGCGTTATTTCTTTTGTGTTCAATTGAAAAATTTGCATGCCAAGAATTATGCAAAGCATTTGCAATCGGGACAGAATGACGTAGGAGCTGAAGGGGACGGCCGGCGGACAGTCGGAGAGTCGGAGAGTGGGTCAAAGGAAAACAAGAAAGAAAATAAGTTTTGTTTCGGGCAAAAGGTTTGCGCTTTTCGTTCGCCCTTCGCTTGGTATTTATCTTTCCCTATATTGGATACAACAAAAACCAAGAAAACCATTGAGAAACCATTGAATCCATCGAAGATCATTTGCCTGTTTATTCTGTTGTTGTTGTTGTTCAACGTTTTTATATTTCATTTTCGAATCGTGTTTCGTATTTGGCGTTTCGGGTTTCGGGTCTTGGCCACCCTCCATTATTCTTGGCGGTAATTGAACAACGTGGCTCCACTTACTCTTCACTCTTTACGGTCTCGTAACAAACGTAGAGAGAGCTGTTTGCCAAAAAAAAAAAAAAAAATATAACAAAAAAACCAACAACAGTAGAACAAATGTCCTCGAGAACGCCCAGCAATCGAGCGATGCTACATCTTCATTTTCATCGATGACATTGCGCATACGCCCTGTGTATCCCTTTCTATACTCTGAGTATCTATGCAATTCGCAAGTATGAAGCTTCATTTTGGATATTTGAATATTGTTATCGCTATGGTTTATATGATGCCAAAAGGTTATGGCAATAATTCTGTAAACCATTTGATTAGTGTTTCTGTATGTCAAGGGCTTAGACCGAAAATTGGATCTGCATGTGGAAGATGTGGTGCCAGCAAGGATTTTTTGTATTCGAAAGTTCTGGCCTAATTTCTAATTGAGTCTGGCGAGTCCTTTTTCGTTACCTATTTAAATATTTATATCAGGATGTGCCTTAATTTGTTTAAAGTTTCGTCGGGGACCATTTCAATACACATAGTTATGCATAATTAAAGCACACGCCCAAAATGTTGACTCAAAAAAAAAAGAAAATTCAGAGAGAGAAACAGAGAGAGGGAAAATAAATAAATAAATATAAATTTAAATAAACTGCGGCCATTATAGAAAGTCGATTTGCCTTTGAAGCACGTTTCCAAAGGTTTTTACATTTTAAATGCTCCGAAGCTTTTAATAAAATTGCCAAACAAATATGTGTGAATATTTACTGTAGATGAGTGTGAGTGTGAGTGAGTGTGCAACTGTGCGAGTGTATGAGTGTATGCGTATCTGTATCTGTATTGGGCGACTTATTTATGGGAATTTACATTTTTATTGAGTTTTCGGGTTGTAATTGCAAAGCTTAGGTCCAATTCCTTTGGTTACATATTTATTAGAGAGTTTAAATTTCATATTAATCCATTTGGTTTGTTTATTATGAAATCCATTACAATTAAAGTTCGATGCCATTCCAATTGCTTACACATATTTAACAGCTGCTGAATTTTCAAACTATAAATGAAATTACAAAAATATATATATATTCAAAATACAGCACTATTTCAATTTATTGATTTTAAATGGTTTTAGAGTAAAAGTCTTAAAATAGCAAGGACTAGAACGATTTAAATTAAAACAGGTTTTGCCTGCTTTTTTGGCGCTGACACGTGTACAAGGAGACAATTTTGTTGCTATCTGTCTAGCATATTAAACACGTACTTAGACAATTTATATAAGCATTTGCTTGCCAACCGAGCCTCCCCAATCCCACTCCCACTCTCTCCCTTTCGAACGACCCACGCAAATTTCGTATAGATTTCTTGATGTGGTTAATTAGAGTTTGAAAACAACAATCTGAGCAGACCGACAGAACAAATTGTACATTTGTTTCGACTGCTGTTACTGCATATTTTATACAACAAGTAACAGAAACAAGTTGCAAAAAGTTATTTCAATTGGCAATGCCGAAGCTTAAATGCACTTTAAAAGAGTTTGCTTGTGTTTGCGTCTACAAGTTGCAATGTTAGGCAAATAAATAAATGGAATTTTTAATACATTGAACATTTAACAATTAATCTATAAGCTTAGTTTAAATATTGAAACTCTAAATTATATTTCGGTTTTATGGGTAATTATCTGAATTAATTAACTATACAATTTAACAGACTTCTTTCGTTAAGTTAGTATTGCCTAATTACATCAAACTTATCTAACTCATTTATTTATTAGTTTCCCTTTCTGTTATCTTTTATCTGTACAACACTTTAATGAATTAAACTTTCTAATAAAGAAACTGTTTAAGCCTACTTTATAGTTTGCAATATAATTAGATATTTAATTCAAAACAAAGTCATGTTAATGAAATGAATTCTATGCAAGAACTTAGAAGCGAGTTGAATAGCTCTATTAATTTTATAGTACTCTAAAGAATTTTAATCCTACACATTTATAGATCATTAAAGAACTTGCTAATGATGTTTAAATTGTATACCTTGGCTTCAAAGCAAACGACCTTCAATATATTTTGTATTTCACTGCCTGCTTTTATTTTACAATGAATGAATGCTCAACTTGCTGACATATTGTTGATGCTCGGTATTAAAAAACATTAAAGCATTCTGTGAAGTTGCCATGTACAAGTTCTCATTGTTTTGCGTAACTATCTTCGAGGCGACAAACGGTGAGATACAGAGAGTGGTCTTACTTTTTTTTTTGAAACCCCAAAAAACTGTGGTACCAGTTCCCCGTTGTTGTTCCCCTTTTTTCCCATTTCTCTGGTTGCGCATCATTTAGCAAAGTGAGTCACGTTCAAGTCTGAAAATCGTTGGCCCTACGGCTACACCTACCAACCAGCTACACCATACACTGTGCTACAGTTTTCGGTTATTGCAAGCACTGTAATTTTTACAGCTTGTCACTTGTTGTGCCAAAGAAACCGGGAATGGGAAGAGTAGAGAGTCTCTGTAAAGGACTCGGCTTGCTTCTGTTTTTGCCATTCAGTCAATTTTCGTTACTAGGCCCTCGAGACGTCTTTAATTGAGACTGCTGTTGTTGCCGTTGTTGTGAGTTTATGGCCAACAATAAAATGTAGAAAACCTTTGACAGAGGCCAATAAAAATGAAATTTTTCAACATTAAGACAGCCGTAGTAGTTGCTATTTCGTTGTGTCGTTGTCTAGCATTTTAAAGGCAATGCAGCCACGCATTTTAAGCAGCAGCAGCAGCAGCAACCGCAACACGGAAATCAACTTGCCTGATGTGCAGAATCAATTTGTAATAGTTGGCATATCTCCAGATGCAGACAGAGACAGATACAGCAACCGCAGTCCCGCAGTCCCCGAGGCAATACTTAAATTTCAGTGGTCTATGAACCCTTGTCATTTGCTTTTCATTTTTATGTCATATTATAGAGTTTACACTGGTCTGGCCTTGCTACACTATACACCACACAACGCCATATCAACGCCCACACATCATCTTTCTTCCCTCCCCATCCTCCTTCATCATATCCTTCATCTTGTTACAGTTCTATGCTGAGCAGTCGATGCCAAGTTCATTTTTCATTCCTAACATGGTTTAGTTGCCGGATATGTTGTCGAAATGAGCTGATTTCCAAAATATACTAACATACATACTATCTATCTCTTTCTCTTCCTCTCTGTCCCACTCTTTGTGTCTCTCTTCCACTCTCTGCCCCTTCCATATGCTTGCACAGTGGCCTGAAGTTTCGGATATTTGGGTCTTGATTAAATGTTGTTGATAACCACACACACACACACACACACACACACACACACACACTCAGCGGGTCAGGGTGTGTGTTGGCCTTGTTGCTTCTGTCGATTGATTTTGTTTATTGATATGCCATTTGCTTGCAGTTTTGACATACTTACAACATCCAACATGGTACGGGGATTGTATGATATCCAAGCGGAAGGCAACTGTAGTTTACTTAAATATATATTTCGCAAAGTACTCGTAAATATATATTATAAATTTATATATATATATATATTCGTATATGTGCATATAAGCAATGATTCAGCATTTAATGAGGATGGAAATTTTGGTCGAGTAATCCCATATGAAAGTGCATATTGATGTGAAATCATAATTGCTGCAATGGATATAACTTAAACTGCGAATACACATATATTGGGCTTGTTAATTAACAGTATTTGATTTACAGAATTACAAATAATATAATTTATGCAATATTTAATTGGCTTGCCGTAGGAAAAGCTTGTAGCGCACACTAGATTCAATTTATATTAAAGAATATAGAAATGCTAAGATTACTCGGACAACATTAATTTTTCTTATACAAAAGTGATCTATGTTGAAAGCTTTCTTAATTAAAATAAATACAACTATTCTCCATGTTGTTTACAAACTTATTTCATTTGTGGAAATTGAGATTATTTGCTATTTTTTTTACTCTTTGCCAAACTCCAGCACAGCGTCTGTTGATGCATTTGATATTAGCCGAATTTGTCATGGAGCAAACGTGGTTTCAATGAGATTGTGTACAAGTTATTTCAAGTCTGGCATATTGCCGCCTGAGTGCTCTGGCTCTGCGGTCTGGACAACTGCAGCTCCAACTCCCAGCTGTCTGGGCCCCGTCTATTCAGGCTGTAACTAAGCACAGCTTGCCTATTCCTGAACCAAAAAAGCAAAAACTCCTTTCTGCTCTTTTCCAAATCACATTCTTTGTCTAGCATAGCACAGTTGGCGTTTTAGTGGCGCTGGAAAAAATAAACCCCAAAAGGAAACTAAATTCGTAGATTGTTGCGCTCTTTGGTGTTTGTCGGTGTTAGCCATAACCCTGACGCTGTTCAGGTTGAAGTTCTGCTTGAGGTTTAGGTTGAGGTTGAGGTTGCGGCAGTTGCAGCCGGAGTCGGAGTCACAGTGTGTGGCATGACAAAAAGTGTAGAACGGATGGCAAGAATGAGAATTGTCGTCGGTTGTGCCATACACCAAGACTAGACTACCAGCAGATCTCAGACCAGGGGGGAAACTGTGTGATGCCATTACTTAAACAGTGCGCTGAAAAATCAAAGCAGCAAAATATCAATATTTTATGATGTACGCTTCCTGTCCCAAGGATAAGCATACGAATTTGGCTCTGTGGTGCCCGGTTTTTTGCAACATCCTTACTTGTAGTTTGCCGCTGAGCATTTGAAATTATTGTGCACAGCATGCACTTGTAGCAATCGCGCAATAGTTTTCGAAATCCCAAAACGGGGGGCACCCTCTCAACGTTTTAGTTCAGTGATTTTAGGCTGCGACTTCCTCAGCGTCCTCAATAGCTGTCGCCTTCTATGCGGAGCAAAAAAAAAATAAGGAAAACTAAAAAAAAAAAAAAAAAATTGAAAGAAAATATATACGAAATTACATTTCCTTCTACTCGAAAAGTTTTTCACCAGCCGGCTCAAGAGTAACAACAACACCAACAACAGCAACAGCAACAGCAGCAGCAGCAATAACAGTAACAGCAATAACAACAGCAAATGTAACAGTAACAGCAACAGCAACAGCAACATCAACATCACAGGAAAAGGATGTGTTCGGTTCTGCGTTGTGGTTCGGTTACTGTGCTGTGCTGTTCCTGGTGTCTGCTTCACTTGTTGTTTGTGGCATGTTGTTGTTGTTGTTGTTGCTGTTGTTGGTGGTGGATCTTTTTGGGGCTGCTTGTGTGCGCATTTCCAAATCATTTATCATAATTTTGTGGCATTGAATGCGGCCCTGTTACCCGATACCCGATACCCGATACCCGTTACCCGTTACCCGTTACCAGCATCGAATCAGCCACGTTGATAAAAACGTTGAACCGTAGCCTAATTTATGTGTGTATTGGTATTAGAGTGTAATATCTCTATGTATGTGTCTCTGTATGTGTATGTGTTTGTTTGAGCTGGTCGGTATTATTAATTTCTAATTTGCATAACCTACAAAAGCTTTGAACTTTAAACTCTAGAGCCGAGTCTATTATGCAAAAGTTTTCCATTTTCCACACCAGTTTTCCTTCTCTTTTTTTTTTATTTTTGTTAGTAATTTTGGTTGGTTAGTAACGAAGGCGTCGGTGTGGTGGGTGGGGGAGGGGGAGGGGGAGGTGGTAGAGGTTGCTGTGCATAAAAGTTTTCAGCTCTCATAGCAATAAATTGAGTGGAATAAGAAACGTAAAAGTCGAAGAAGAAGAGGCAAAAGGCAAAAGGAAAATGCGTGAGAGCATTTTATGGTTGCATTGGGCGGAACGACTTATTAATTATAAACGTACTTTGTTTGGTCCTTTTTGTATATTAAGCGAATTTAATATGAACTTTAGCAAATTATCTACGGTTTACAGAGTGCCTTCAAATAACATTTTTGTAAGTAGATATAGAAATATGTGCAGAAATGTGCTACTAATTAAGCAAAAACTAGTTAAAGCATAGTATCTATTATTGGATGATTAAGCTGTTTAAATGTTGCTTATTTTAATTTGTATTCCTTATTTGTATCAATAATTCAGTTACTCACAGCATAATGGGAGAAACAGTAGAAGTTCTCTCTAGTAAAAATACCCACAGCTATGTTGTGTTATCATTGCCATAAATCAAATACAACTTTAATGTGTAAACAAAAGTTTCATGCGTTAAGAAATTAAAAATCGGAGCATTTGATTCGCTCCATATTGTACTACCAGTATATGATGATTTACTTAAGCTTTGGGTGCTTTGCCAAGCGGTAACTTATGTTACAGAATCAGAAATTTCACAACTTTGCTGATCTCTATGGCTGCCCTTATATCAACTGTTGGTTAGCTAACTAAATGCACAACTGCCATAAAAATAACCCCTACAGCAAAAGTTTTTGAGTCGAACGCATTTCATATGAAACGAAGTATATAAAAAGTTATGGCTGGATTATTTGAATTGCCAATTTGCAAAGGGGGAAACTGCAGAGCGAGAATAATGTTGCTGTTGTTGTTGTTGTTGTTGTTGTGACTGTTTGTGTCGTTGCTGTTGCTGTTGCCAATCGCAAATCGATTTTGTGTCTAATTCACAAATTTTAATTGCGCATGCATTGAGCATGAATAAATAATGTACGTTCACTCATTCTCATTCTCTTTCTCTCTTTATTGCAGTTGCTCGCTTTATGCTGCGTATTTCATTTGGCAAAAAAACTACAAAATAAAGAAATAACAAAAACAACAACAAAAACAAAACATAAACTATCAAGTTTTATGATGTCGAAAAGATGTAGAGAATATATCTAAGAAAGTTGCTTTTAATACCAGAGACCAGAAACCAGCAAATAGTTTTAAGAGCTCTTCTCTACCAGACAGACAGACAGACAGACGGACAGACAGCACGACAGAGAGACAAATAGAAAGAGCAACCGAGGGCTGCAAAGTTTTTGGCAAAGAGCATAAATTTCTACGCCTGACAACGCACTAAAACCCAACCCAACCCCCCGCAAAACGGGGCTAAAACGGGAACCAGAGCCTAGTCCATGCATTGCTACCAGCATTGCAGCTTTTTCTGCCTTTCTGCACATAATCAAGTTTCAATTTCCAGTTGTTGCTTGAAGATTTGTTCCAAACTATGCGAAAGAGTCGAAATAACCAACAAGCGAGACGGTCATCTTGGCCAGTTTTGGCCAACAGTTGTCAACGTTCAGTCATTCCTTGGGGCAATTCTGAAAAAGTTCTCGCGTAATTACACAGCACAACAAATGGCTAATTAAATAGTTGTATGTTGCAAAATTATATTATTAAATGTACTTCATCGAAACATTCAGATTTATAAACCATAATCTGTAAGTCTGTCGTGTAAATAAGCTGATCTTCATTAGCAACCACTGTAAAATGTTCTTTACATGGTTAATAGTAACTTTTAACGCTTTCAACTTATCACAAATGTTATTCTTTTTCTTTATGTCACGACCTTGCAGCAATGTGTTAACTAAAGTTCACCTCATGCCGTTGAATTTCATTATTTATTTTTCTCTTTTTTTTTTTTCTTTACATTTTAACAGCAATTTAGCAATGTCTTTTGGATTAAATTAAAAAGGAAATCATAAGAAAAATTGCAGAGAAAAGTGTACGAATCAGTTACAAAAAGGCACAAAACTTTTGACTCGGCTTTGCCTCTACTGGTTTAGTTGGAGGTTTGGTTTGGTTTTGGATTTGCTTTCGGTTTGAGGTCTGGGGTCTGGGGTTCTTTCGGTGTACCATACTTTTGGCTAAAGTTTTAGTCGTTTAGCCCTTTCCTTCTTTGCACTGATATTTTAATGCTTCCTTTCTTTTTTTTTTTCGGCGGCCAAGTAGACGCTCTGGCACAAGGAGATTTCATTTAATTTGCCCTGCCCCTGCCACAAGTTCGCACATCGCCGCTCGACCCTTCTGGGCCTCAGAGTCCGACCGACTCTAAAGTTCATTTCTACGCTCATTACACTTTTGCTTACGAAAATTGTTTTTCAAGCCGCACTGAAGAAGAAATAGATAAAGACGAAGAGCAAGATGAAACAGCGTTGGCAGGGGAGGGCGGGGCGAGAATCTGGAGTCGGGAGTCGCTAGACGGAAAAGTGAAAAGAAGATGTTGTAGGGTGGGGGGGTGTGTTGGGCGGGTTAAGCGAAGTTCCCGGTCCATGGCTGGGCAGCATCCGAGCTGGGCTATATGGTTGACTAATTCATTTAATTCAAGAGTTTTAATAAAGTTTGTGCCCAAGCACATTTCTTGGGCCTCGACCCCGAAAAGCAGTGCCCCCTCCTGACCCCCTTCTCTGACAAGTCGCCTCCTGCTTGCCCATTGCCCATACTGGCCACTTTATTAAGCGTATACTAGCTTGAATTTTTGTTTTACGTATTTTTTTTACATTTCTTTGATTTTTTTTGCTTTGGCTTTGGCTTTGGCATCGTCTGGCAGCCCATTTTTAGATGCTCAGTGCTTTGCCTTCGCCTTGATATAATCAAAAGTGTTGCGACCTTTAGACGGGAGTTTTCTAGGCTCTCCTTTTATTTTACATTTATTTTGCCTGGACACTTTCCCCCACTCTTCGAACATGTGCAATAACTCATTTTTCTGCCCAACCGGAAGTGGGAGGTTTGCTGTGAAACCTAAACCTACCGAAATTTGCCTGATTTGCTTTGTGGCGTGAAAAAGAGAGAGAAAATTCTTCTAGTTTTTTTTTTTGTTGTTGTTGTTGTTGTTCGTTGGAGGCCCTTTCAGCCTCTCTCTGACACCCTCTTGTGTATGCAAATTTGTTTGCTCCACTCTGTAATTTATTTTAAAAAATTTGTTAGGCTTATCTGGCATTGGGTTTGGAGTTGGGTTCGGCTCTTCAGAAAGTAAAGTTTCTGCACATTTTATTCACATTTTTCGGTTTGCCGCCGAACACGAGTTGTTTGGTAATTTGCATTTTTATTCTAGTTTTTCATAATTGGCAAAAGTTGAATTTCTCAAAATTATATGAAAAATGAAAAACTAATAAGCGTTGAGGTTTTGATTTACATGCTGGAGGCCGAAACTTTTGAAGTTTCATGATTGATGGGCCCGACGAAATGCGGAGAGGTTGCAGATGAAAAGGGGAAGATCTTAAATTAATCAAAGAGAAGTTTATGAAGGTAATGTAACATAAAATAT
Organism: Drosophila funebris; assembly: GCA_018901825.1. Classification (NCBI taxonomy): domain Eukaryota; kingdom Metazoa; phylum Arthropoda; class Insecta; order Diptera; family Drosophilidae; genus Drosophila; species Drosophila funebris. The sequence continues at coordinate 3,623,747 of JAEIFK010000688.1, forward strand.
TATTGAGTATAATGGAAAAAGTTGATAAAGTCCGGCATACAATTGTACAATTTTCGTTGGCGAGTGAAAGTTCCATCCTTGAGGTGGAAAAGTGAAAGTGTGGCAAGCCATCTATCATAGAGTTAAAGCATTGCTTGTGCTAGAGCAGCTAGAAAGCAAAAGCTTTCAAATTAAAAGCCATCAATCAATGTTTTTGCCCGTTTTGTAAATTATACAATCTACATTTTCATGTCTTTAAATGTTGAATAACATCTTAAAGTGTTTTACAACAAGCACTACGATAAGTCTATTCAGTTTCTCGCCACCCCCACATCCACTAAAGCTGCAACAGCAAAGAGCAATCTCTGAGCACATTTTAACCACATCCGTAGAACTTTACACATCTAATCGCATCAGGCGAACCCTCGGCGAGAAGTGCAACCACAGCAGCAGCAGTGGCAGCAGCAGCAGCAGCAGCAGCAGCAGACTGCGGGCTCTCTTTAGTAGCCAAAGTAAAAAGGGTGGCACAAATGAATGAATCTTTAATGGGGTCCAAGTCCAAGTCCAACAACGTTCTCGTCGTCGCGCCACAAATCTCGTTGCTGGCATATTTCAAATATAGCTGAAGCAAACATTATGCATTCTTTGCTGCAAAAACCACATAAATCTGCCACGCAAATACACATAAGCATACACACACACACACACACACTCACAGTCAGGCAAACGCACATGTCTCTCATAGACTGGCAAATTGGGGAGTTGGCGCTGCGGCATTTCTCAATATGCGTTTCACGTACGCATTAATAACTAATATATGCATATACAGTAACAGAAAGCTAGAGATGAGTGTATTCTGAGCTACCCCCCCCTTGCCACACCAACCTCCCCTACTCAGACCATTCGTAGATTCATGTCTGACTTCTTATTGTTTGCCAACATGGCGTATATTATATATGTATAAATCTAAAAACTGCTCATATCGTGTGCCACTCTCTCTATATACATATATATATAATATGTATACATATATATATGTGTGCGTACTTTCATTTGTATGTGTGCAGGGTATTTGCAATTGCTCGGCAAAATATGATTACTAATGCCAGCGACTCCATTGCCATATCCACTCAACGTGCGTTATATTAACTTTTATATTCTCTCACATGCAACGGCTTTGTTTGCACTTCGTACGCTCCATTATAATACGCTAGAGCGCATCAAATGGCATAAAGTGAAGTCTATTAACTTTGGAACTGCGTACAATGCAATGTGTGTATGATATTGTCAATACAAATGGTTAGAACTACAGACTACAGCAGATTACAGGTAAATTGAAAGAATTTTAAAACAAACACATAATTGTGATTGATTTAATATGTTAATTAAAGATCATGGCTTAACGTTAATCTATATTAAAGATATCATAGATATAGATAAGCAAAAAGAAAGCGATTGCTTTACATTGATTAAAACAGATTTAGTTGATATTCTAATTAAAGATTATGTACTGTGGCATCTAACTTAATTCATATTCCTTATAAATATTCATTTTGCATACCAAGTAAGTTTACCACAATTAATGAACAGATTTCATCAATATCTAACGTTTATCTTAATTAATTAATTGCTAGCATTATTGCTTATTTATAGCTTTATAAAGAGATTAATATTAATTAGTTTCTTAATGCTCCTTGAACTTACGTACGTTCTTACTTTAGAGAGCATCTGTTAGTCGTTCTGTTTACTTGCTCTGATATTTATATTGTTGGCAGGCATCAACATGGTTTGTATTTGTAGATTCCCATGCTCCTTTCTCTCCTATTGTCTCTGTATCTCCCCCATCTTCCGCAACTCCGCCTCCCCCCATCACAATTGCTTTTCAGCTTACCAAGTGCCAAGTTTAATCTGTTTCAGTTTCCTTTAGCTGGTATTTCAGTGCCGTCTAACGGACCCCTGTGCATTTCCATGTCCGCTGTAAACCGAAGTTCCGCTTTAGCGCCCCAAAAAGGGGCGTGGCATTGCCGCAACTCTACTATCTTCTATACAGTGCACTGGGTCAATAGAGCGGCAATGGCAGCGGCTATGGAATTTGCCATTGTTGCCATTTAAAGCGCATTTTCCGTTAATTTTGCCAGTCGCTTGTGAAGCTTCGCGCACATTCCCGGATATCCTGTGTGTGTGCTGTGTGTGTGTGTGCTGTGTGTGTGTGTGCCATATCTGTGTGTGTGTGTGTGCGTGATTGTGTGCCGCCTGACTGCTCATTATGTATTTGTTTGACTTTTGGTCTGCCTGACTGAATGCCTGCCGCACTTACCCCCTCTACAGCCTACAAATTCGCTTCTCTTGTTATTGTTGTAGTTGTACGTGTTGTTGTTGTTGTTGTTCGTGTTTATTTTGGCCTGAACTTTAATTGAATAATTTTCAGCCATGAATATTTCTAATGGCCAAACAAATTTTCGCAAGCTCTTGCAAAAATGCAGCTTGCCTTCATTGTTTGTTTGTAGGTTTGCTTGTTTACCACTGCACCACACCGCAATGCACTGCACCACTTCGATGATGTTGTACCGTCTCTTTCTTTCTCTCTCTCTCTCGTTCTGTCTCTCTGTCTCTTTCTATATTTACCTTTGGGCTAGGGTCTGGTAGCATTTTTAATTATATGCACACAAAAGGCCGCCACAAAAGCAGTCGCCACCTCAATTGATGTACGTTGTCGGTATCCCCCCCACACCCCCTCCCCATACACCTTAAACAACATCACCCCCCCCTCAATTCCACAAATGAAACCGTCCATCCAAACAAGCAACCAGCCAGACATACTCGTACTCTAAGTTTGCTCAGTGCGCAAATTTCATCAACTTGTTCAAAAATTCAAATGTAAATAAATCTAGACGTGCACAGGCCCAGGACTACTGTACTGTATGTCTGGTCGGTCGGTCATACTATTCTCTGCGTCGCCCAATCCAAAATACTATAGACCAAGTCAAGTGTTTTGTTAGCAGCCACAGCAATTTTCAATCGCTAGACAAAACTTTGTTTGTTAGTCGTCAGCGTCAGCTTCAGCGTCAGCGTCGTCACAGCTTCAGTTAAAATTCGCTGCACTCAGCAATATTGGCCCATAAAATGCCCCTGAGCTCTGAACAGTGGTGCAAAAGCCGATTGCTGTTCAAAACATAACTGTGCTATTTATCTGCTATATAAATGACAAAAGCTGATTGAAACCAGTCGGAAAGGCTACAGTCGACCGCATTCGACAGTATAATACCCTGTACAGGCTTCTATATTATAAGTATTTTGATAATAGTTACTTTGATTAAAATAAAAGTAAGAACATAACAGGTGTTTAAAGAAAACCCCTTTGAAACTCTCATTTTTTGCATACGAATTCTTTGCATGCTTATAGCAGCTAACTTTCACATATTTATACATATTCAATCAAAAGCTGAGTGTTACGACATTCAATTTACTTATGCTTGTGTCGCAGTAGTTTGCCTTCTCGCTCGCACACATGGCAAGCAGACGCATGTATCACAGTCGTTCGCTATCTCGCTCGCACACATGAGCTGTCTGCTGCTGTACGATTCAATGGAAATTTCTTTGCTGATTATTGGTCTTATTTATAAACCGATCTTAATGAAACTTACAGCATTCCTTTTATATAATATTCTTTAAGCACCTGTTAAGTGAGAAGTGTCTACGTTGACTATTATTCGTTTTTTCAAAATTATTATACTCTTTCTTTTCCATTTTTAATGGGCACAGGGTATAATGAGTTGTAGATTTCTGAAACTGATTCGGAAACTGATATTTAAGCCAATTGCATTTAGAATTTTGCATATCAATGTTGTGTGCAATTATAAAGAGTAAGAAAGGACTTTTCTCTTATATTATTTAATTAGTTGTAGTCTTTTCGAATTTACGATTAAATAAATACCTGTAATATTTTAACAAATTGAGTTGCACCTTTCTCGGAGCTTGGCCACACTGTGCATATGCCATAAGCCGTCCAAATGCAAACTCTTGCCTCACAAACACTTTGGGCAGGCAACAATTGCAACCTTGACAGCCATTTTGGGGCTGCTCAGCAGGGAAGCGGTAAGCGACGTTATCTTCTCCTTTGGTACGACCAAGTGGCTTTTGAGTGTTCTGGCTTGTTGTAGTGCTTGTGTTGTTGTTATTGTTAAGTGCTTGATAGGCGCGGTCTTGGCACAGTAGCTAAAGTGACGGACTGACTGACTGCCTGTCCACCTGCCTGACTGTCTAACTTCGTGGTCTGCCTGCCTGCCTGCCTGCCTGCCTGGCTAGCTCTATAATTATTTGCTATAATCTAAAATTAAATGGGATTTGACAGTTGATGAATTGCAGAGCAGTTCGATTGGAAATGCACTATACTAAGTACCTAGAGAGCTGCAACAGACTCGGGTAAAGTGCCTTATTGAATGGCCCAAAGTGCTTAGTTATGCATCGAATGCAAAGTGAATGGGCTTACAGTCCGTTTGCCAATAATATATAGAATGGCATTGTGTCCAAGCAGTCCAAGAGTTATTAGTTGATTTTGATTCATTTAATAGGGATTGTTTATGTTTTTGTGTATTTTAGTAGTAAGGAAACATTTAATATACAATTTCAAAGAGCAATGTATACAATAAATAATGCATAGATCAATATATTGAGATATAGAGTGAAATACTTCTCTACAAATGATAAATAGAAATAGAAATTGCAAAATATTGATATGAATATTAATATAGTTTGAGATCTACTATATACATTAGTTATAGATTGTTGTTTGAGTGAAGTTATGATTTTAAAATGATTCACAGTTCACAGTTTAAAGTAAAGTAATTATGTATATTTTCTGTTCTTTTGAATTTTATTTCGAAGCCAATGACTTTTCTTTGTCATGCACTTCACTCTAAAATGCCAATGACATGAAAGTGTCCCCTTTCCAGACTCTTCCTCTACCCCGAGCAGAGAATTCGCAATAACATTTTGCATTTTTGATAAGCATCATTCGAAATCCGCTCGAATCACAGGCCAAAATGAAAGTCTACGCAATATTTGCACAATATTCGCATTTGTGTTGCATGCAAAATGTACATTTTTGGAGTTCCATTTTGCCGTATTTATTGTATGGGCCGTAATTAAACTTTGTTGCTTCAAAGCGTCGACGCTCAATTTGTGCAACAAAGGCAGCTGGACGAAGTGGAAATCCAAACAGGGACAGCGACAGGGACAGGGACATGAACAGGGACAAGGACCATGGCCATGACCAGTGCCAGGGACACTGAGAACATTTTACATTTTTGAGCAATTGAAATGTGCTACGCATTGTGCGCTATCTGAATGTTCTGTTCAGCGTACAGTATACAGCGCCAGGACAAACAGGACACTGTCGGACTGCACACTTTCTCCGCACTCTTTTCGGCTGGCTTTTGCTTTTGCTATCATCAGAGTGTACGCTGTAAACTGTTGTTATTTTAACGCAATTTTCAAGTGGAATGCAAATTGTTTAATGATTTCAATTGGAAAATTGCTGGAATACTTGACGAGCACGACGAGCGGAGAGAGAGAGAGAGAGAGAGAGAGCACCAAAAGCCATCATCGTTCGCAATGGAACCCAGCTGGAGACACAACACAATTGCCAGTCAGTTCCATTGGCCAAACAGTCCCTTCCATTCAACAGCATTCCCTCGCTTTTGTCTGCCCCACGCGTAGGCATAGACTAGACCTTATTGACGGCCTGGAGTTGGGTTAGCTCCACCACTTGCTGCATTTTTGTATACACAGAGTGTCTGATTAAATTAAGTTGATGAGACGACAACCCATACTGCCGAGTCTCATGCCACTCTCTTTTTCCAACAGTTTGAAGGACGTTTTTGTTATATTGATGCATTGTGTTGGATAGCAGACGCAATTTCCCCCCATTTTCATTTTCATCCCCAACTCCAATTTCTCCTGTTGGTTGGCAGTTACTCAAACACTCGACTGCTTCACTCAATTCGTTCATTTAGTCCTGCTCAATAGCGTAACGGCTGCTCCTGTCGTCCTCCTGCTGTTTGCCTTTCATGTCCTGCCCAGAATGGGAGTCATCAGGCATCAGAGTCCTTCTACTTTGACTTACCTTGCTTTAGGTTCTGTTGCCGTTGCCGTTGCCGTTGCTGTTGCTGCTGGTGAATTTGTTTATCATTATTGGCATTAAAAGGATTCGAAATTGTTTATTGTCTAGCCAGAGTCCATGAGTATGTCTCTTCATCTGCCCGTCTATTTGTTGAATCATCCAGTCAGTCAGTCAGTCAGTCAGTCAGTCAGTCATTTAGTCAGCTTGCTACGTGCTCGTCTCAGAGTCTATTGGACTTTTGTTTCAACTTCTGCCTTTAGCATTGTCGCCAATTAACAGTGGATCGGAGAGCAGCTGAAAGATTGGGTCTTAGATGGCTCAACAAGACGATTGCTATGTTACTTAAACACTTTCTATTCTTACTTTGATATAGATAACAAAGGTTTTCTCTCTTTGCTATAGACAGAATGATGGGTAATCTTTATAATATGTATTTCCTATAGAATAGTACTGAATATCATTACATTTTAGCTACTGTCAGGCAATAACAATCTCAATTACTTTAATATATCATTCAGCTTTTGTTAAGCGACAACTGACTGATCCTGAAGGGATTCACTCCACTTACGAATGTCGCTGAGAGCAAACCACTGTGCTTATATAATCGTATTGCGCAAGTTGCACATCCAGGACTCATTGCTTTGGCTGAGGGACTCTACCCCTTTTTGTTTGCAAGTCAACATGCTATTTGTAATTAATTGTTTTTGCTTCATGGAGTCTTGGCGCTGCTCAGAGAGATAGAGAGAGAGAGAGAGGGAGAGAGAGAGAGAGCTCAGTGCATTTCACGATTTATTGAGAAATCAATTGTTTAACAACAGGCAATGGAAACCACAAGAGTTCTTTGCAAACAAACTTCTCGCCTCGAGTCGTTCCGCCATGGCGCATTTAACACACCCTCCCCATGCCGCTTGCCTCCCTTGCCTTATACACTTCAACGAATCAAGTGAAAGAGCTTTCAACTTCCGTTGTTGGCGCTGCAAGGCGAACTCTTAGAGCAAATAAGCACGTTAAAAGCGAGAATGAATGAGACGGAGAGAGAGAGATAGAGAGACAAGGAGAGTTTGATATAAGCTATGGGCATTTAATTAAATCGATGACAAAATTACGCCAATTAAAGGGAGTCCTGTTAAAATTGTCTAGCCAGAACAGGCAGGACAGCAAGACATAACGTATACGCAATGTCTGCTGTCAAATTGCAGGTAAAGTTGAAAACTTTTTTGACTGTTTCTGTTAGTTGGCTTGTCGTTGTTGTTGTTGCTATTGGCCTTTTGACATTGAAACCCATCAATTCGTGTCAATTAATTCGCAAAAGACGCCAATGCCACGCCCACCAATTGCTGTACACAGCCCAATTTAGTTCAGTTCTCTAACTACCCTCAAGCTGTGACGCAAATTTTCTTTTGCAGTTTCCTAATATAATTAAAAACTTTTGCCAGGTGTTGCAAATTTCACTGCTCTTTCTCTCTTTCGCTCTCTTTCTCTCTCTGTCTCTTCTGCTTTGTGTTGAGTTTTGCTTGACTTCCGCAACAGACGGACACAGGAGACTGAGAACGCAGGACGCGGCCCGGAATGATGGCACCGGAACAGGTCTAGCTCAGGGTTTCTCAGGTCTGTTTTGCATGCTGCCTTTTGCAGGGCTCCAAAGTCGTCGAGTAGTTCATAAACTTTTCCTCATTCATTCCCTTTCCAATTCCCACTCCCTCCGCTCCCACCGAGACTTTAAATTGACAAATCTGTGAGGGGGACTCAGCGGCAAAACCGACTATAGAAACCACGTTAATGCCTCTTTGTTGGCTTTTGAGCATCGACTCGTCTTCTCCAACCGTTTGTATGCCAAACAAAATTTTCTGTGTACATTGAGCTTAGCGTGTGTGTGTGTGTGTGTGTGTGTAGCTTGTATGTGCCTGTGTGCAGTGCATAAACGGGGAAACCTATCACTATAACTGGTCATTGTTTACATAATGTCCGAGAGTTGAGACTCCAGCTTGATGAAGATGAGTATGCGCCAATGGCACTATGCCACTGCACTGCAGCACGCATTATGTATAAATTTGATATGTGTGTTTGCCATGTTTGTCTTGAACTTGCCGACAATACTCGTAGTTTGCCATTGAAGTGCCTTTAACTGATAGACAATAGACTGAGGCTATTGTCCACTGGTTACTGACCACACACACAAACAGCGAAATCCTTTGTTCAACTCTCAGCTAATGCAACATAGTTCACTTAATCAAATATCCTTATAGGAAAAGATTTTAAAAAAACTGAATAAAGTATAAAAAGAGTTGAGCTGAATGAACTGAAAGTAAGCCATATAGATACATATTAAGGCTATTGATTGTAGACGTTAAGACTAGTCGAAAGGGAAGCTTAACGATTCATTTGTATTTGAGAAATAGACTTTAATGATTTTTAAACAGTTTCAAAGTTCACTTTCAAATCAATTGTAGAGCATTACGTTTAGCAATCAGTGCTGACAATTTGTTTCCCCTGGAAATGCAATGCATTTCATCAATGAACAGTTTGCCAAATTTCACTTTCACAGTGAAAGCCACAATAACTGTTTGCTATAGGTGAGACGTGCCTTAACTGCTTTTGCATTCAAGACCTTTTCAGGCCAACAGTTTTGTCATGTGCCCAGTAAATTCATAAACTGTGATTCCTACGACACCCATATGCCAACGCTGCTCCAAAACTTGGCACACACAATCTCTATGCCACAAAAGCACACTTGGGAATGGCGGAGGGGGGGAGGGGGTGTGCGGCAGTCATTGAGGACAAAAAGCTAAAGCTGCAAATGCTTAGAAGTGAGGCCAAAGCTGTGGCAAACAGATGCAAGAGACGCAAGAGTCTAAAAGTTGAAGCTGAGGCAGAAGCTGGAACTGATGCCTGATGCTGAGGCTGATGCTGATGCTGAGGCTGATGCTGAGGCTGATGCTGAGGCTGATGCTGAGCCGGAGTCCAGTGCTCGGTTAGTTGGCGAAGTGCAGTAAAAACTTGCGGTAGCATAAAGAGCTGCAAAATTACTTGCAGCCGAGAACGACGACAACGGTCGTCCTGGGCCTTGTCCTGTGTCTTCTTCTTTTCATTCTGGTCCGCATCATCATCCTCAGCCCCCCATCCTTCTGCTCGACAAAGACAAACTTTAGCTGTTGCTGTGCAAAGTTCTCTTCGGATCGCATGTGCTGGCTGCGGCTGCTGAATTTCAAATTTTGCAGTTTGTATTATTTTGTTGTTGGCCCAGAAAAAGGCATAGATCACATTTTCTATGGGTATGTGCGTGTGTGCGTGTATGCGTGTGTGCGTGTGTGTGTGTGTGCGTGTGTTAAGGCTCGCGGCAGATGGAAACTTTTGTCAATGCGGTGGCACTAAAGTGCGGCAAAAACAAGCGCCAAGGACAGCAACAGCAACAGCAACAACAGCAGCAACAACAGCACAATGCAGACAACACTGGCAAATACAAAAGCAACGAAACCGAAACAAAAAAATCATCATAAAATGTGTTGCATGCTTTTTGGCGCGAGCGCGCTCTCACTTGTGTTCGTCTCGCAGAAACAATTGCCTGGAATGTTGCTGTTGCTGTTGCTGTTGCTGTTTTTGCCAACATGTTGAGCCTAAATCGTTAAAGTTTTTCACAAATGCACTTGCCACAGATCCCGCTACGTATCCCTCCCACCAGCTTGCCCCAGCGAAATTACACAAAGTTTTGCCTTGTACCCAAAAGCAACGCAGTCGCCTCATGTTTAGCTGTTGTTGTTGCTGCTGCTGCTGCTGTTGCTGTTGCTGTTGCTGCTGTTGATGGTGTTGCTGTTGCTTATATTGTTGTTGTTGTTGGTGTCGGGATGTGTACTTCAAAATTTTAATTTAAACTTGCGCCATTTTGAAGGCTTTAAGTGGTTGCCAGCTCGTTGACAGTTAGTCCTGACTGAGGCCAGCAACAGCAACAGCAACAACAGCAACAGCAACAACAACAGCATAAACAACGTCAGGCAAAGGCCTTGTTGTTGTTTGCCGCTGCAGTTGTTATTAGTGCTCGCTGTTGCTCATGTTGCCGCTGTTGCCACAGTAGTTGCTGTTGCGTTTTTATATTGCAACAACGGACCGAACTGAAAGACAATTTTACGCTACAATTGCGAGGGCTGACACAAGCAGTTCTAAAGCATAATAATTAGTAAAAACTCTTTACTATCAATTGCATTTATATTAATTTTATTATAATATTATAAAAATAGCTTAACATATTTTATTTTCAATTTAGACTGTGTTTCTATTGAATTAATTATGCGCAATAATTCATCATATTTTTCAGGCAGCTTATAAATGCTTTTCTTTTTAAACAAATTTACATGAATTAGCAAGCAAGTTGAGACGCAGCATATAACCAATAGCATATAATATTAAAATCTGTTTGCAAATACCATTCACAACTAACTCCCCCAAGCAATCTACTGTTACTGCTACAACTACTGTTATCATAAAAGTATCCAAACATTTTTGCTCAAATTAATTAATTCCCCAGTCTCTTAGCCACTCTGCTGCAACACTTGAGCACTCGGCAAATGCTTTGGGGCAACCCTCTCTGCTAGCAGCGTGATGCGGGCCAGGGCTGCATGAACTTGCCATTTGCCACCCCTAACTCTTGCTGCTGTTGCTGTTGCTGCCACAATTCTGTTGCACATTTTTAGCCAGCCTGCAGCCATGTAAAAGCTTTGAATATTTATGCAACAGTAGGGGCAGCGGCAGCGGCTGAGGCAGCGACAGAGGTAGCAACAGCGGCAACAACGAACCATCAAAGCCCACCCAACAGCCAGCGTTAGCCACGCCCTAGCGCCCATGTTGCTGTCGCGCTGTGTTGCAACAGTTGCTCTTCACTTGTAGCTCTGACACATTTTCAAAAAGTAGGGTCATCATCAGAAGGAGGCCCTGCCTGACATTTGCTTAAAACTTGCCGCTCCGTCGGTGCGGGGGTTGAGGCGCAATGCGAAAACTTTGCCGCTGCTGCTTTTTACGCCAACACGCGTAAGTGCCCTAATTTTTATATATATATATATATATATATATATATATACAAATATATATATACATAGGTCTGTGCTGCTGTGGGTGGGACTCAGGCTCGGCTTTTGTCAGTTTGTGTTTTCTGTGCCTTTCGTTTTTTTTTTTTTTTATTTTGCTGTCACTTTTCTTGCCTGATTTTGCGGGCTGCCATGAAGCGTTGATATTGTTCGATTGTTCATCCTAGCGGTGGGAAAACCAGGAGGGGGAAGTGAGTGAGCTGTGAGTTGGTAGTAGTGCTGTGCTGATCTTTTTAATGAGTTGGGTTTTGTGGCGGCGCAAAAAGTTTGCTGCCTTTTGCCATGAAATGAGGGCGCCAAAAGCCTTTGTTGTTCCACCAAGCACGAGAAATGGCTTAAGAGAGCGTGCCATAGTATCTGAATTGGCCTTGGTAACATTCGAGTGGTTACATTTGCGACACTTTAGCGTTAAATGCGTTGCAAGAGCTGCTTTCTTGTCCGTAAAAGTTTATAATTGCAATTCATTTAATTGTTAACAAAAGATATTCGTATAAAATGCAAATATTTTGCAATAAGCTGTTGTAATTCTTAGTGGAATTTCATTGTGTAATTCCAACGAAATGCAAGTGTTGCCAACTTCTGCTAGATTCAAAAATTTAGCAAATATCACAAATTAAATGCACAACATTGTGGTGCATGCTATATAGAGTCTAAGATATGGCATATCATTAATTCTGGCTCATTGTAAACAAAAAGCATGGCGCTTATTGCATCTGAGCCTCCCCATTCAATCTGGCTTGTGGCTAGCGAACAGAGCAAAAGAGCGAAAGAGAGACAGAGAGTAGCTGAGTTGTTACTCAGCTCTGTCACATTTTGTATGCACTTTATAACATCAGGCTAAACAGAACTAAACAGAACTGAACTGAACTGAACTGAACTTTTCGTCATTTTGGGGAGTCATAGGAGAACAGTGGCAGGCATTAAACTCTCGGACAGCAGCAGATGACCCATCCCATCCCCAGCCCAGTCAACTTTGGACAAGAAAAATGTCGCAAATGTTGTGAATGTTCACTGAGTGCCACCCCAGAGTTGCATTCTGTGTTGCTTCGGCCGTTGTCTGACGTCACATAACTCCCCCAGTTTAATTATGAGTTGGTTTTTGAGTTCATTATGCCGCTGAGCAAACGCTGTTGCCCATAACGCGCCTCCAGCATTGCTATACATACTATATATATATATATATACACACACATTTATATATGTATATATGTATGTGTGTATGCATATATTTTTGTCTCTTGCTCACTTAGTCTGCCCGCTCTTGGAGCTGGCGAAGCTCATGAAAATTTTGCACGTGAATGCAAAAAGTGCGCACAATTTACATTTCTTACGCTCGCAATGTACCCAAAAAGGAGCTCCACGAACTGAACTGGGAGTTCCCCAGCTCCCTTGGCTTGTGCTGGCTGTCAGCGTGGTTTTTGCGCTGCTGTCACAACACTCACACACACTCACACACACACACACACACACTCACACACACAGAACCAGCAACAATAACAGAAGCAGCACCACTTTTGTCCCCTCTTGCCATCTGATTCTTTATGCCAGCCCTCTGTCCTCATCTCTGTCTTTCTTTTTCTTTCTCTCTCTCTCTCTCTCTCTCTCTCGCTCTCTCTCTGCTGAGTGACGTGATGTCAGTTGAACTGACGTACACTTGGGGATTTTGCGAAACAATGTTTTTAAACCAAATTAAAATACGCAACGAGCACTTTACTCGTCATTGCATTTGTTTTGCTGTCAACTTTACTTTCTCAGAGTGTCCCGTACTAAGGCTTGAGCACTTGGAGGGTCTCCAACTCACACACACTCACGTACCATGCTGCGACCTTCTTGAGCTTTAAGTTTTATTAATTTAATTAAACTACTTAGAAAGTTGTACACTCCTCTATCCACGGCTAGCAAACTCGCGCTACCTGCCAGCTACTGTGGACTGCCAAGCACTATAAGCCCTACCATCCTGACCCCATTGCCATTGCTTTGGCTAGAAGGTGGTCCAGTCCATGATATGCGCTGTTTAGCACCTAACTTGCCTTGGCCAAAAACAAGACAAAGCTTTTGTTGAGCGGCAACAGCGGTACAAAAGCGCTCGGCAGTTTGAAAAGTCCTTGACAATATGCAAATAATTGTGGAACAAGATGAACGATTTCGGTTAAAAGAGTATTGTATTTAGAATAAGAAATATATTGAAAATATCAATAAAATAATACAAATATTAGAGTAATAATAAATTGATTAACATTTGTCAGATAAGAGAGAAATTTAGGCAGCGCAAGAGGGGGAATAAAGATCACATGCAAAGATCGGAAATAGAAAGAGATCAATTTAATGGAAATAAAATGCTACAACTTTTAAAAATATACATATATATATATATTCAGATACTTGTATTAAATATATATATATAAATAAATAATATAAAATATATAAATAAATAGTTTTAAGTGTTTTTGAGTAATTAAAAGTCCATTAAATTTATATATTTAAATGATTCATGCTATTATTATATATTTTATTAACTAATTGTAGTAAATTTATCACTTTCATGTCCTTCTGTCAATTATCTCTATTTATTTTCGAAAGTATCCAAGTATTTACTTTTCAAACTTTACAAACTACCCACCTGCTCGCTCACCTGTCGCTTGGTGTACCTGGTATACATTTGATTATTTAGCATTTAGCTTGCATACATTTTCTTTTCAGTAGTGCGCAAAACATGATTTCAGTTTTCAGAGCACAGTTCTGGCTCCCCAGTACTTACGCTCGAATAAATTTTAATAGACATTCGTAGTCGTCGTTGGCCCATTCCAACTTTAGGATATTGCTGTTGTTGTTGCTGTTGTTGTTGTTTTGGTCTGCAGGTCGCTTGTGTTTGGACTTGAAACGTGTGTATTTGCATATAAATTATACCTAGCCGTTGACTTTGTGGCCTCTCTGCAATGCCTCAAGCAGCTGGCTAGCCCAGAGTCTGGCTAAGGCCGTAGTGAGAGTTAAAGACGCAGTCGGAGTCGGAGAAGTTGGGGCACAACTGTAAGGCTGTATGGCTGTATGGCTGCATGGATGTCGGAATGTCTGGGCCGTCCGTCTGGCATATGCTGTTTGTCCATTTCATATCCTTTGGCCATGTTATGCAAATTATTTGAATAGGCCATAATATGTGCCGAAAAATTATTTAGCCAAACTTACCGAATGTGCTGAAAGAACAACAAAACATTAATTATTTAACAAACATTGGAATAGCCAAGTGGCAGCAGGAAAACGAGTTGAAAACCATTTGAAATTATAATAAATTTAAAGTCAAGCCCTCCTGTTCCCTGAAAACAACGTTGGCCATGGCCAGACAGCGGTCCGAAAACCCATTAGAGCGTTACGAGAGAGGCTAGAAATCACAGTCGACAGCCGACAGCCAACGGGCGGTCTGACTGGACATTTTAATGATACAAGATGAAAAAACTTGATACAACTGGCATATGTCGCCACTGAAATACACTGAAAATAATAAAACAATATACTAAAATGTTGGAAAGACAAAGCGTAAATATATATTTAACTGTCTAACAATATTAAATAGCGAAATAAAGTAAATTTGTTGAAGATATCTGATATTTAAAGCATTAAACATGCCTTCGAGTTCTTTATCAATTTAGATTTATATATCAATTCAAAATGTAAACTGATTTAACATGCAAACTAATTGAATATGTTGCATCTTTTAGGCTTCTGTGTCAACTCAATGAATATTTTATTAAACTTATAGCCTGACAAACTTAATACGAATCCCTTGCAGACCCTTGACAGTGAGAGCATCTCCGATGTCGATGTGAACAGCTCCGTTGACATTGAAATAATTAATGTGGGGGGGCGGTCGGAGCGGTGCCAGTTATAGGGGGAAACGCGTCCGGGTTTTACACTAATAAACTAGTAGGAAAACATGTTTAAAGTGTTTTATGATTGCCAGGCCATGCGAGAGGTCGATGGGGTCGCGCTGTTGGCATTTCACATTGTTTCGCCCTCTCGCTCGCTCCGTCTCACCGAAGGACTGGACCGAAACCGAGAACCAAGCGTGTCCTGCTGCTGCTGTTGCTGCTGTTGCTGCTGCTAACCGCAAAAAGCAATCTACACGTGTTTTCAAAATTAATTGTTATGATGGCTTTTGTTGACGCCATTTTTTATACCCTGTACGCTGCAACCGTTGAAAATGGTTTAAACAAATATGTTTATAATATTGTACAAAGGTCTTTGGTAAACGGAAAGAGGCATCAGCCATCCTTTAAAGTATATATGCTAAAAGCGAGTTGATTTAATAGGAAGAACGGCGAGAGCATATGAGCTGAGTATATGAGTAGATTACCTTGAGTTGCTATTACAATTAAAGATCCTTGAGTCCATTTAAAATGCAACCAATTGAATTTCAATTGATTAATAAATAAGTCAATGTAGTTCTTAAAAAAGAAGAGAGTCAAGTTATCTGCTAGAAAGTCACTTATTTTTGATTTATGCTAGAAAGATAGTTGTCTGGTTTCTCAATATTAAATAATGAATTCATAATGAAACACCTCAAAATCATATTTATATGAAGTTACGCAGCATGGCATTTCTTTTAACTACTTACAGGGTATTGCGAAATCAAGTACACTCGTCGCTTGACACTTCTCGCTTATTTTCCTTTTTCTGTTTCTGTTTGCTTTGTTAACGCTGCCCTGCTGAGAGAACCAGAGAAGTAGCAACACCATGGCCGTTGGAGCTGGGGGAAAAACTTGCTACCGTTTGAATATTTGATGAGGGCGTTCCGAGGCCGTAACACAAACACTGCCAATTTGTTGGTATATATATACTTTTTTTGACGCCTAAAATTATGCAGCATTAAACAAAAACCCCGCGCACAGCCATTTTGATGCTGTTGAACGATTTGCACCTTATCAAAACGCGTTGACAAACGCAGCCGTTGACATTAGTTGGCATTTCAAATATATAACAACAAATTTGTAATCTGTTGAGTTCGTTGTTGAGTTTAACTATTACTTTCGAATGCATTTAATGTAATACAAACTGCTTACAAAATGTTTGCATTATGCATTTCAATGTTCAAACTAATTTGGACATGTTTGAATCAATTCCTAGCGCTGTTCATTTCTGTTTTCTGTTCT
Organism: Drosophila funebris; assembly: GCA_018901825.1. Taxonomy (NCBI): domain Eukaryota; kingdom Metazoa; phylum Arthropoda; class Insecta; order Diptera; family Drosophilidae; genus Drosophila; species Drosophila funebris. Next base: position 3,640,066 of record JAEIFK010000688.1, read on the forward strand.
GATTTTAATAAGAATTAAATTAATTTGAGATTAATTTTTAAGGCAGTTCATTTATTCATTTCATTCATTTCAATTGCTGCACATTAATTTCAATTAGAATTCGTAGAAGATCCCATTAAATATCGATTGTGTGGAAGCTGTGGGTATGAATTGTGTAGATTTGATGCTGCCTGCTTTTAGCCATTGCCCTTCCCTGTGCATTGAGCGCTTGGTTGCCTCACAACTTTGAACTTTTGGCGGCTGCCGCAGTTTTTAAATTGGTTTTTTGATTTCCAACGCCTCCCTCACTCGCCTTACTTCCCTCACACCCCTTCGATTCCCTCTCGAACGCTCTCTCTTGTGCGGTCAGTGCCGTTTAGGCGTTCGGTCAGCCGAGTTCCTGTTTGGATGGCAGCAAAGGGGTTAACTGGTGCAGCGGGTGAAGGTCGGCAGATTTCGACATGCGGTTTGTTGGTTTTTGTGGGTAGGCAGCTGTTGATTTTTGGGTCCAATGCGTTATAATTTCATGCTGCGTTTGTTGTTGTTGTTGCTGCTGCTGTTCTTCTTGTTGTTGTTGTTGCTACTGCTGCTGCTGCCGTGGCTTAAATTTAAAATGTGTCTACACATGTTAGAGGGCAGAGCAAGTGGGTGATGTGGGTGGAGTGGGTTGTCGTGCACACCAATAAATTAACAATAGCCTGGCCAATGTTCGAACTGCCGCACGCCTTTTGCCATATCTGCACCCGCACCCCCTCCACTCCACCCCTTTGGGCAGCAACTGCATTTATTGGCTCGTAAATTAGCATGCAAGTCAAATAAATTAATTCTTTTTTGCAATATTTGCATAAACAATTTTGCATAATATGCAATAGCCGGAGCGAGTGGCAGCAACAACGGCAACAGAAATCATGGCAAAACAGCCAACAGGGCTTACAAAGTGCAGAAGATCCTAAAAAGGCCGAGGGGCAAAATGTTGTATGTTATTGCTGCGAGGGTTACCTAATTAATTGTAGCTGTTGTATATATTGTATATAATTAAGTATTTAAGTAGTTTGAAAATATATTATTATGTAATATATATATATAATTATAATATTTTATTGCAATTATAAATTAAATTAAAATTAAAAATTATTGCAATTATAATTTTCAACTGCGAATGAATTCGAATTTCTACAAACTTTTCAAGCAAATCTCTCTGCTTGCATATTGTGTAATATGTCCTCGATAAATATATATATATATATATATATAACTATATATATACATGTATGTTGATAGCAATACCTGGCTACCCTGGCCGCATGACTAGACATTGCTTTCTAGGGAGGTTAGCGAGGCGAGTGAGCACAGCTCGTCGTCCGCTTGTGCTCGGCCTATGCATAAGCAATGCGTGCAACAAGGCAACATTCACCACATGACTGGGCAATTGACCAAAGGCTTTAGTGTACTCTCGACTCGCAGGACGACCAAAGGACGTCCCTCTCTCCCTTGCATTTGGCATATTTTAATATGTAAATGCAATTTCTCCAATGAGCGACGACACACAGACAAGTGAATGTGTGTGTCTCTCGTCTGTCTGACGTTGTTTGTGGCTAATCAAAGACAATGAGACAGTGCATCACAAATGAAAGAAGCCGAGATTGACAGAGTGAGCAAAAGTAGTAGAGAATGAGGAGATAAGTAACAGGAAGAGATAACGATTGATATTCAGGTGTAATAATGAATGGCCTTTATGACTCTCAGCTCTCAACGCCATTTGCTGCCACATTTGAACCACATTACGCATACGCCGCGTGTGTCGCGCTTTTAATAAAAAATTCAAAGTTTAATGTCTGCACCGCAAATTGATGTGCGCAAATGTGCGCATAAACGACGCTAGATGGCGCACTTTACGCGTGCAAATTGACAGAAAGCGAGACGAGAGCAGGATAAGCAACACTCACACACTCACACACACACATATGTATATATAGAAACCAACACGTGGATTAAATTTACAGCAATTTCGCTTTTGATGAAAATAGACGCCTTGTATTTTCAGTCAATATACCATTGCGATGAGAGGTTAATAAGCTATGTCATTTGATTGGTAAAATAGAAATATATTTAAAAATAAAAATAATATATTATATAATATATATAATAATAAAAATAATATAATATATATAATAATAAATTAATATAATTTATTCAAAACTCTTTAAAAAACTTGATTAAATTTAAATGTTTATTAACATTGTATTTTATTTATTATTTTTTTTTAAAATATATTTAAATTAAATACTCAGAAATAAATATTTATTTGTAAATCTTCTTCAAATTGTATTTTATTTATTACTTTTTTTTAACTTACATGCAGAAATAATAATAAAATATATTTAAATTAAGTACTCAGAAATACATTAATTTGAATAACAGAATATTCAATAAATTGGCAAATAATTTGCATAGTTCTCTAGAATGATCAAATCTTGGATTTATTTGTCTATTTACTGAATACTTTTCTACAATTTAATATACACAAAATGTACACCTTAAAAGTTATTATATTTTAAAGAATTATACATAATTAAAAATATTTATATTATATATATATTAATTAAAATGCAAATTCTATTCACTTATATATTTAGTTTTCAATAGAGTGTACAAAGTGCGTTGCTTTGATCCACTTGTTTGTCATTTATCTTGCCTCACAATTCGCCCTATTTTATGCCTTTGCCTTTAACTGCATTGTGCGCTTTTTTGTTTAGTGATTTGTTTTCCACAACAACAACAGCAACAGCAACAAAAGCGACAAAAATAGAAAAAACCAAAACATGATGCCAAAGGCTGCGCCCCCGCTGAAGCTCTGGGGCTTTATATAAAAGCTGTGCGGCAGACAGGCCATCAATACAAAATGGCATAGAGTTGAGTGGGCGTTAACAATATGCCTGGGGATTGGCTAGCGGAAAGAGGATGGATGGGGGGGGGATAAATTGTAGGGGAGAGTTTTCATTGTTGGCTGTGCCTTATAAATGCTGCGTATGTTTTGGTTTTTTGGCTCAACGACTCAACTCGTTTGCAATTTCTCTGCTGTCGCTCTATCAGTTGAGGCCGCCTCATACTGCGGCGCCTGCTGTTGGTTGGTTGGCTCCTAGTCCTGGTCCTGGTCCCGGTCCTGTTGCTGTTGCTGATGCTGGTGCTGGGTCCTGCTCGGCCAGCCAGCTAAAGTGTCTGCGAATATGACGCGTCACTCTGGGATCACACCAATTTGTTAAAAAACGTGGCTACGAACCCCACCAAAGCTGGTGGAGAGGGGGGAGGCTGGGCCAGAGGGTAGGCTGGTCACATTTGTGCGCCGTTCATTCACTCAAAATGTCATCAACGTTGAGACGACAGATTGCAGTCATTTCTGTTAGAATTCTCTTCCTCTCTTGCCCCTCGCTTTTCTGCTTTTCCTTATTTCTTTTTTGGCTATCTTGTTGTTTGCATTGCGTATGTATGTGTGAGAGTAGCACGACAGTGGTTGTAGGGTATTAAAGTGCCTCGCATGCATTTACTTTGCTTATCAATTGGAATTGTTATTGCAAATATAGATGAAAGCATAGCTGAAGTATTAGCTTAGATTGAGTGTATATAAATTTTAATTTAGGACAATTTTGCAGATGCTAATTACTTAAGAAGACTTTGTAGTAATAACAGAATTGTTGTGTAGCTAAATACATGTTCAAACTGTGTTGGTTCAAGTAAGCCAAGTTCCCCAAATATAGTTAACACAGCGCATTCTCAGATCGCCATTGCTTACTCCATTCGTTGCCAATTTTGCTGTCTCTCGCTACCATTCTCTCTCTCTCTCTCGCTCCACAACTTGCTCGCTGTCAGATTTTGGCCTCTGTGGCCCGCCTGTGACATTAAAGCTGCTCTATCAGAACCGCCCATATTACTTTCGACTGTCCTTTCGTGTTTCCCCTGCTCCCACCGCCCACCGCCCACCTCCTACCTCTAGCCACGGCCAGTGACTGACTAGTGTCAGTCAGTACGTCACTCATATGGGGTTGACAGTGTCGACAGCAAGAGAATTAGATTTAAATTTGAATTTAAAGAGACTTCATAAATTCTCTTTTGTGCAAAGTAAATTTTCATTATCATCGCGCCAGCTAGCAGCTGCAAACAACATCATAGTTATCGTAGTTATCATCGTTATCATCGTTATCATCGTTATCATTGAGCTCTAACGTTGAGCGCATTCAGGCAACTGCATTGCAATTCATTTTATGCTTTCAAAAGCCAAACTCGCAACTCGAATGGAGGCCACAAAACTGTAAAATACCTGAAGAACACCATAAACCCCATTCATATTCATAAAATTGCATAATCTCGAAGAGTCATAATAATCAAAAACATATTTGCGGGCATGCATTACTACGATTCAACCAGAACGAGAACTGAGATTTTGGCCCGAACTCATGCAGCTCTTTCCAACAGTTTTCCACTCTTGGCGGCCTCTTTGCCACACAAATTTTCCACATAAAACTTCAACTTTGCTTCGCTCTGCAAATGACAACACTTAGAGAAAATACTTTGTACAATTGTTTAAACAAATTAAGTATTTATTAGATTCTTTAACTTTAGTTTAATATGTATAATTATATAAAGAATTTGCTGGCTTCTATGACAATTGACTAAAATAACCGAAACAATAAGTTATCATCTTTAAAAAAAAAATACTAAGCAATGTATAATTTATAAGCATAATTTATGTATAATTTTAAGTTGATAAAACTTTATAAGTTTTCATTTAAATAATTACTTATGCTTAAGTAAAAAGTCTCATTTATAATTAAATTTTTAAATTGGAAATCTGAGTATTTTCTTCGAGTGTAGATGCTGTCATACTTGGTATTTCGGGTATGAATTCGGTTAGGGGCTGGCCGCAGATTTTTGATACAACCGCCGAGTGGGAAAAACTGCAACAGCAATCGGCAATGTAGCGCCCAAGTAGGCGGAAATAAACGTAGAGAGCGATGATGTTGCCGTTGCCATTGCCATTGCCCTTGCAGTTGCCATTGCCTTTGCTGCTGTATGATTTTATTTATGCCAGAAGGCAGCGGCAGCGGCAGAGGCGGACAGGAGCGGACAGGAGCAGCCAGGAACTGCTTCTAGTCGAGTCGGTGGCTCGTAAAGTTTAGTTGGACCCGCCGTAAAAGGCGTTGGCAGTGGCACACTCAGCAGTCATCATAAAACTATAAATTTCATATTTGCCACACACACGAACACACACACACACACACACACACACATAAGAAAGAGAAAGCGGAGAGGGAACAAATAGCAGACCTCAGTACTGCTGGGCATGTTATCATTAATGTGGGCGAGACTATGATGATGATGATGATGATGATGTCTATGATGATGGCTATGACTATGGCATTGGGTAATGTTTATGGTGACGCCTGGGATTTTTGGCCTGGGCCAGAGCTCTGTTGCACCAGCCTTCACATTTGTCTTTGGCTTTAGCTTTGGCTTTGGCTTTGGATTTTCTACCTGCTGCTAAGTGTTTTACTCTCTTCCCCACTCTTGCTCTGTGCAGAGCAGTATGTGTGCCTGTACTTGTGCATGTGTGTGTGTTGTTATGTAGAGCGTGCAATCATTTTACGAGTCGAGCTGCGAGATCCCATCGCCCAAATGTCAGGGGCAGTCACCAGCAGCTAGACAACACACTCCCCAGCTCCCTCAGGCAGGCGGGAATAGATCCCCCCTCCCCCACAACACCCCTCATTGCTCGACTCCAAGTGTTGCCACAAATTTAATAAACTCGAGACGTGCGTTTGAGCTTTGGTTTGGCAGTTTCATCTCGTCCATTCAGTGTGTGGGTGTGTGTGTGTGTGTGTGTGTGTGTGTGTGTGTGTGTGTGTGTGTGTGTGTGTTTTTCTAAATACTTTACTCAACTAGATCAAAGTTGCTTTTCATTTGGATTTTTTTGGTTTTTTTTATTATTTTTTATTCAGTTTGTGGGTCAGAAATGCAACAACTAGTTGACCTCGACTAATTCAGTTTGTTTCAATTCCATTTATGACGCAGTTGAAATACTTTCCAAAAATAATAGTAATACAAATTATTCAATTGAGTTTCAATTCTAAATATTGCATGCAAATCTTTATGTTTATTTAACCTGAAAGTGTTGAATAATAAAAGTTAAAAGCATTTTTTGTACAAGTTTGATGCAGTATGTAAAAAATAATAACTAAATGCATTTTAATTGAATGCCAAATCAATTGTAGGGCTTAAGTTAACTCATAGTTATTGCTGGGTGTATAAAACAAAAGTATCTGATTATAATGTTTAATCTTAAAAGAAGTTTGCCATGATATATATTTGTTATATATATTTGTTTGTGCAAATGTTTAATATATGTGATATATGAGATACTTAGACATGTTGCAAGCAAATTCGATTCCATTCACTTATGAAGAGACAAAGATGCTTCTAACATTACAACCCTATATCAGTCCACAACAGGCAAAGCGTCTCTCCCTTTCTCACACTTTTAGAGTATTGGGGATACTCTTAAACAATACTCATAACCTTGCATAAACCATTAAATATGCAAGCTGCATATTTGCCAGTTGACTTTAGTTCCCAGTGGAAACTTGGTTTTTGTTTTTCAAGTGCGAGAAGTATTTTGGTAGCTGGTATACACTCTTCATTCTCTTCTTGGCCAGATATGCTGCATTCCAATAGCTTCATTTGTCCAATTACATGGCATAACTGTAAAAATTTACGATGCATCAGCATCTATACTAAATGATGTGCCATGCGAATGTCTGAGTATTAGTTAAAGTTCCATGTGGGTAGATATCTATGAGCCAGCTCCCACACACACACACATGCATTCATACATATTCCCCAAACCGATTCAAATGACAATCAACGTAGAATGTAAAAAGAAAACGGGAGAAAGAGGAAAGTGGAAAGTGGAACATTATTGCGGTTATTGCCGCACGAAATTCGTAAACGAAACGGAAACTGGTCGTAACGATTTCAATGAAGAGATGACATGGACAAGGACGAGGACAACGCCATTCATTGATGATGCTATGATGGCATTGATGATCATTAGGTTTTTGCTGCAGAACATTATGAGCTTTGGGCTCCTCCACTGATGACTGCCAAATCAGACAAATGTACGCAAAAACCGCACAGAGAACTTTTCACCAATGCACAGAGAATCATTACCTCAGGGCATTTCCCCGATACAACTATAACTACATACAACAACTACTACGATTGCTACTGCTGCTGCTGCTGCTGCTGCTGCTGCATTGAAACTTGGCCTGTTCCTCTTCCTGTACTATGTATACTTCCGACATCCCATCCTTGTTGGCCAAGTTCGTTGCCTTGGCTTGTTGTGTGCTTTGTTTTGGGTTGTTGTTGAAACTTGGAGCTGACTCGGCAGCTGCCAGACACTGAACGATTGATGTGCAATAATTATCCAAAGTTGATTTGTTTGTTTGCACGCCCGACAAAGCGTAAAAGTCGAGCTTGCCAATCGGCCCAACCCATTTACAGACCCCCCCCCACCCCACCATCTTCCCAAATATCATTGCGGTAATACTGCAAATGAGTGTTATTATGGAGGCGCCCATTGAAAGTCGTTTGGCAAGTTTTGAGCTGAGTTTTCTGTGCGGCTCTTTTGGATAGTTTTTGGCAGTTTCGGCGTTCCTCCTCATGATGATGCTGCTCAATAGATAAGTGCGCTGTTTAGTTTTAAAGCCACAGCATAAAAGTTTTCCATGATGTTTCTTCCTTCAACTGCCCCCCTTTTGCGTCAGCTTCTACTTCTCCATCCCCATCTCCATCGTCTTCTTCTTTATCATCATCTTCAAACAAACACACCAGCAACAGCAAAGTTTTCCAGCATTGCGGTTTTCTTAAGCAGTTTGATGATCTTAGCAAATAAATAAGATGGAATACTTATAGCATCAACAAATGCATTTTAATTACATAATAAAATGGTATTGTGCAAGCAATTGAAAATGCAAGAATAAATATAAAATTAAATAGAAATGTATGTGTATATAATCGTATTATGCTTAATTATAGTTAATATGAACATTAATTATAATTATAGTATAGTTTATATAAAAATGCATAACAATTTAATTCAGCTAATAAGAGTGCTTTTCTAGACTGTTTGAAATGTACTTTTCTTTAATTAAAATATATTTAATAAATTAAAATAAAAGAAATAAATAAAATATTTAATATATTTAATAAAATCTCAATATTATTCATTTATTTACATTGGCTAATTGCAGCTATTTAAAGAACAAATAAATATATTGAATATATTATACATAATTATAATTATTAAATATTGTCAAATTGTTATAGTAATACTTTAAATACAAATTCATAACAATTTAATTAAGCTTATTAAAGTGAATTTTTAAACTCTTTGAAATATACTTTTCATTAATTAAAATAGATATAATTGAATAAAATAAAATAAATAAAATATTTAATAAAACATCAATACTTTTCATTCATACTTTTTTTAGTTAAATTAAATATAATATAGTAAAATAAAATAAAACTAATTAATGTATTATTAAATATATTTAATAAGATAACAATACTATTCATCATTATTTACATTGACTATTTGCAGCTATTTCAAGAACAAATAAATAAATCATACAACTAATTTATAAAGTATTCAATTACATTTAAATTAACTGATATTTATAGTTTTTATCTATATTCTTATATCTTACATAATTGTTTTAAATTTACTTGGAAGCGTATTCAGTCTTCGTCATAGTTTTTGCTGTAAGCTTTGACCAATTCTTGTATATCTTATTCACTTGACTTCAATTGAGAAATTAGTACATTACGATTGCCTTTGACGCCCCTAACAAATAAAACGTGGTATTTATTTGAATTGCTCAAAAGAGTTTACGGCACAAACACAAACACAAGCACGCACACACTCCCACACACACACACATTCTACAATGTAATAAAAAAGAAAAGTTTTTTTTGTTAAACTTGGTAACCGACTCTTCAATTCAACAGTTACAACTCCACCCCTTCCAGCTTATGCTCCACTTGGTTTAGTTGCTTTTACTGTTGATTTACTTTTAGCCTATTGCATTGGCATTTAGTTCGATGTCTAGTTTTTAGTTGCTGTGCTCCATTTGTGAGCCGGAAATAAAACACAGGTTTTTCGATACCCATTCCATGCCATTCTATCTAACTTCTGTACAGTACGGTTAGAGCAAACGCAATCAAAATACTTTGGCTATACAATTTATTGGCGCAAAAACAAGTTCAATTTCAAATGAAAATCGCTTGGTACAAAGAGCAAGAGAGTAGATAAACATAGGAGTACAATACATACATGTGTATGTATCTACAGGATGTAGGAGACATTCAAGATTCAAATAAATATCAACAATACACACACACAACTACACACACACAGATACAACTACACCTTTGTCTTTCGGAATTGCTGTGCTGTATGCTTCAAATATAGAAAATAGTTGCGAATTATTTTGCCAAGTAGCCCAAGTATCGAGCAAGAGAGCCATGTCTAGTGGCAGTTGGCAAGACAAACAATCAGTTAAGAGCTTTAGAGACATAGAAACATGGACATACACACACACACACACACACACACATAGATACAGTGTAGTCCCTGCTCTTTTATTGAACTTACATAACATTTTAGGTTATGGCCACGGTTAGAGGACCGGACCCAGGCAAGGACAATGAGGGAATCGGAATATGTTACTGTGATTTCCGTGTAACTTCCTTTAATCTTTCACTGTATCTCTGTGTGTGTGTGTGTGTGTGTGTGTTTGTATGCTTGTGTGTCTGTAATAAATATACGAGAGTGCTTAAGATCAAATCAATTGATAAACAGCATAATAAACTTGTATCCACTATTTACATAAAATTCTCTGTAATAATATTATGCAAAGAGTAAAACGAGCCAAAAATACGCTCGCACTTCAAGTTTATACTAAATTGAAGTAGTTTCTCCACAATTTTTGGTCTACAAGCCATTAGTTGCCCCCCTTCCCGCTCTATCTCTGACTCTTTCTCTTTCTCCTTATGTACATATTTTGCCATCATAAAATGCTATTTATTTTATATGAAATGCTTTTGATGTTGGCATATCGAAGGCACAAGCCAGGAAATAGAACACATATAGTTTGAGAGACTCTCAGAGTGAGAGAGAGAGAGAGAGATAGGTAGGGAGTATGTGTGTGTGTCTGAGAGAGAGGGGGGCAAAGTTTCTCTGCAGTCTTGTCAGTGCAAGATTTTGATATGCGAGTGTCATAAATTGTATTTATTTGGATGGGGAATGAAAGAAGAAGAATACACTCATATACTCATATACTCATACTCCAACTCGCCTAAAAGTTGGTTCTACGATTATAATAAAGTTACCTTAATTACCTTACGATAACATAACATTATTTTCTATGACGTAATCAACTCAAAAACGAACTAAAACAAAACTTCAATCTGTCCAGGAAATGTGTCACATTCAGTGATTTATTCATTCAAATGAAAGCAAAATGAGAATCTTATGAAAATGTTATGCCAACTTTTTAAATGTTAAGCTAATAATTTGCTGAAGTATTAATGCCATAAATTAGGAAAACAATCAGATATTTATTGAACCAGAGGCTTAGAAATACCCTAATATAATTGTACATTTAAACATTTAATTATGCTTAGGATTCGAATTTAATTGCAATGAAATTAAAGAAGCAAAGAAAGCAATGAGAATATTTATTATATATATATTATATTTATATAATATGAAACCCGTTTAAAGATAGAAGCATAAACTAACAAGAACTTAAATTAAATTTATATATAGATTCACACTTTGAAGATGAAGTATAAATGTTTTGTAGCACTTGTATTCTTCAGTTCCTAAACTCGTTATCTATATCTCTTTCATATTATTATCATACCCAATTCCGGTTCTGGAAACACCCATTTAAACGCAACATTATCACTTAGCCGTGCTGTCCTGCCCTTGTCTCTAATATTATGAGCTGTTTTACCCAAAAAAAAAGTAAAAAAGAAAGAGAAACCATTTCCATTTCCATTTCCATAAACCCAACGTCATAATTACTATGACATTTTTCTAATGTCGCTTCCTTGAACGCCTCGACTGGGCTGCATGTGCCTAGTGAAAGGGAGTGTGGAGCGGGGAGTGGGGAGTGGGGAGCATGCAGCGGTACAGGGGTAACTGCGAGCTGGGTGCACAGTAGATTGTTGTAGATTGCGTGTCCCAAGTTCATAGGCGCCTTATTACACACTTTAATTTAATAAAAAGCTTGTAAATGCGTGCACATACATGCATAGACAGGTCGGTTCCTGTCCTCGAGCCGATGCTACGCCTTTTTATTACATAATGAGACCCAGTCGTTCTTTGGGCCATGGCTATACTTACAGCAAATGCCCTACCATGTCACATGACCCCTGCTCCATGCCGCATGCCTCAACCCACCCGCGCCTCATTACAAATTCAACTAGCGGCGTTCGCTGCTTTGCCAGTTGCCAGTTGCCAGTTGCGAGTTGCGAGTTGGCAGTTGCCGGTTTCCTGTGCCACAAAGTGCGTGATGCGTGTGCACCTGCAACGCCGTGTCTCCGCGCCGCTGAGCCTTTTGCTGCCTTCTACTTTGACGTGTCGGACATTACAAATTATGCCCAGAAGCAGCAGCAGCAGCAGCAGCCGCAGCAGCTACAACTAAAGCAACTAAAGGACCACCATCAATGTCCATTGGCCAACAGCAACGCCGACGCAGCGGCAGTTACAACAAGACAATGACGAGCCTCGATGGGGCACAATGACGTTGAGCTGGGTCTCCTCGCCAGCTCGCAGGTAGAATGTGGCAAATGTGGCTAATGTGCCACAAACGAAATCGAAATAAAAAAGTAAACGCAACCGTTGTTGTAACTCGCTGAGATATGTTTTGTCTCTCTGTGGCAAGTAACTGTGGTGTGTTATTTAATTTGTTACGCTGTAGACTTTTTGGGCTCCCCCGATGAAAGATCCTCGCGCTGGCATACATAATTTATTGTCTGTGTGTGCGTGTGTGTGTGTGTGTGTGTGTGTGCGTGTGTGTGTGTGTGTGTGTGTGTGTGTTGGAACCTTTTTGTGGTTTTGCGCATTGTTTTCACATTTCGATTAGATGAAAGGTGTTCAGCATGGCACACCCTTCCCTCTCTCCCTCCCTGTCTATTTCTTCGCTGCCCACATTATGTGTGAAATCTTAAATTGCAGCTCTCCGCATTCAATTCAATTTATTGTTGCGTGAGCTATTTTATAATGCCACTAAAAGGTGTCGTCCCTCGGTCTATACACAATTTATGGAGCAATGCGGGCGGTCGCAACTATTTCCAAGTGCGTGCATCGCATTCAACAAACAACAATTAAAATAACTACTTAGAGAAATGTATATATATTTCGTTATGCAACGCTGGTCCTGGTGTATTAAGAGCTGCTTCAAATGATCACACTACTAGGAAGAGATTAGATAACAGATATAAGATCATTTCCTGCCGTCCGAAAAGGGAATCTCTGATTTCCATATTTATGTAAAATAAATATTTATATATTTAAAATTTGTTAAATGACAAAATAATGTCGTCGTTGAAGTAAACTCTGCAATCATAGGATAAACTATCAAAGGAACTGTCTATGTGTGGCTTTCTTTTGATGCTACACCTAAATATATTGAGGGATCTGTAAGTATCTTATAATAGCACCACAGGTGTTTATATTCCTCGTTCATAAAGGCAACCACAACTGAGGTGTGAGCTCAATACCAACAATAAAACTGCAGGTGATCATCATTAAATCATTACTGTTTCTTTACGTTTTGGATGGAATTCATTTATTAGCTGTTCTCGTAATTATTATGATAATTTATATGGTATAATCTTCTCTCTTTGCTGTTCTAATATCCTGATGTATTTTACTCCTTTCTTTAACATAACTGCATCGTTCTCGCTCTCTGTGAAATGTATCTTTCCAATTTTCTTCCCCATTTATATGCATATCAATCTTGTAACTCACTTTTTATTATCTTCTCAGGTAATTTTCTTCGTTTTCATATAGCGTTGAATGATTTTATACCATTCTCTCTCTCTCTCTCTCTCTCTATCTGCCGCACCTCGGAAATTGCACATTAATTTGAATATCTTGAATTCGCGATATCAATGATTAAAATGCCTTTACACTGCACTCGGCGGTTACTTTATGACATTATCATTAACTGCGTAAGAGGCCCGCACCCAGAACCGGACGAGTTTACCATCCTTTGTGCGGGAAGTGACTCGCCCAGCGAAATGGGAAGTCTATATATGTAGATACAAGTGCTGGTTGTCTGTCTGTCTGACTGACTGACTGACACATTACTTAACTTCCGTTTCCTGGCCTACACACACACACATACACACAGACAATTATATAACGTATGTATGTATGTGTTTACTACTCAATGGTAGACACTGTAGATAATTTCACAGTTCCTTGGACAGACGTGGGCTGCGGCGGCGGTGGCAGGAACAAAATGCGTGCACGCATTTCTCGCATCCATTTGGTAAACCTACAACGCGCCAAATGTCAGAGAAATTAAATTTAAACGCAAGGCAACAATCCATCATCTGGTAATTACTGCGTCAACACGCCAACACATGCAGAGCAGAACCAAGAACTCAGAACCCAAAACGGAACAGAACGGAACCAAAACAGAGTACAGAACGGAACAGCATTGAGGTGCTCGCTGAGCGGCCACCCAAGCGTCAAGTTTGTGGGAGTCAAAAAGAGAAGATGAGAGGGAGTTGGCAGGATAATGACTTGACTTGTCATAGCTTCCGCTAAATTTAAGAGATTTGTGCAGAAGATCAGGCGGGCGTTACCAAAAGACAAGACAAGACGAGATAGACAGACAGACAGACAGACAGACAGCTCAGCTCAGCTCAGCTAAGATAGACAGCTGGATAGGCAGTGAGTGCATCGCCTCATTAGAGTCCTTGGATTCTTTGGATTATTTGTTATCGCACATTTCGCAGCTGCAGTGATTAATAATTTTCATGATTTCATTCTATTTCACTCGCACTTATTTGTTGTGGGCCTAAGCAATTAAGTTCCCAGCCTGCGGGCAACTGTAATTGACAGAGCGAGAGGGAAGGCGAGGGGCGTGGTCGTGTTGAAGCGTTAATGAAATATCAATGGGGTGTTTTTTTTTTTTTTTTGCTCAAATCGACAAAACACTTACGTTTACTATTTTCCTTTTTTTCTGGGTGCGTTACAGGGTTGCCTCATGGCCTGATGGCGTAGAACGCCTCCTGTTTTTCACTCACTTTGCCAGGGATCAACATATTGCCGAGTTTTTGCCACTCAACGGGTGGTGCGTCTTTATTTCTGTTACTTGGGCGGTCGACGGACGGCCGCGGCGGGTACGGGCTTCATTTCGGGACGAGATGTCAATTCTGGCAGCGGAAACACTCACAAAATGCTTTCAACGCGCAACAACTTGCAATTATGTTGATGTACAACTGAATGCCACAGGACAGTGGTTGGAGTGTACCTTTGATAAAGTAGACTTGTCAATGAGTTACACCCAGATACTCAGTGTGATAACGTACTCAGAGAGGGAGAGATACAGAGGGAGAGAGAGAGAAGAGCTAGATAGTATACATAGTATATTGACTGAAAATAACACTATTAATTACATATACTAATCAGTTTTCTCCAGCATTATAGAATATAGACTTTGCCACCTAATTATCTAAATTATTTGCAGCATTTGTAGTTGGTCAAAATCAATAAAATTTAATTTAGTTAACAGCAAATAACAATCGAATTACATTTCAAATTAGAACTGCCTTTGCTATATTTTTCATTTAGTGCAACAAAATATATACAATGCATATTTACAGTACATTAAAACATAATAATATATACACTTTTCAAAATAGATTTCAAATTTGTAAAGATCTAAATGTGAAGTGAAATACTTATACAGCAAATATATTTAGTAATCTGATCTAGCAATTTGCCACAAATTAAACAACATCACTTGATTGACACTTAATATCTAAAGTTAATGCTTTAAGCACATGACACTCTCTAGGTAAACTTCCCTTATAGAGTGTACTCACAGTTGAGCTCATCACAGCACTCGGTGAATACCAACAAACTCACATAATTTGTAGTGCATAAAGCCACATACGTATGTATGTACATATACACAGCAGGACATCTGCAGCGCACAAAACTTCGCCATATAAAACTATGGAAAATTATGAAATTATAAATACATATATAACATATATACACACACACACAGAGAGAGAGGGAGACCATGACAGACACACACACACATATATAAATAAGTACATTTAACATAACCACCCACAAATGTCTGGCCGAGAAAAGTAATTTAACTGTCGCAAAAATGTCGAAAACAGCTTTGGCGTTTTACATTAACATAAAACAAAAAGCCAGAGAAATAATAAGTGGAAATTATAATTACAAGTGCTCACATGTGGTCCCCACAGTTTCGCTGTGTATTACGAGTGTTGAATTGCCGTTGTTGTTGTTCTTGTTGTTGCCAAGAGAGACTTCTAGGGTCAAAATGATTAAAGTTGCCAAAAATATTTCAAGTAACGCTTAATAAATAATGTGGCAAAGGTTAGTCGCAAAGTGTCAGCTATTTGATATTTAATTATGAATATAAAATATGACCAACTAAAATTTATTCTTTGAAACTTTATCATTCTGACTACACATAATGTGGGGATTTTCTTAGAAGCGTCAATATTGTTGTAATAGTAGATATTAATTTAATTTAAATTGGCAATTAATTGATTTGATCTATTTTCGATGCGGAGATGTATAGATCAACATTTAATCTCAGTTTTTCTTATTGCTTGATTAAAATGTTTTTATTATATATGAATAATTATATTATAATTATATTATATTAATATTATTAATTAAATTATATCAAAATAACAAAAACTATGTTATGTTTATTTTATTTTATATGAATATTTATATTCTAATTTTTAGTAGTTTTATTATATTTTTTTGAATACAATAATTATAACAATTATATGCTTTAAATTATATCAAAATACCAAAAACGATGTTATGATTATTTTATTTTATATGAATATATATATTAAAATTTTTAGTAGTTTTATTATATTATTTTGAGTAGAATTATTATAACAATTATATGCTTTAAATTATATCAAAATAACAAAAACTATGATAGATTAAATTTTGGCAACAGGATGACGAATATGAGAACATTTTCACAGATTTCTCGAACTTTTTATTACGCATATATTTTAATGGCCATGTGCAGACAACGATTTATGATGCGCCACGCACGCGGTTAATTAGACACACACACACACACACACATACTCTCACATATAGAGCAAAAAAAGAGACCACAGCCAAAAGATGGCGATAGGATAACGGGGGGGGGGGCAGTGGAGTACAGCTCATCGTGTTGTTGTTGTCCTTGCTGCCGCTGTTATCCTTTTCAATGTCACACAAGGCGCATCATGTTGTTATCTATGCCAACCAAATCGGCAACCCTCGGCTCACATTTCACATGTGTAAGCGGGGGCCGCCCCCCCACGCTGATGGCGAAGGGGCTTCCCCCAACTTTTCGCTTATATCATTTAATCTTTAATATCCTTTCTCGGCGTTGACTTTGTTCTTTTTTTTTTTTTGGTGTCTTTCTTTATTTTTTTTTTGCTTCAGCTTGTTGTTGTTATTGTCACGCTCTATGTGACGGCTTGTCTTAGAAAGAGGCCTCTATATACTTATTTATGTTTGTTATTGTATGGAAGAGCATAGAAGTATAGAAGCATATAGTGGGTGTGTGTGTGTGTGTGTCTTGCCTAGATTTATCACTTGCCACAGTTGCTGTTGTTTTCATATTATTTGTACACATATCTATGTATGTATCTACATTCTCTTTGTATATAGTACATACATACATATATGTAATTCAATGTTTTTGCTTTGGAATCGTTACATAGCTTTTGGACTGCTGCTGCTGCTGCTGCTCGTCTCCGTATTGTCAAAGTTTTTCTCTACAAAACCTTCTATAGACGCACTCCTTCAGCTCTGTTGTTTCTGTTGTTTTTGTGTTTTGTGTGCGGCATTAACGGACAGCAACAGCAGCCAAAAATATCTTTATGCCTCATAAGTTTAATTTGGCGCAAATTGTTTTTATTTGCAGTCAGTGACGCCAACAACAAAAGCAACTAAAACAAATAAGATTATGTACTGAAAGTAACAGACTCACTGCATACTCTGTAAAATGTTAAGAAAACAAACGTTAAATGGAATCATTTGAGATGCATAATAAATTTAAAAAGACGTTTGTTTAAAGTATTTGTATAACTTGACAATAAGAAGAATCTATCTGTGTCTTAAATAAAATAAAATAATAAAACACGGCTTACAAATATCTTATTCATAAGAATTAGTTAGTAAGTTATACAAAAGTTCAAAGTAAAACCATTTAAATTGTTGACTAAATAAATATATATTATAAATATAATTAAATTAATTGATAATTTCCCAAGCATATAAACTCTTTATACATTTATTTCCATCTATAGACTGCATTCTTAGTTTAACAAACCTTTTCTATGGCCATAATTCGAAAGGAAAGCAAGGAGTTACATACATATAGTTCAAAGAGGAAGCGAGAGGGGAAGAAGAGAAGGCGGTAAAAGAGTTCACATGTGTGATGATACAAAATGGCGTACGCTATTTGTATGCAGACATTTCGCTTGGCACATCTACAAATTCTTTTTGAATGTCATTAGTATAATTGAAAAAGCCATTGGCACAATGCCAACAACAACAGCAACTGCAGCAACAACAACAACAAGCGGAACATCAGCTAACCAACCGACAATCGACAACAACAGAGTTCAAAAACTAACTGTAAACGCCGCCATGCGACACGCGAAATCCAATAAAATTTTTTCCGCTTTTTTTTTTTTTAATTTTATTTATTTTTGTTGTTGTTTTGTGTGGCAAAAGTTTAGCGACTTTTGTTGCCTCACCATGTTGATAAAGCGACAGCCGCAACAGCAACAATGTAGAGTGTAATAGGTGGGTGTGCACTGCTTGCTAGATACCCTGCATAACACAGAGAGAGAGAGATAATCTAACAGGCATACACATTATAAGATACCCTAGCATATATTCTAAATATATAGCCAAACAAACTGCCTTTTCTTTACTCAAATGCTCTACATACCCATAAATACCTCACATACAGTTACAGGGTATCTGAAATATAAGTAAAAACAATGACAACAACAAGAAAATGCTATGGAAAGCCAGCCTGCTGTCGAAAAAGTCTATCGAAGGTGACTGCATGTGCATAAATTTCCCGGTTGACATCAGGCAAATGTACATGAGATATTGCCTAGTCCTGGTTTAAGTTCTCGTTCTCCTCCTCGTTCTCCTCCTCGTTCTCGTTCTCTTGCTCGCCCTCGTCCTGTAGCTGTAGCTGTACCCATAGTCCTATCGTATTCGGCATAGACTCGCAAAGTGGATACGTTCATGGATAATGTATATTGCAATATTTATGCAAGATGCAAGCAAAACGATATGCTAAATTATGTAAGGAGACTATCGAAAAATCGTCTAGCCGTAGCTGTAGTCGTAGCGCAGATGAATGGTTGGAAGGGGGCGGGGAGGGTATGAAAAACGATATGCAGAATGTGCAGTTAATTTAATGAAAGGCATAGGCATAGTCGATAAAGCCAATCAACAAGGTAGGGTAATTGTGTGGCCATATGCTAAGACTTTCAAATTGAATTAAGATCAGAATATTATGCTATGTGCTATGTGTGATGATATTAGATGATATTATACATTTAATATATAAATATAAATATAAATATAAATATAAATATTCCATTATATTCTTTCATTTCATACTCACAACAATCATCTTCTGCTTAACCTTCATCCTAATTACTCAGACTTAGTGTGTCAACTACAGATCAATCAATTGATTCCTCACATTACTTCCAAATCATTAAAGCTGGCCCCCTTTCTTTTCAGCTCAGACCCAAGTCATTAGCAATCTGTGCTCACCCTCATGTATGAGAATCAAGCACTTTTAACCAACTGTCTGTCTGTCTGCCTGTCAGATTTTATGAATCGTTTGGCCCGCTGCTGCAACAATTTCATTTAATTAATTTTTAATTAATTATTATTTAATTTTTATCTTTTATAAAATTTTGAAACTCATATGCAAAAGCGAATGCAAGCGACCCTCACACAGAAGACCCCCCAAAAATCAATCCCGGCCCAATCTGTTCGGTTGTGCACGGGTTTTCTTTTTTATTTTTATCAAAAACAGTCCAAGCAAATGAAAAACTGAACACAGAGTCATCCATCATCATTGCACGCCCTGTGACCCGCCCAACCTTGTCGTCTACCACTCTGTGGGCTGTATATAATTTAAACGGGGCAAAACGAAAAAAAAAAATGAAAAGAAAGCAGAAATATTTATTGTCAAATGTCACAAACAGTGAAGGGCAGTGAACGGATACGGATAAAGGGGAATGAAAGGGAAAGTCGGGAGTGCAATTCATTTTTTAAAAATTTATATCAATTTATAATTTTGCGTTATTGCGCGCTTGATTAGGCGGCAGTAGGGAAAACCCCTATTTAGATTGGATTTCCCTTTGGCTGCTTTGCTGCGATCTGAAAAGAGTTGAGCGATGGTTAAAGCTGAGGTTGATGTTGAATTTATTCTTGTCTGGTCGATGATTAATTGCTGGTCTGGTCTGGTTTGGTAAAGATTTTCAAGGCTATGTCCTACTGTAGGACTATCGATGTTGGCCAACCCTGACAGAAAGGGTTGTGCACACTATTATTTCCTTTTGGCAGGACCTCGTTTCTGCTGGCGTTAATTGCTGGGTTTCTGCGCCCCAGTGAGCGCACACGAGTTATGAAACTGGTATTAGAGGCATTAAAACTGAAAGTAACAACTAAGCGAATGGTTAGCACGAGTTGGGGACTCATCGCACAATGTCCTTGCTGCTGATGTTCCTTGATGCTGTTGTTGCTGCTCCTACTGCTACGCCTTCTGCCTTTACTTCTGCTGCTTCTGCTTCAACTGCTGCTGCGTCGCTGTGATTACGCTCTGTGCTTTGGCTGTGTGATTATGATTTTGTAAAAAGGATTAGGTGCATATTACGATGGTCCCGTCACACACACACACACACACACACACGCGCACACACACATACAGTACGCAACGCAAACGAACCGCGAAACCTTGAGCGAAAAAGGAGCTAGTGAAAGACGATGCCAGCAGCAAGGATAAGTACAAGCAGCCAGGACACCGACACCGCCAGCTGTTTTCTAGGACACTCTGTAGTACACAACAACAACAACGACAACGAGGACAACATCTAGTAATTATTGCCCGTGTATAATCTTTATTACCGCTGTTTTGTAGCCTGCTGTTGTTGTTAGTAGCTGAATGGAGTAGAAGTTATATCTGCACCATGATGAAATGCTCCATTAAGCTGTTAACAATAACATTAGGCCACAGTCAGTTAGGGCAGCTCTTGTTGCAGATTTTTCTTCCTTTTTGTCCATTTGTCGTATGGTGACATCCCCCTTCTGCTCTGTTGCTTTCCTTTATGCCTTAACAGGATCCACAACGACTTCATATTTTTATGGCATGCTTAAAACTCTTAGCTGAGCTTAACTTAAAGAAACCTAGACGAAGAAGGTTGCACATAAACAGTAGATTGCGAAGCGAAATTAAAGGATTTAAATTTAGGAATTTAGAATAGATTTATCAATTATTAAATACGAAAAGGGCAAGAGTTTGAAAGATTATAACGATTTAAAATATGATATAGGAATTAAGTTATGCGCAACAAATTGGAATGCAATTAAATAGAATTTATGAATATAAATTCTGTCTTGATTTGAATATAGAGAACGAAATGTGAAAGAGTAGAGCAAAGTAAAACACACGGCAAATACTAAAATAGAATAATATTAACTGGAGAGAACAATGTAATGAAATGGAATAAAATAAGTGGTAAATAATAAATGATTATTGAATTATAAGAGAGAATAGATTTATTGTAATGCTATAAAATGCACTCAATTGAGATAGAAATAAATTAAATTGTCATAGAATTGGCTTTAAAACAATATGAAATGGAGCAAGAATTATGCAGTAGAAGAAGATGAAATGATATTGAATGAAATATAATTGTGATAGAAGCATGGAATTGAATTGAGTATGGCATAGAGTACAGCAATTGCAATGGAAGCTAGCTTATAAGCTTCACCGGTGTACCTCCTTTATTTTTAGACCAATTCATTTCTAAATCTAATCAGATTAACGACTGTGACCTACCCTATTCATATTTCAGGCAAAACCATTGTTTGTTATTGTAACTCAATGCCCGTCACAAGTCCAACTGGCAGCTTACTATATTGTTGTGAAGCTCTTCGATCAATCTAGAGCATGCGAAACCTTCAAGGGTCGCTCAGCTGTCACGTTGTTGCTCGGTGTAAATCCAAGTCAATCCTATGGTCGACACAGGCACACACGCACAGCTAGAAATACATACAGTTAAGCCAAGAGAAACAACAAATCCCCCGTGCCCCCCCCTGCCCCATAGTCCAATGCAGTGAACCCTTCGAATTAGACAAAAACTCAAGATGCTGCAAATTTGTAATCCTTGCTCAAAAGACATGGAATTTTTCACTTATCGCTGCGGGGCAATACAAACCGAACACCCAAACTCGCCCCGTCCCACCCCTTCGCCATAGTCTAGCAGGGTGGACAAACCTACCCTATAAGTTACATACTTATTTAAGTTTTACTTTCTGTTCTTGGTTGTTGTTGTTGTTTTATTTTTTATTTTTTATTTTCATGCCTTCATTTTTCATATATGCAACTATGCTAGCGATAAGTTATTTGAGAAGCCCAACGGCAGGACCCTTAGACAAGGACACACTCTCGCACACACACACACACTAACGTAAGTCACACACACACACACACAAACGCAGGCACACATATGGATAGAGAGGAGCCAACGAATTTGTAAAATTCCAATTAAGAATCTTTGGTTTACTTTGTAAGTTGACTCTCAACTTATTTAGACACTACACAACGACAGATGGAGGGGAAATCTTTACTCACACACACACACACACACACACACATACACACTTAAGCGTAACAAAGAGGACACGAGACAACGGCCAGCAAAAACATAGAATAAATAAAAGCAAAACAAACTCACACACACAAACACATATAGAGAGAGAGACGAGAGTGAGACTGACGCACACACACACACACACACACACACACAAGCACACAGAGGCGAACTTGGCTCTAGCAGCTGTAATCCTAGAAGGGCAGGACGCATGGGTCGCCGCGTCGTCGTCGCCGTCGTCGCTGTCGACGTTCTCATCCTCATTCTGTTCCTCATCTTCGTTCTCTTCCTCGTCTTCGTCTGCGTTCTAGTCGCTGCTCTAATGGACGAATAAATTGCTTGTGAATGAAATGAGAGTACGCTGACTTTCGGTGCTCGCTGCGCTCATGTGTGGAGTAGTCAACGTCTATAAGTATGTGTGTGTGTGTGTTGTGTGTCTCTGGTGGCGGTGGGCGTGGCACGACACACAATTTCTGCCAAAGAAGACGCACTCATACGCAAAACAAAGTAAACAAACAAACAAAGAACAAAACAACAAACTGAAACGAAACGAAACGGATGCCCGAGACACAACTAAAAACTAAGAGCGACATGCAACGCACAAAGCACAACACAACACACCACACACACAACGTTGCCTGCAAATCTTTTCATATAGCATAAAGTGACGATATGGAGCATGGCATAGAGGATATGAGATTGGAGGTTGCAGGCCTTGCTGGGTTAGAGGCTTGCCCCAGCGAAAATGCGGCGAAATTGGCGATAAAATAAAATACGAGACGGCGGGGCCAAAACGACAAACCAAAAACATTTCTAGCTGTGGCAACAAACCAACTCCCATGTCGCCCAAGCATACACTGTCCATAGAGTCTTATGCAAATCCTTTCATTATTTCGCCTAACACTTTATTTATTTATTATTTATTTATTATGTATTTATTATTTATTTATTATTTATTTATTATTTATTTATTATTTATTTATTATTTATTTATTATTTATTTATTATTAATTTATTATTTATTTATTATTTATTTATTATTTATTTATTATTTATTTATTATTTATTTATTATTTATTTATTATTTATTTATTATTTATTTATTATTTATTTATTATTTATTTATTATTTATTTATTATTTATTTATTATTTATTTATTATTTATTTATTATTTATTATTTATTTATTTATTATTTATTATTTATTTATTATTTATTATTTATTATTTATTATTTATTATTTATTATTTATTATTTATTATTTATTATTTATTTATTTATTATTTATTTAATATTTATTTATTATTTATTTATTATTTATTTATTATTTATTTATTATTTATTATTTATTTATTATTTATTATTTATTATTTATTATTTATTTATTTATTATTTATTTATTATTTATTATTTATTATTTATTTATTTATTATTTATTTAATATTTATTTATTATTTATTTATTTATTATTAATTTGTTCGCCCACTTAGTTTCATAAATATTGTACATTTAATTACTACGTTGGAAATGCCCAAAATTCTATATCTCAATTTACAATGCCACTCAAAGAACTTGACGCAGCTTGGTGCCATTACAAAGGCCAATCTTGCATATACCCTTAACATAAACATACACAAGGGTATGCCAGTTTCGTGGTAATGAAGAATGAAACTGGTTTACTTGTTATTTTGATGACATGACCAAAGTCGAGACAGTGGCGCTATCGGAAAGACGCCCAAGATACGAGTGAGATTCAGAGTCAAGCAGCGAGCATATGTAGGTCAGTAAAATGTTGTTGCTGTAGAAAGAAGGATGTAGGGAATGGAGAGGAGCTGACTAGCGGGGTAGACTCTTCATGATGTTGGCTGGCAGATTTTGGTTTTCATTTTATAAGCAGCAGCAGGAGCAGCAGCAGAAGGGCAGCTGTGAGGAGTTGTTGTCGAGAAAGCAGCAGCGAAAAATCAATAAATGTCAACGGGGACATGCTGATAAAGTTGCGACAAAAAGATTTCAGAAAGCGCGACAGGACGAACAGAACAGAACATAACAGAACAGGAGTCCTTCCCACAGCAGAGTGACAGTGAGAGAATTATCGAGAATGCAGAAAGCTGGCAGCAAGCAATAAAGCAATTAGTAGCTGGCAGCAAGGGAGATAATACAACTAATTAAAAGTAAAAGTTATGCGTCAGCGAATGAGATTTTTATTGAGAACAAGCATCAACAACAACAACCTTGACTCAACCACAACGACAACAACGAAAAGGAAAACCGCAAACAACAGACATACATACATACATAACAACAGCTAAACAGTAGGCGTTGCTCATTGGGCGTGGCTGATGTGTGGCCTGGGAGTATTAAAATGTACTGTACTGTCGCATGTCTGACTAAATTATGACCTTATAATTTACAATTAAGCAAACGTAAGCATAAAACATAAGCACATGGCATAATTAGACGCTGCGACTTTATTGTCAACTAAAACTAAATTGTACGCCATAAGAGCACCTCCTCATAAAGGACCTGTTTCTCTGTCTGACCTCATCAGATACACATACGCTTTATCAAATGAGTTCACAACAAATTGATGAGCTCTTTTCTTTCTTTTCTAAGAAATGACAACAACATAACAAAAATAATAAAAAGGAACAGCGATAGCTGCGATATCATGAACATCTACAAATAACTTTTACCTGGAATCAATTTGTTCGAGTTAACCTAATTGATTGAGCCGAATTGTCTCAGTTAACCGCAAGCGTCATTAATTCTGTGTCCAATGTCTATCAAAGAGTTTAATACTATTTGACATCGTTTGACAACTAACTACAGACTACAGACTCATTCGCTCTAGTTTGGTCTATCATATTTATCAATCATTAATAATGCGGCTCAGCATTAATTCTTGATTCAAAGAAACAAAATAAATAATTGGAATAGTAGAAGAATAAAAGACTATAGGACTATTCTCCTTTTATATATTTTACAAGATTTATGAATATATAAATTGTAATAAAATAATTAATTAACGTAACATGACGTATGCACACATGTTTAACTTCTATAATATGCCCTAAGCTTATTATTGTATATTATTTAATTATCTGGCTGCCAAAATAGTATTTTGCTTTCTCCCAGGTTACATAATTTTCAATGTACTTAATTATTATAAAGTCTATATTCATTGTTATACATTTTAGTTTGCTATTTAATTATATATCAAAGAAGACTGAAGATAAGAAAAGAAATATGCAAAATTGTTATTGTATTTTGCATTGGCTCTCAAGCACTTGTCTCAGCAAATATTGTAAATGTTGCTGTAATTCAGCAGCTTAATTTAGCTGCTCACAGCTGCTATAAATTTCAAAATTATTGCCAAATAACATTTAAATGTAATAATCAATACAATAAATTTATATATATGTATACATAGAATTTTGTGCATAGTTGTTAAGTCCTTTGCCTCTCACTTTTTCCCCTCTCTCTCTCTCTCTCTCTCTCTCTCTCTCTCTCTCTCTCTCTCTCTTTCACCCAATTATCACGTTGGCCATTGTTAAGCTTCTTGTAGACAGCAATTCAACAATTGCACAATTCCTTTTCGGTAATTGCTCAACTTGACTGCAATTTTGAACTGTAATTGTAATTAAGGCTCAAACAGTATTGTTTTTGTTGTTTTTATCATGGTCTAATTGTTGCCTATTTATTTTGTTGACCTCTTATTCAATGTTTTGTTGTTATTGTCCCAATTGTTGATGTTCGTTCTGCTGCTGCGGCTGTTGCCTCAAGGGCTGAGAGAAGAGACCTAGTTTTCTAAAAAAGCTGACTGCAATTAATTTTGGCCTAAAAATATGCTATTCATTTTAGCCATTTATTAATGAGTTGGCATTTAAAATGCATTAATTTCGCTTTTTTGGTTATGCATTATTATTTATTGCTAAAATGCATTAAATTGAGAGCTTATTTATCAGCTGCTCAATGCCATTAACTGACAAATTTCACTAATTGCATTGCGTTAATAAAGTACAGCAACAACAACGGCAATAACAAATGTGTATGTACAAAAATTTATTGCTATGCTACATAAATTATCAACCGCTTGGCCCCGTCTATCTGCCTGTCCAGCTTGCCCCTGGCCCCGTTTTGTAATCATGTTGAAAATGCAGTCTAATTGCAACTGCAACTGCAACTGCAACAACAAATCAGTGGAATGCACCCATTCGACAACTGTCTGCGTATGCCCCATAAATATGCATCAATGAATGCAAAAAGACTGCCCAAGCCCGCCCCGTAGCCCCTCCTCCACAATTGTATCCTCTTTGATGCGGCTCCCATTCCGCTTCATCCTCTTGTTGTTCCTCCTTTCAATGATTTTGCGGGCATTATAATTTAAATGGACTTTGCGAAAAGCAATTAAATAAAATTAAATTTTGTGTTGAGCTTAATCCGGCGCTGAGCTGCATGCATAGTTCATGTTATCCCTTGTTGGATAAGGCCCCTCCCCCCCCCAAACCTATCTCAACTCCACTCCATCACACCAACACTCTTCACCTATGTGTGCTCCATGTTGTAGCAAAGTGCGTGCCAAGCCGCCACATCAACAGGCTCTTTCAGTCGACACCTCCACGGCCATCAGGCATACAAGTGAGCCAAGAGGACATGGTCAAGCCTGGACAACAGCAAAAACTGCCACGGGAACGGACTGACCAGAGGGTGATAGCTGCGGGGCAAGGTACGTGGTGAATTGGACAGTTGAACGTGCGTTTTGTATGGCACTTTTCATATGAATATGAATTGCTTGCGGTTGTGTTAAGTGGTAGAGTATCGCATACAGTTCATTTATGTGTATCCACATACATACATATATGTATGTGCGTCTGTTTCAGTGTGTGTAACTCAACGAGCTGCCAACAGATATTTGTATATACATACATATATTAATATTTAAATTTATATATATATATATATATATATGTATATACATTATATGTGCGCACTTTTAAGCCGGCGAACAGTTTGGTGCCATGCAAAAGATTCAATAGCATTATGCAGATTGATAGAGAACATTTCAAAAGGCTCAGAATGGCATAAGAATTTTTGCATAATGACTGAATGACTGAGTAGATGAGTTTTATTATGTACGCATATAATTAAGAATATAATATGCACTTCATTTAATGTTCAAATTGCATTTCTTTCTAATTACGTAAGCCGTAATAAAAATTAATGCTAAGGTTAATATCACTGAGAATAATTTTGTAAAACAGCTAGAAGAAAACATCTTCAGTACTATAAAAAGCACAGCTGTTATTTGAATTCATATATTAAACCACAATCAACTGTTAATACCCACAAATCGCAATTTGATTATCATTTCATTTTCCTTTTCAATACACGGAATTCTTATAAAAAATATGTATTAACAATGCATAAATATAACAACAACTAACTTTAATTTACAGAGTAGGTGAACGGGGAGTGGGTAAAGGGAACTCAGTTCAGTTTAATTGCTGACAAACTCAATAAAGTAAATTTCAATTCTGCATAAATATTTGTGGTTTACAGCTGATGTATTTCTGAAATAAATTGTTAATTATCATATCGCATCATCAGTATATTTGAATATCTTTTGCGGCTTCGCAACCATAGAATGTAGGATTGAAAGATACTCTGTAAATTAAACAAGTATATGTTATACAAGTGTATGTTATACACCCTTTAAATAGATTTTGAAGCATTGGGACCCAAATATGTAGGTTGATATTTCTTTTAATAATGTACTGGTAACTCAAATAAACTGATAACAATACACAACAACTGCAGAATTTAATTAATAAAGAAATAATCCTCCTCGTTCCACAATAGAGCAGAATCGAGTAAAAAGGCTGCTAAAACTGCCTTTTCGCATAGCATTGTAAAAATATTGTATAGTAATAATAATAAAAACACTTTAAGCTTATTCAATTTTTGAAATAAATTTGTTTATTATTGTTAGCCTTTTTGTTTATCTTTTTTCTTTTCATCCGGCATTCGCATTCATCTCTCTGTTTTTTATTATACTTATTACTGCGCTGTCTTGTGCAACGGTTTGTGATTATTTAAAATAAATTTCACTTACAAACTAAATAATGGGCCATGTTTACATCAAATTAACGAAAAAACTTTGCATATTATCCATTTTGCTTTCTCTTCTCTATAGAAGAAGTATGTATGTATATACTATATGTATTTTTATGTAGTTTTATAATAATTGCAAAAGTGGCGTCTTTAGGAACACAACATTTTATTATAGCATTTAATATGCTGACTTCTCTTACTGCTGTTGCAAAAACTGTTGCCTACTTTTGTGGGCAATCGGGGGAGGGGTGGAAAAAAATGAATATATTTAGCTCTTGAGTTAAAAATTGTTTGAAGCCTTACAATTGAAATTGTGAATGTAAATGTAATTTAGTATTTATTTCATTTTGTTGTTAATGGAGTTAAAAATTGGATAGTTTTACAAAATGTAAAATGCTGTTATGTACGAGTGAAAGTTTTATTTGTTTTTTTTTGTTTGCATGTATGAGTGAGTGATTGTTTTTTAATTTGATTTAAATTTAGCTAATAATAGCGAATAACTTTTTAATGTGGTAGTTACTGCACTTGTCTTACTTCAACGAAAATTCAAAACTTGTTTAATTTACAATGCACAAATGCTGTTTAATTTAAATACTGGTAAATATTCGTATGTTTTAGTATCTCAAATTGTAGTTTTATTATTATTTTATATTATTTTTTATTAGCTTTGCTTGCATTTAAATTCATCTCTGACTGTTTTGAAACATTTTTTTTTTACCATTTAATTTATTGGCAGTTGTAAATACAATACAATGCATATACATATGTATGTCTGTATATATATAAACTATTTATATATTTATATGTATGTACATGATGCATACATGCATGCGAAAATAATTATTAATCCATGTGTATTGTTGCGCCTTTTCCTGTTTTTTTTTTTTTTTTTTTTTTTTTTTTTTTTGTTTTTTAAATATGTATGCCGTATGCCACGCCCACGTTCAATCAACAATAATGCCTGCCAAACTGCTTGTTGTTATTATTGTTTCGTCTTTTGTTGTTTTAATGGCATGCCATTAAATAATTTCATTAAATGCTTTGTATGAGGAATGAACGGAATAAAAAAAAGGTCGTCCCATTGTTTGTAGCTCTTGTTTTTTTTCTCTCTCGCAAATTCCAGCGGATTCTTCAATCAATTTACAAGCAAACCAAATAAAAAAAAATAATAAAAAAACAACACATAAATTTACACATTTTGCTTAACAGCAATGCATAAAAGCATAACAACAAATGAAAATAGCGCTTATGTATTGAAAGCGTAAAGCTATCATTTTTAAATACACTAAGAAAACAGAGGTAAATTAGTTTGTAGCATATTATTATAAATATTTGATTTGTATTAAATTAGTAAATGCATTTTTAATTCAACTAAAATAGTTTGAGAATCAAATAAATAACAAGTAATGGAATTTAATATTGTATATATTTAATCAAATGTTATGTGTATAATATTATTTTGCGTTATTCCTTCTCTAGTTGCTCGAATTAATCAATAAAATAAAATAAATGTTACTTGATGTTTAAGTTTTGTTATTAATAATTGTTAAGTATTTAAAAAGAAATGCCACAAATTTAAAACTATTAAATAATAAATAAAAACTTCCGTATTATGATAGATAAATGGAGCAGTTTGTGAGTTATTAAATGCCGTTTGTATCCACATATTTCAAAGTATTTATGCCGAGCGACAGTTAATGAGGACAGGTGTCCGTAACTTAAATATAAGCGACTGTCGATTTGTTCGTTTTGGTTTTGGTTTGGGTTTGGGTTTGGTTTTTGTTCGGTTCGGTTCTGTTTTGTTCTGTTCTGTTCAGTTCTGTTCGAACTGGTAAGCTGTGGTTTATTTTCGTGGTAGTCAGTTTGGCTGTGCGTTGGCTTAATTGTTATCAACAACAGCGTCAGGCTCATCATTATGGCGCTTGTGTGTGACTCTGTGTGTTTCTGATTTACTATAAATTTATTTTCAATTCGTTGAGTGTCAGCTATTAATAATAATAATAATATTATTATTATTTTTCATCGCAGTTATTATGATGCCTTTTTATTGTTGGTTATTTATATTTATTCTCTTTCCGTCGTTCTTTACACTTTTCATTTTTTTCATTTTTATTTTCGTATTTTGTTTTTGCTTTTTATCAATTGCTTGATGTTTATCATACAATTTCCTTACATGCTAATTAATTTGCCTTTCTGGCCGGCTATGCTGTCTCTGTGTTCGCATGGTTAATGTGGTTTTCAGATCCTTCAAAGCGGATCCCAGTGGGTATTTTAAATGGTTTAGCTCTCATGGCGGACTTGGATTTTAGTTGATCGCTGACTAAATGTCGGAAGCGTCTCTAAAGTTTGTCTTTGGTGTCTGGTCTGGAAAATGCATTTCCGCAGCTGTAATAAATGTAATTTTCCATACTTTTCATTTTGTTTGCTTATGTTTTTCGTTTTTTCTTTTTCTTTTTGGTTTGGTTTCTTTTTTACATATATTTGGCATAACAAATAAAAGTGTATTTTTGGTTTATTGAACAATTTGTATTTTATTTGATTCGCTTGTTAAGGATATTTTGTTTGTATTAATTATAATTAATGCTTTAATAATTTAAATTGTATTTATGTATGTACAAATGTCTATATGCTAAAATAAATCTGTATAAATATTTATACAATGCATAAGTCGTCGAAACTGTGTGCTGTGTTGCTAGAGTATTTATCGTTTAAAGGTTCGGGTATTTATGTACAATTTATAATAATAATAATATTAATAATAATAATGGTAATAATTTAATTAATTAAACAACTAAAAATATCAGTCTGTTCCACTGCCCCAAAATGTATGCTATGCTTTCTTTCATTCTCTTTCTCTGTCTCTTTCTCCTTATGTTCTTCGTTTAAGTTTATCTTTAAATTTTTAAACACTTGCGGCCTATGCTCATTATATCATTATGCATTTGAATTAATTTAAGTTAGTTAATTAATTAGTTAATTAGTTAATTAGTTAGTTAGTTAGTTAGTTGCCTTGCTTATAAATTCACTGGTCGACTGTCGTCTAGTTCTGCCCCTTGGCTTGGTTACGCCCACAGATCATGCAATGGCTTTGTTGCACCGCCATCATCCAATTCGTTGAGACTCAAATTCGATTCGTAATGTGTCAGCTCCGGTTGCCGACTATTGTTGCTGCTGCTGCTCATTGTGGCACTGCTCTGAGTGCCACTCTCCAATCCACCGCAGCCACAGAGCAGCTCATCATCCGCATTGCAATTGCACGGCTTCTTGCAGTTGTATGCACCGCTGCTGATGGCAGGCGGCACAAAGTTGGAGCTGAAGGAACTGGGCAACACCGAGGCCTGGCTCTTCACCGATCTCTTGGCCGTGCCAATGCACTCGCAGTTGTTGCCCCTCAGCTGCTGCTTGGCATAGTCAACGCTGTCGTAGGCCGGCACCTGTCCAGCAGCACCAGCTGCCAGATAAGCCGGCACAGCGTATTCATGTTGACTTCGTCGATGTTGTTGCTGTTGCTGAGTTTGAGATTGGGGCTGCGATTGTAGCTGTTGCTGTTGCTGCTGCTGCTGTTGCTGCTGGTGATGGTGATGATGATGCTGATGCTCCAGCGTCTTGGCCATGCCAGCCACGCTTAGTTCGCGCTGCTTCTTGGACAACTGATTCATCGTGTTGAACTTGCAGGCGGCAGCTGCAGCGGACGCTGATGTGGGAATCGGCTTATAGCCCCTGGCGCCGCATTCGTTGATTGTTGCATAATTGTTGCTGCTGCAATCGGTGTACAACTTGTCCGCAATGCGTGCGGCAGCTGGCACTGGAACGCCACCGACTCCGGCCTGATACTCGTGCGCTGTGGCATACATATTCACCGAGGAGCTGCGTGCCGCAAGACAGCCCGTCACACGCTTATTGTTATTGCCACGTCCGTGTGGCAGGGGCAAGGCGAGGCGCAGCTTTTGCCAGAACTTCTTGTCATCCCACTCGATGCACGTACTTGTCCTCAAATAGTGACGCATGTCCAAGTCAATGTCGCGCTGTGGCAAGTCCCCATAGAGTATGAATACCACACGCTTCCTGCGCTTCACAAGCTCATGCAACGCACTCTTGTACTCGAAGCGTGTCCACTCGTTGTACAGAAAGTTCTTGGACAGCACAAGGACAAACTGTTTGGCACTCTCCGCTGCCTCGATTAAAGCATCCGTAATGTAAGCATTGATGTTCACATCGCGATAGTGCAAGCACAGGCGATACCCGATGTCACTCTCCAGGGTATTGGCCAGAATCTGATTGACAAAGTGCTCGTCCTGCAGGCTGTAGGCGAAGTAGGCATCATTGGGTCGCTCCTTGTCCAGCTGATCGACTGCAAAGCGGGGCGAACGATAGCAGAGGGTCATCAGACAGCTGCTGGAATGGGCCCACATCTTCAGCTCATGGCGATAACAGAACAGTCCAAAAATGAGACCAAAGAAACCCACAAAGGCGCAGGTGGCCACAAGTAGGAGGGGCAGCAGCCCCTCAATCTCATTGGTGTGCATATAGTGTGCGACGCCATCACGCAGCGTACACTTGGTGCCATTCTTCTCTCTCAGCACACTGGTCGCATTATTATAGATGCAGCTCACCCGTGCAGCGTCAACAATCTTCTCCGAGCTCTGCGCCAGATAATTGCGAAAGCGTGACAAATAGCCGCACTCGCAACTCCATTGGTTGTCGGCCAGGCTAATCTCGACCAGATAGGGATTTGACGACAGCTGCCAGACCTCAAAGTGCATCAGACGATTGCCATCGAGTCGTAGAACCTCCAGCTTACGCAGCATTTGAAAGCTGCCATTGGCAATGCTCGCAATGCGATTCGATTGCAAATAGAGTTCCCTCAAGTTCTCCAGATTGTGAAATTCATTGCCCTCCAGCGAGACAATGTGATTATCCTCCAAATGTAGAATGAGCAAACGCTTCAGGCCACTGAATGTCGTATTGTAAATGTGGGCCACATTTGAGTTGTTCGCATACAGCACGGCCAAGTTTTTGCGGCCAAGAAACGAATGTCCTGCCAGCTCGACAAAGTTATTGCCATCGATGTAGAGCTCTGTGGTGTCCATGGGCACTCGGCGCGGCATCTCCGAGTAGCCAGCTCCGGAGCATTCGACGATGTTCGTGGACCAGGTCTGGTCATGGAAGCACGTGCAGTTCGTTGGACACGTCATCTCACAGTCACAGGCATCGAACTCACAGCAATGACAGACAGCAAAGCAATGCGTCTTGTAGGTGCACAGAAAGTGCTTAGGCTCCGCCTCCAGGAGGGGAATGTAGGCACGTTCACGATTATTAAGAAGTTTGCAGTAGATGGTCTCCAGGTCCATGATGCGGGGATACTGACGCGATGTAATGTGATTGATCTTCTGCAGCCAGTCAATGTTGCAGTCACAGGTGAAGGGATTTCCCCCGATGTAGAACTCAGGCAGAGCCCGATGCTCCGAGACGGGAAGTATGCGCAAGGACTTGATATCTAGGGTGGTTATCTGATTGGCATACAAATCCACCCTGGTCAGATTCGACTTATGCATAAAGGTGTCGGGGTCAACAGTCGTAATTAGATTATCGTTGAGGAACAACAGCTCTATGGAATTGGGAATAGAGCCGGGTCCAATGCGTTGCAGTTGATTGAAACTAACGTCAAGGGTTTGCAGCCTCAGCTCGGCGTCAAGTCCAAATCGATTGGACAGCAGGCTAAGGCGATTCTTGTGCAGATCGAGCCACTGCAAAGTGCTGGGCACATGGCCATAATCGAAGCTCTCCAGACGATTGTCAGAGATATTTAACCAGAGCAGGGAGGGCATATTGCTGAAGAGTCCATTGATGTCCGACAAATCGTTGCCATCCAATCGAATCGCCTGAATGCTTGATGTCATCTCGAATGCTCCTGGCTCCACAACAGCAATGCGATTCCTGGCCAGGTTAAGTATCTGCAGACTGGGCAAATCTCGGAACGTATGCATTGTGATGTTCTCCAAGTAGTTGCCAATCAAACGTAGTCCATACAGATTACCCAATCCCTTGAATGCATTCTCCTCCAGCACGGTTATCATGTTCTCTCCCAGATCCACGGTACGAAGCAGCCGCATGTTCCGTAGAGCCAATGGCACCGTTTTCAGCTGATTGCCATTCAAGTTGAGATCCTGCAGAGCACTGCAATTCCTAAAGGCATCCGGATGGACACCAATCAAAGCATTATTGTCCAGCGAAAGTAGGGACAGCACATAGAGTCCATTAAGAGCATATGCATCCAAGTACTTGAGCTTGTTGTGGGAGAGCAACAGAGTGTGGAGATTGTTCATGGGGGCAAAGGTGTCTGCGGCAATGTTCTCCAGTTGATTGTGGCGCAGATTGAGAATCTGCAGGGTATACAGGTCAGTGAAGATCTCGGGTTCCAGTTTGGTCAGCTTGTTGTGCGACAGATTGAGCAGGACGAGACGAATGAGGCCAGCGAAGGTATTGCGATCCGTCCAGGTGGATGTGATTTGATTGAATGACAGGTCCAAGGCCTGCAGTTGATCCAAGTTGGAGAACAACTGAGGGCTAAGCACACTGATGGAGTTGTTTTGCAGATAGACCTCTTGGATGGTCTTTGACTGCTCCGCAAACAGTTCCGAGGGCAGGGCAACAATCTTATTGGAGCTAAGGTTGAGCACTTGAAGATTCTTCAGGCCACTCAGTGCTTTGTCCGCAATCATCGAGATCTCATTGTTGTTCACATGAAGGACACGTAAACGACGTAGGGTCCCGAATCCATTGGATGGCAAGAGCACAAAATGATTAAAGCTAACATCGAGCAGTTCCAGGTCTAAGCTGCACGAACTGCCCAGACGTCTGGCCGCTGCCTCCGTTGTGGAGCTTGATTCCGTGGATGTGGCAGCCTCTTTGCTGCGATCTCTGAATCCCAGCTCATTGACGTCCTGCAAGCGATTCTCGCTCATGTTAAGCGCAGAAAGAGCAGACAGAGCACAGAATATGTTATCCGGCAGCGACCAAATGTTATTCGAACTCAAGTCCAATCTCTCCAGCTGCTTGGTCACAGCAAAGGCATCTGCCTCGATTTCAAAATTCAATGCCGGCCAGAGGATGTTGTGGGTGCGCAGCGTGAGATTACGCAATTGCTCGAGTCCATCGAGCACCTGACGTCCCAGCTTGCTCAGCTTGCAATACTGAATGGACAATTGCTGGAGACGTGCCAAATGGGCAAACGATTGGGCCTCCAGTCGACTCTTGGCCATGATCTCATCGTTGCACAATATGTGAAGGGCGACCGTGTGCTCCGCGGGTATCACACTGAAGTTGGTTGTATCGAATTCACTGTTCACCGTACGCAGATTGCAGGTCAATGCTATCTCCGGCTGCTCCAGACCCGCAGCGGGCATAAAGTGGCAGTCATCGGGTGCATCATAGAGACCCGCATCCCCGCTAGCAATCGGACGCAATGTGCGTGCCGGCGTCGAGGGTTGCAACAGCTGGGTGCTGGACACACCCGCCTCACCCATTATGGCATTCGAATGGGATTGCTGTTGATGCTTGCTGCTCGACAAGGAATCTGATTGCGCTGGAGCTGCTGATTCCTGGCTGCGGCTGCAGTGGCTCACAGCGAGCAGGAGGCACAGGCAGAGGCACAATGGATTCAACGACAACATTTTTGTTATAATTGAATTGTTACTCTGGGTGTGTAAGTGTGTGTGTGGTGTATTATTGGAGGCTTCTTTCAGCAGGACACTTCAATAACGGAATAATGGAAATCAAGAAACAAAATGAAAATCAATTTCACTTGCTGCCGGCGAAAAACTCTGCGCACATATTTTCGGTTTCGGCTGCTGCTGCGACCCTTCGTTTGGTTGAGTTAATTATAATTGGCGTTGCCAACTTTCTCGTTAACTGTTACTCCCTGCCACATATTCGCATTTTCATTTCTTTTCGGTTTTGTTTGTCTTCACTTTCTTCTGTTGTTTTTGTTGTTGTTGTTGTTTCTTTCCCGGTTTATAGCGTAATATCTAGGAACCTTGATGAATTTTAATTGCTGCGGGCAACACACTCGCGTCACGATATTCTATTATCACTTTTTGTTATGTTTGTTTCTTCTGTCAGAGGCAATAATTGTAACGGCTCGCGTTGTGTGGGTTAACGTGCGTCGTCGTCTTTGTATAACTGGCGCGCACGATAGCTGAGTGTCGACTGACTGCCGCAACGTGCGCAACTCTCACTTAAATAGAGCGACGACGTAAAGCGATGATGCCCAAACGAAGCTGAACAAACCGAGCACTGCACAACAGCGGGCAGCAGCAACAACAACAGCAACAGGATAGGGAAATTTCAAAGAGAGAGCGTGAGCATGCTAAACATAAAGGAAATTTACTCCGCTTGACTTAATTTCTGAGAGTGAGAGTAGAGTAGACAGAGAGGAAAAAAAGAGAGAGAGAGACCGTGAAGTTGAGATGCTGCTTAGGGGTTTCTAATCGCATCAAACAGCTGGCATCCTTTTTGCCTTTTGGTACTTTTGCTCCTCGTCTCCCATTGCGACTACGACTGTGACTTCGACTTTGTCTCTGTTTTGATAATGAAAATATATGATGTGCAGGCCAGCGCCAATCTTCATACAAATGTAATTTATTTTTATACGCATGAGTGTGTGTGTGTGTGTGTGTGTGAGTACTTTGTCTGCCTAACTGCAAGCGTGTGTGTTCGAGTCTGTGGTTGTGTATGCGTGTGTGTGTGTGTGTGTGTTTGTGACATATAAAAATAATAATTCCTTACATTCCATTAAAT
Organism: Drosophila funebris; assembly: GCA_018901825.1. Taxonomy (NCBI): domain Eukaryota; kingdom Metazoa; phylum Arthropoda; class Insecta; order Diptera; family Drosophilidae; genus Drosophila; species Drosophila funebris. The sequence continues at coordinate 3,677,239 of JAEIFK010000688.1, forward strand.
TACAATAATAATTTTAATTAAACTGTTTTGTTTGCGCCTCATGTAACATTTGCTTTGCCTTGATGACATCCTTTTTTTTTCTTTTTGCCCAATTCGAAATTACCGCTTGTGCTCATCAACAATATCATCAGCATCAGCATCAACAGGATTATGATTGCGGCTTGTTGTCATTGACTTTATGATAATTTCTAAATTGAGTTCAGTGAAATCTCCGGTTATCTTCTTGACTTAGGTTCGCTGCTAAAATCAATAAGCTGCAGTTTTGCTTTATGAATGAAAAAGTGATGATGATGACAAACAGACTTCCTGTCTGTAGGCAAACAAGGATATACCAAAGTGTATTCTTAGGCTGTGCATCCTTAAGCGAGTAATAATGAAATTGAGAAAGTAAATATGGTTTAAAGATACAAAACAAGAAACATTTCTTTGAATTATTATTAATTATTTTTTAAACAATTACTGAGTTTTATTTTATTAATTTAATTCGTATTTATTTAGTTGTTTATATTATTAAGAGCTGGACATATGCTGAAGAAAAGAAAATACTTTTATAATAAATTTCGTTTTAGACAAATATCTATTTGAAATCTCTTTCCCATAGAGCACTAAGATCTACCATATTTTCTCTACAAATAATTATACCTAGTTCTGTTTACTTTTTCCCAATTTTCCCACAGTTTTCACAGTTTGACCATCAAGATCCATTAGATTCTCTGCAAAAAAACAATCCCAAGCAACAGCTAAGGTAGTATTTCTACTAATTCGCACCATCTTAAAGTTAAGCATCTCATCATGCTATGGGCAAACTGGCTCAAAGACTGCAACTTGTTTGGTAAACACAAATCTCAGCAGTCTAATCAAGATGCTGCAACATAAAGAATGCGTTGAAAGCGTTTACAATCTTTATAAAGAAAATCAGTTTAAGAAATGCGCTAAAATGCCAAAGCCCCGCTATATCTTTGAGTACTGATTAAGATGCAAGATAGAAGATGAAGGATTAGAATGAGAGTGAGGATGAGGATGAGGATGCGGATGAAGAAGAGAAGAAGATGTATGTGTAATGCATCCGTTTTGCGGACAAACCGATTTGCTGGTTGTCCTTCTTAACATTCGTCTAATGCAAAAGCCAATAGTCATGCACAATTCACAATTGTGAACATAATGCTGGCGAGGACAAATGGGAATGAAAGGAAAATATAAGGTAAACACTTGCGGATGTAAAAGATTATAAAGAGACAGAGAGACAGAGACGAGGATGAAGAAAGAGAACTTGATGGTGGTCCAGTGTTCTGCTTTCATACAGCTATAGATATATATATAGTTATAGATATAGATATACATTTGCTTTAAAGGACATTTTGTGCTCATGGCAATTTGTCTTCGAAGAAAGTCGCTTGTCTTCTTTCCTGCTGCATTGAGGATATAAAAAATTTGTTTGTCAGTTTGCCTGCCTGACTGCCTGATTGCTGCTGGACCGACTGGCTGACTGACTGACTGACAGACTGCCTGAATCCCAATGTCTTTATGAGGCTGCATTGTGCAAAAAGTGTCCCCTGCTGAACAGGAAGCAGGAAACTGGACTCGCATGTAGGTAAAGATGTCAAGTCACCCAGTTGGAGTCTGGCCTTGTCATTGCCATATTTCTCCATATAATGGCTATTGATTTTCGGCTTTTGATTGTTTACATTTTGGCGTATTTTGACAACTAAATCACCAGACAACCCGGCGGCCAAAACTCATATTAGACCTGGCCCACCCAGTTGCCAGACCCAAGACCCAGACCCAGGTTGTGGCTTGCACTTTATAAATTAAATGTCAGCCATACAGTTATTGACCATTTGACTTGACACATGGCTCGATTTCCGGTTGTATTTCCTTTCTTTTTTTTTTCATTTTATTTTTTTTTGTATGTTTTTCTCTTTTTCTTGTTGTATAACCCACAAAACTGTGGCCAGTGCTGTGGAATATCGCCGTGAAGGTCAACCAAGCAATTACTACTTCCAGCTAATAGCAATTGCAGTCCAAGGTTCCGCTACCGTTTCAGCTTTTCCTTTACCCCGCTCTTTGTCTCTCTCTCACTTTTTCTCTCTCTCCTCTTCCAGTCTCTGCTTGTGTCCTTGACTACACTTGTTATACACTTGCTTTTGGCCAGTTGATGTTGCCAAATCAGAGTCATTGATAAAACTACAAGATGTTTTTCTGTTACTTTGTATCTTATCTAATAAGTTGCGAGCAAGGTAAATTATGTTTTTATCTAAATAGATCTTGCATTGATTTTGTGCCAAGTTGTGTAAATTTCCAAGGATTGCAAGAAGTAATTTATTACCTTGTCTAAATACATTATATAAATATATAGTTTCTTATATATATTGTAAATATTAGTTAGTAATGTATTTTATAAACGTATTTTGCTTATCAATCAATTAACTAAATAATGATAAATGAATTTATTATAATATATTTATTAATATAAATATAAGCTATATTTTAAGCAAATATATTAAATAAATTACTTGTAGATTAATAAATTTATAGACAAATATTAGTTTTAGAAGTTTTTTTCTTTTCTATAGATTATAAATTATTTAAAAGTATATTTTAAAGCTAATAATTATTAATGTAAAATATCACAAATTATTTATTATTTATTTATTTATAATTTATTTATTATTTATTTGTTATTTATTTATTATTTATTTATTATTTATTTATTATTTATTTATTATTTATTTATTATTTATTTATTATTTATTTATTATTTATTTATTATTTATTTATTATTTATTTATTATTTATTTATTATTTATTTATTATTTATTTATTATTTATTTATAATTTATTTATTATTTATTTATTATTTATTATTTATTTATTATTTATTTATTATTTATTATTTATTTATTATTTATTTATTATTTATTTATTATTTATTTATTATTTATTTATTATTTATTTATTATTTATTTATTATTTATTTATTATTTATTTATTATTTATTTATTATTTATTTATTATTTATCTATTATTTATTATTTATTTATTATTTATTTATTATTTATTTATTTATTATTTATTATTTATTTATTATTTATTTATTATTTATTTATTATTTATTATTTATTATTTATTATTTATTATTTATTATTTATTTATTATTTATTTATTATTTATTTATTATTTATTATTTATTTATTATTTATTATTTATTTATTTATTATATATTATTTATTATTTATTTATTATATATTTATTTATTATTTATTTATTATTTATTATTTATTATTTATTTATTTATTATATATTATTTATTATTTATTTATTATTTATTTATTATTTATTTATTATTTATTTATTATTTATTTATTATTTATTTATTATTTATTTATTATTTATTTGTTATTTATATATTTATTATTTATTTATTATATATTTATTTATTATTTATTACCCTAATCCCCTACTAGACTTTTTCTATATTTTTAATATTTTAAACTAAGTTTAATTATTTTATTTTTTATTTAAAAATTTTGATTGAAAGGGAATACAGAAACTGCAGTTTTTATTTAGTTCATTACAGTAACTCACATCTTTTACGCTTTAAATAAATAAGCTTATCTAATAGGAAGGATATATCTCTTATCTTATCTTCTGGCTGTCATTCCTTCAGCCTCTTGATGACTGTACGCCCATTAACATTCTCAATTTGTAGTCCTTTTTTTTTTTTGGTCCGTTTTTTGTGATGTAGTGGAGAGGGGGAGTGGGTAGTTGAGCTTCAGCTAGGCAATGGCAAAGCCTGGCTGTAAGTTTTAGCTTTAGTTTGCTGCTAATGAGCAATTCATGTCAATTGCTAATTAGTCCGCTGAAGATTTCTATCTGCTTTGCTGCTGACTTATCGTGCCATTTTTATAACCCAAACGCAAACGCAAACCAGGACCAGAGTTAGCATCGACGTCGGCGTTGGCGTCAACGTCAGCGTCAGCGTCAGCGTTAGGACCAGGCCCAAACACAATGGCCAAGAAATTAGCAAACCCGGCAAAGATAAGTCAATTAGGTTTGGCTTTATAGCTGCCACTGGCGACCAAAACAAAAGCCCACAGAGAGCCGAGAACTGCGAGTGCGGAAAATGAAAGCGATGGGTAAAAAAGAATGAATGAGAGAAAAACGGTGGAGGAAAAACCAAATCAAATAAAATGAGGCCAAATAAAGGCAACAATTAATAAACGCAAACACACAGAGAGCTCAAAGCATAGCTGGCAGGACGAAACTGAGACCGAGTTGCCCCGCCGGACGCTGCGTATCTCTGTATCTCTCTGTGCTTCTGTTTAAGGACATTCGATGGGGGGAATGGGACCGCAGGTCGATGGATGTAGGATGGTGGACGGAGGACGGTGGACGGAGGACGGAGGACGGAGGACTGTGTACTGCGGAGTGTCCTGACGTGTATGGGCAATTTAAGCTGGCATTGGACAAGCAACTGACAGGCGGGCAGGAGGACAGGCGGGTGGAGCAGACAGTCACCGTGCAGGATGCGGACCACCTCCTTCTCCGCCTGCCCCGCCACGCCATCCGCAAGCAGCTACGTTTGTCGTTTAATGCCCCCAGAGACGCAATTGTTACATTTAATTGTGATTTTTGTCTTCGTACGAAAGCAGCTTTCAGCCTTCATCCTGCAGCCTTTTAGCCAAGTGCCCCGTTCCCCCCCGTTTCATCCGTTTCCCTCATTCCCCAACCACCACCACCGCAGCACCCACCCATGCGCCGTAAAATATGCAACCTTTTTCGCAGTGCGCCTCTCGCCTTGAGTGAAAGTAATCCGAAATGCTGTCATTAGGCGCTGCGTAGATTCTGTGGAGATCTCTCAAAATGCTGCCAAAGCTGGAGAAGAACTTGAAGAAGGACTTGGTGTTGCAGTTGGAACTACAGCGAGCCCACGCACAATTAAGATTGACTTGAAAGCCGCTTGGCTAATGCTATTGTTTGTGTCCTGTGTGCTGTATCCTGTCTCCTATCTCCTGTCTGCTGTGTCCATCGCACACTGCGTTGTCCTTGCGAAGGAGAACGAGAGTTATGGCACTGCCGAAAAGTGGACAACGCAACGTCGCGACGTTTATCTTCTTGGTCATTTCTCATAATTTCCTTCTGAGCTGAGAATTATTGCCAAAGTTAATATTAATGACGTTGATGAAAATCTTGTCATTCGCGTAATCAAAAAGAATAAAAGTGAGAAGAAAAAAAATGAATAAAAATAAAGAAGTCGAAGGGAAAATACGCGCGCGAGGAACACATAAATAAGCTAGCCTACTTTTTGGCCAGAGTCGCCGCCACAAAAGGCCCAAATTGATAACCGCCAAAAAGTTGCTCGCATGTGGACACAAAAAAAAAGCAGAAGAAGAAAAGAGGCGACGACAAGGAGGCCAAGACGGTGATGGAGGAGCAGTAGGAGTAGGCGGTGAAGGCGAAGGAGGTGGGGGAGGTGCAGAACGATGGCAGCCAAAGTCGACGCCATTTACATTTGAAAGCAAAGGCAAATGCCTCTGGCACAATGGAAGCCGCGGCACAGGAGCCGTGGCATCGCCAAATGAATCCAAGGATGCTCAGAAGCTGTGGCTTATTAGACCCGACTCGTGCTACTACTTTTGCTGCTACTCCTGCTCCTGCTCCTGCTCCTACTTCTGCTTCGACTCTCCTGCTGGTGATATAATTTTAATAACTTACATAATATATTCTTTTGTGTGGCCAGGCACATAATTGTTAGAAACATTAGGCAAATCATTAGCCCAGTGAGTGTGAGAGGCCGTGGGAGAGTGAGAGAGTGGGGTAGGGAGATAGAGAGCGGGAGAGGGCACAACTGACGTAATTTGAAGCTTGTTTTTAACGTTTGTTTGCTTAGGCCAAACATTTTAAGTAGTATTACTTACGACCATCAAAGATAAGCTAATATCCAAAACTGGGCCAGCCAACTGTTTTTGCTGGCCCATTAGACAGCTTCCTCTTGCTTCTTTCTTCTCTCCTCTTTGAGCCAGACTCAGAAATGTGTTTATAGCGCCAGTTTGGCCTTGAGAAATGGCTGTAAAAACAGCTTTCCATCAAGCTGATTATGGTAACTATGAGGTATTTTAATGGAACTAACAAATGACGTTATAGTTCAGTTATTTCATCACAAAGAGGTTTGTGCATAAGTTAGGTTAGGTTCGGCATAAGTTGGGTTAGGTTCGGCATAAGTTAGGTTAGGTTGGGTAAAAGAAAGATTGTAGTATTTGTGGTAGTAGAATCAATGAGCTGTTCTTTCGGGGAGAATATAAGTGTCAGTCTCTCTATGACTCTCTGCATCAGCACCTAATTTCAAGTTACCTGAGATAGAAATAGGTAAAGTAGTCTATGGGTTTATGCGTTTATTCCCTATACAATACTCTTACAATTGCCAATGCCAAGACATTAATTGTTATTTCGATTCCACAGGCAATCAATGAACTTCAATCTGAGATACATTTCAATTTTACATCCCTTGATAGGCAATACATCAAATTATCATTTGTAAATGTTATCCATCAAAATAGTTGGACATGCATGGAATGAATGCCTTTTGTGGTTGTGAATGCACTGTGAATACGAATACACTCAATGCTTACGACTTCATTTTGTAGGCAACTCAATAACTGAAATAACTGAATAACAGGTTCCATTTATCATTGCAATTTCAGTTTATACACAAGATACTCGAGAGCATCTCAAACAGTTTAGGAGACTTATGCGATTCCAGAGGCTTTTTGCTTTGGCTTTTGCTTTTGCTTATGCATTTGCTTTTGCTATTTGGCCTGCGTCTGCTGTCAAAGCAATCGGAATTGAGTGAACCCAATCCAATCCATCCCAATTCAGATCCAGCCCAACCAGGGGGTCAGGAACTGAAACCCAGCAACAAATCATACAATCAGACAATTATTTTTCAGGTCTATCGTACGCTTTTTGTTCTTTGTTCTATGTTCTTTATGCCCGACCCAATTGAGTGCTCTGTCTCCCTCTCCTGTTACAAGTCCTAGCGCCTACTCGGATTTCATAAATTTACGTGTCCTAGGAGTCAGGCTGTCTGTCTCTGGGTCTCTGGGTCCGGGCCAACACAGAAAGTGTCAATTTCCAGCGATTTCAATCCAAATGCTTGAGCTCGTGTTGTTGGCTTTTCATTTCATTATTTACCTTCAATTTTTTTGTTGTTGTTGTTGTTGTTGTTTTTTGTTGTATACTTGTGGTGTTTGATGGGTTTTTTCTGTGTCAGAAATGGTACAACTTTTAGCAGGACTATCGAAACAAAGGCGTGAAAACAATGCAATTGCATTGGGCCCAGCAATCAGTGTTGCTTTGTCCCGAGTCCTGCAGATTTCACACTGTTTAGCTTGACATTTGGCTGTCAATCAACGATGTGACAGTCTCCCGGCCTGGTCGAAAGGTCCAAAGTGTGACTGCTCTGTATGACAGCTACTACATATAAGACCATTAACAGCATGGACAGCGCCGCAGGACTTCACACCAAAAACTCATTAAATCAATGCAATGAAAGGAAACTAATGAAAAACAATACGATAAACGTTAGAACCAAAAGTCAGTTGTGCAGTTGTGCAGTTGCTCGGTTCCGTCAGTTGTTCAGAACCCAAAGAAAATTCTTTAGCTGTGCACCGCATGAGATACACGAAAGAAAATCAAAAAAAAAAAAAAAAAAAAAAAAAAAAAGAAAATTTAACTGTGACCAAGACGGCACCATGTGCAAGACGCTGGCTCTATCGTGTATGTGTGTGTGTGTGTGAAGCTAGGTAAATGAAGCTGCGAGCACGACAGCTGTTCGCTATGGTGAGTTTACTGTGCAGCCTGTGCAGACATTACAACAATTCACCACAGCTAACCGCTCTCCCTTTACACTCTCTCAGTTTTACTCGCACTCTCTACGCTACGCACACGCTCTCACTCTGCCACGCTCTCAATTTGCTTCGGGCGTTTGCCTCAGTGGGTCAGTAAGGGAAATTTTTTTTTATGTTACTCTCAACTCATACGGTGTGGGTGACACATTTCTGAAGTAGGTTTGTTGTTTAAATGTTTTTTTTTTCTCTCTTGTTGCTTTTATATGGCGCTCGACTAAAATAAGTTTTAATTAATTGATGCATAATCATTCTAATTATGCTGGTAGCTTTTCAATTTGTGCCTTTTGAGCAGTATTAAGCATAAGCTGAGTTTTGCAGTTGCAGTACAAAACAGAAAGTACCAAAACGCTAAAGGAAACGCAATTGGTTTGCCTTTTCACAGTTTCGGTTTTACTACTAGTTCTTGGCTTTGTTCCTGGCGTCTCGTGACTTACTTTCAGCCCGAATTCGATGTCAATGTCGTGCTCCTGTTCGTCCTTGTGCTCGCCTGTTCGCCTCACCTGACCTCACTCACCTGCCTCGTTTCGACACGTTTTCAAAATAATTTTATATTTATTGACAGCCATTGAACTGTTGCAGTGGCAGTTGCACTTGCATCTTAAGCTGTCGTTCTCGAGCAGCAAAATGTGGCAGGGCTATACAGCTGAGTTGCACCTTTTGAATTGGGCTGAATAAGATTTTGCTTGCTAATTAGCAGCTCTTCCTCACTTGACACAAGCAAGCAAAGCCCAAGGCTTCACAGAATCTTGAGTTGCATGTTGCAACATGCTGCAAGATGTAACCAAAGTTACAGTTATTATAACTTGTAGATAATTATAATTTAAAAAAGTTTTCCAAAGCAACAAAAAATAAATATAAAATAAATAAAATATAAATATAAATTCTTAATATATTTGAACAAATTATTAATATAATTATATTATTATTTAATTTAAAGAGTTTGCAAAAGAGCCAAAAATAAAATATAAAATAAATAAAATATATATTTATGTTTTTTCCTTCTAATTTATCTAATAAGCTTCTTAAATATATTTGCTCAACCATCCGAACTTCAAAAAACTTCCCATTGCTGCTGTTGCAAGTTTCGGCTAGAAGTTGGAAGGATTGGGAATGGAAATACGTGGAATGCTGTGCCAAGCATGTATGTGGGCACTTTCATCAAAAAACTTTCGCTTGAAGCGCTCAGCTGTCGACTCCCCTGTGGCATCCACAAACAGTGGCATATTCCCGTTCTTCATTCTTTAGTCGTACTTCACATCCACATCAAGTGTACTGCTCTCCTTGTTCTAAGCTCGTTTGCGGTGGCGCCTCAATTTTGACACACTTTCAAGGCAAGTTTTAGTTTTATGCTCGGTTGAACCAAATAGTTGTGCGTGCTGCTCAACGTGCCACGCACTGTGGCAGGCAGCAGGCAGCAGGCGGCAGGCGGCAACGTTGGCTGCTGTTGAAAGCGCGCCAGCAGCTTTGCAACCGCAAATATGCAAAAAGGTGGCAACTAACAGTGGGTGGGGGTGGGCAATAGTAAATTGTAGCTGGGATAGAACCTGAAGCGCCTACAAGGCAACAACTCAAACTGAAACATCCATTAAAGTTGCCTCGTGGCAGTTTTGCGGAGCGTCTGGTGCGGCATTTTGGCTTTGATTTTAGCCAAAGGTAACACAAAGTAACAATTGTCAGTACTGCAGGGGTTTGTGCCCAAAGCGATAACTGCCAAAAAATGAAAACAATAATGGGTGAATACTGAACACTGTACAGTGAACACTGAACAGGCGAAAGTGAAAAATGGAAAATGACGAGGAACCCGCGCCACCATGGCAACAATTGTATTGGCAATGGGGCAACATAGAGCATGCCGCGAAATTTTTCAGGCATAACCAAAGCAAATAATTGACATGAAAGCGTTCGTGGCAACAACAACAATAACAACGACATCAAAAAATTCAAGCAGAGCAATTAGAAATTGAAATGGTGGGGAAATTAATTAAAATATTCCTTCAAATGGGTTGTTGCACCCCCCGATTGGCATCGGGTGTGGCAATTACATTTTTCCGCTGCTCTTCAAAATTCTACTTTTCGACTGGGAAAGCGGAAAACTTGTAGGCAACCGATGGAAACCACAACAAATGAAAGTTGCGCATAGATTAGATTCCTGGCTCACAAGTTCAAAGGGTAACTAAAATAGCTACGTTTCAGAGCATAGAGCATAGAGCATAGTTTCATTTAATTAATTTAAAATATTAACTAAATAATGCTCAAATAACGAAGAATTATTTCATTATTTGTTTAAATTTATATTTAATATTTATTTATTATGAATTGCCATTATAATTATTATAATAAAGGTTTATTGATATGTAGTGATTAGATGCATAAATGAAATATGAATGTAAGTATATTAAATATTAAAGTAAGACTACTTTATAGATACGTTAGAAACATTATGTATTTTATTAAATAACTATATTTATTATAGTTCTGTATATAAGCTAATAAATTGCATAAATTATATATTAAAGTAAGTATATTAAATATTAAAGTAAGACAACTTGATATGAATATTATGTATTTATTTAAAGAACTATATTATAGTTCTATATGTAATGTAATAAAATGCAGCCCTGCATTATAAAAACTTTTCAAAATATTTTGCATATTAGACAACACTGGTAATTGAATTCCCAATAAAAAAAAAATAAATACGTTTATTCCAATCTGAAACATAAATAGTTTTCATTGTAGAGAAAATAAAAGGGGAAAACCACAGAAATATGCTACAAACTCACTCACATACACACGCACACACATATGTGAACTGTCATGTGTTGTAAAATACCATTAAAATCATGTCAATTGTAATATGAGAGCAAAGCTTCGATATGCCGTTAGTTAAGCTGCCGTTACAGCCGTGGAAAACCCGTTGCCCAAACCCCCGTAGCTCATACTTTTTAGGCAGCTTTTAGTTTTGATGTGCAGGCGTTAAATTTGTCAAAACACAACACGATTGCACTGCACACACACACACACACACACGCACACAACACACACATTGAGAGAGAGAGAGAGAGAGAGAGAGAGACACACACATGCTACTCCAGCATGAAATGTCACAAAATTTAATAGTAGAGTTTTTTCTGCATATTTGAAAATGTGCAAATAAATTTTAATGCCAGCTGCATACACACACACACACACACACACACACACACACACACACACATATACACATATACACACACACATGCATACAAACACAACAAAAAATGGCAAGCGGTTGAAGTTTCAAGTGCAGTCGAACAACACACACACACATATACAGTGGCATGCGGGTGTGTGTGTGTGTGTGTGTGTGTGTGCAAAAATGCCATAAATTACATTTTATGAAAAACAATTACGTATAGCAAAAGTACGCCCACAAAAACCCCAACCTGCCTGCTGCCCCCTGCGCCCTGTTCCCCTTCTCTCTTCATTCTTCCCTCTTCCCTTTGCCCTGTTCCCTGACCCTATCCCTGCCTGGCAACCCTGACAGCTCTACATGTGCCCGAGCTGTGGTTTACACTTGTAAGCATTTTGCCTAGCATATTTCATGCTGCGCCAGAGCGAGACAGAGAACATGATAGAGAGCGAGAGAGAGAGAGAGAGAGAGTGGGTGAGGGAATTGAAACAGAGAACAAGACCAACATTTGCAAGTGTGTAAATTTCATTATATATTGTCGCACGCGGAGTGGTTCGAGGTTTAGCAGGAGATTGTGGATTGCAGGAGGAGGAGGTGGCTGGGTGGTTGGGTGGTTAAGCTTTACCTGCAATGCTTCAATTAGCCAAGAGCGCAGTAACAAAATGTGGGGCAACAGGTCGAAAATGTGTTGCAGAGGTCGCACAAGGGGTAAGGGGTGAGGAGTAAGGAGTAGGGACCAAGGGGGAATTGTGAAAGGAGAAAGGAATTTCGCCTTTGCTTTTACTTTCGCTGCAATTTTGGTTTACCTGTGGGCGCCAGTTCCGTTGTCGTTTCCGTTGCCGCTGCCACTGCCGCTGCCTATACATCATTTCCGGTATATGGTTTTATATGCTTTTAATAGATGTCTGCATTGGAAGCAATTTATTTTGGAAGTAAAATGTATGTAAGAATGAAGCTGCGATGTTTAGAATCTGGTGTCCTCCTCGCATCCGGAATCATGGGCTGTGGGTTGTGCTCCTATTTGCATTTTATGTATTCAAATTGTGACATTTACAGACACACACACAGAGAGAGAGAGAGAGAGTCATACACATGTTCCACTTTTCATAGTCATAGATATTCATTTGTATGTCAGTCGTGGGCTGCCACCTCTCACCTCACCCCGTCGTCTACTTTCTTCTCCTGCTCTGCACGAATGAATTTAATTGCGCAAATGTGTGTTAAATTATATTTTTGCATACACAGACAATCGTACATAGCCGAGCAGAAGCAACAGCACAGCAGAGCAGAGACAGAGACTGAGGCAGCGTTAGAGTCAGTGGCAGAGACAGAGTTAGAGGCAAATGCACAGGTAACAGCAGCAGCAGCAGCAGCAGCAGCAGCAGCTGTGCTCTGTGGTTGTACCAGTTGTTGTTACTCTGGTTTTCCCAGCCTTACAGTTAGCCAGGTGTGTGTGTGTGTGTGTGTATAGTAAGTCAGCGTAGGTGTGCCTGGAGCAATGTAGCAGCAATTGACAGAGGGCCGAGTTAACAGTTTGTTAACAATCTGCTGTTATGAACACCTCAATTTGAATATATATCTCAAATTGAGTTAGTTAGTAGACTTTGTATATATTTTGTATTATCAGTTAAGCAATTTTGAATATACAAACGAAAATCTCTTGGCCTGTACCAATTTGTCGTTTAAACTTTACTCTTTCAATAAATAAAACAGAATACAAATAATATAACTATTTTGTTATGGCATTTCAAAGACTTTCGACAAAACATAACTTTTCCAATATATAAAACAGATTTTAATTAATATAAATTGAGAATTTAATTAATATATAATTCTAAGACATTTTAAAAGCCTACATAAACTTATTTTAAGAATAGATATTGATTAGTTAAAATTTAAATAAAATAAAGAATTTAATTTATTTTATTTTTAATAATAATCAAATTTTGAGTAGCATTTTCTAGGTCTGAAACAGCTTAAAGAATTCCCTATTAAAATAAATGAATTACCAATGATATTGATTTGTGAAACCACAATAAATAGAATATGCTTCTTTGACCTAAATCAATTGTAAAATGAAGAAGAAAGTTGGCAAAGAAATGGAAATTCTCTTTTAATATTTGGCTTCGCTGTCATTGCGAAGACATATTTTCAATTGCCTCATTATGGGCATAACTTGCTAAGCCGCCCTCGCTGTATTATAATGTGTGATCCACCTCCTACCCTACTGCACAACAGCCCCCCTCGATGGCCCTTTCTCATAGCATTGTTACTTGGTATGTTGTATGGCTGGTGTGCCATAATTGTCAGTAGCTTTTGTTGAATAATTGCTGCCATGCCGAATGCTGGAGAAGCAAACCAGATGAGCATAACACACACACACACACACACACACACACACACACACACACACACATATACAGAGAGAGACAGAGAGATAGAGACACACACACACACACATATGGCAATGCCAGGGGCACTTGCTGCGGACTTTGCTGCATCCATCCTCCCATCCTGTCCTGTTCCGCTCCACATCCATCCTCTTGGCTTGGCTGGCAAACAAATAACAGCAGCCAGGGCTATGGGCCATGGGCCATGCGTCTCGCTCTTCACAACTTGGCATGGAAATTTAATACATTTGGATTTAAAAGTCAAGACATGTTGTTGGCTCCGCGTTGCCAGGCGGCTTCAGCTCTGAGGGATTGGCTGCCAGTTGCGAGAATGGAAGGTTAACGGAAGGAGAAGGAGGAGGAGGAGTAGGAGCAGCAGGGGCTGTGGGGGGGACTGCCGTTGACCCGGGTACAAACAAATTGCGACTTACACGTTGCTATTTTACATAAATTACAAAAACAAGCAACAGAGCCACACCGCACAACGGGAACTGTGGCATGCCCCACGTACGACGGCAACGTGCAGAAAACGGGCGACATTTTTATCAATTAGTTTAATCTGCCTGTGATGTTGAGTGGGGGAGGGAGGGAGGTGGGAGTAACGGGGGAGAAGCTGCGCCTTATCAACAACAACAGCAGTTGACAGCAGTTTCCCTCACGCGCTTTGTGGTTGTTGTTTTGTGTGTGTGTGTGTAGGCGAGATATAAAAATCCTTAAAATTGATTTTGATTTTCGATTTGTGCCAAACAAATCTCAGGGCGAGACATCAGACAGCCCAAATCAGGCAAATTATATTAATTTCCACATTGTCAGTTGCTTTGACACAAATACCAAATCACAAGAAATCTTCGCTCCAGACAACAAAATTAGAAAATCGATTATTTTAAAGCCGAAACAGGCCAGAGAAAGGAAGTCAACGCAGGAGACAGCTACATAACTAGCAAAGATGGAGAAGTGGGGGGGGGCAAAAAAGAAATGAGAGGAGGAGATCAGCTTATCTTGGGACATTAGCCAAAACTCAGTTGACGCAGACGACGACTGGCCAGAAAAATAGAAAAACAAAAAAGAAAACTTCTTCAAAATAGACTAAGAATACCAGCATTCAAATGAAATGAAGAAAATAGAATGAAAGATTGAATGAACTATTGATTCGGGCATAGCAGGAGTTTGTGTATACTCTAAGTGGATTGAGAGACTCCAAGGCAATAACAATAATATAAATGATATTTAGGAGAAGTTAATAATATTTAGAAATTACAAACTTAGTTTGCTATGACAAATAGAAGATGAGAGAAAGAGTGAGAGTAAAAGAAAGCAGCAAAGAAAGAGAGACTGTCAAAGAGTCTATGATGTCTATATAATATATCTAAATATTATTATTATATTATATATTATATAAATATATTTAAAATTCTAAATATAAATTTGTTGCTTAAATTATAAATTCATTTACATTTGGTTATATTCACTTTATAAATAATAAAATAAATAATAACTATAAGTAAGTAATTATGGTATTATGGCATTCTCCATGTTTTACTTTCATCATCATTCATATCAATTATATTAGTTTAGTTGGCAAAGAAGAAGGCAATCTTTATTTGTTTATTTGTTGCTTAACTTGCCGCAAAAGTGTCGAGGACTTAGAGTTGCCGGCTCTTGAGTTTGGGCCAAGTTAAAGACAAAGCTTTTGATAGGGTATCGCAAGCAGCTAAAAGGCTGACACTCTCTGACCTGTCTCTTCATTCATCTGCATGTCTGCCCGTCCGTCTGACTGTCTGTCTGTCTCTTTGCCACACACTCCAACGACAACATATAGTTGGATGAAACAAAAAAAAGAAGAAAAACACTAAAATGCTCTTATTCAAATGCAGATTATCCTTTGCCGCACCCACAGACACACACACGCACACACACTTACACACACACACACACTACACACTATTACTGCTGCTTAGGCTTAGTCCAAGGATTTACTTTCATTTGTATTCGAGCAGTGCGTATATGTGTGTCATCTCTCTCTGTGTGTGTGCAAATGTGTTTGTGGAGGGCTCTAGACGACAACGAGAATTAGACAAATGAAGTAGAATTTTGTATGTGTTGCACACACACACACACACACACACACAGAAATTTAAAGTGCACAAGCAGGCAAGAAGGACACTTAAGTGCCTCCTCGTTGTGTTCACATAATTCGATTTATGTAGTTCTTGTTGTACCTCATCTTATTGTTCTTGCTGTTTGCCAGAGTCCAAAATCCAAAACCAAGTTCGAGTTACAGTTTCAGTTTGAGTTTGAGTTTGAGTTTGAGTTTTGAGTCCTCTGCCGAAAATCTAGTCATGCTGAACTCCACAGTTTGTCGCATTGCGACTTGCTTGTAATTTACATAAGTGTTTGCCACATATTGCCACATATTTCGAGTGCTGGTGGCAATAATGAAAGTTTTTGTTTTCCAATTGCAACTACAACACTCCAAAGCACAACATCATCATCATCATCATCATCATCATCATCACGATCATTATCGTTCCACTAACTGACAATGCATTCAAACTTGACCACACAAACTGCAGATGCTGATGAGAGACAGCGCTTGACAGACGTGAGTCAAGTCAAGTCGTCTCGTGTCGAGTCGAATTAAGTCCGAGTTGAGTTCTGTTTGGTTTGGTATCTCCATGTTTTTGCCAATTATCGATTTGACACATTTTGGCTTGCATTGTGACCAAACATTTAGACACAAGTGGTGGCAACTCAACAAACTCAATACCGACAGAAGCCAAATCAGCATCAACAACAAGAATCACATTTCATGCATTTGATTATCAAATTTATTACAGAATTGCAAATCACAATACAATACACAACACTCGTTGCAAGTGCAAGTGTTACACTTTTGACATTTGAACAATTTGCCATTGATAAATTGAACGGTTGCCCTTCAACCGAACATTTTGTTGAACAATAGTATTATTTATTGACAAGTGTTATTAGAAGAAATTGGTGAAGTATTCTTTTGTTATTGTTATGACTAAATGTGAACTCAAGCTGAGGGAGACACAATCATTTCGCATTCTTTCAATTAGAGATTCTATTACTTAACATTACATCAAATTCAGTTGCTCAGTTCTTTACAGTATAAAATAACTTGCAATATATTCACAGATTATCAAGCTAACTTATAAGTAGAGTATTACTATTTACCAGACAGGGTTTACAATGGAATTACACACCTTCTTTAAAGATCTCTTCTAAAAGGGTTTCTCTACGTGCTAAGTGAATCTTTTCAATCAAACTTAGTAGAACAGATGTCTATACTTTACCCACATTAAACCTTACTGATATCAACACAATATGGTGTGAAATCTATTTCATATATATCAACTTACCTTATACCTGGAAATTACACTCTAACGGAAGTCGTAGAACTCGAAAACTTTTCATTTCGCGTTAACTTCTTAACCGACTTTGTAATTTGGTTCTTTGGCTCTTTGGGTTTCAAATTTCTTGTTGTCATAACAGATTGGGCATGTCTCAAGTGCCTGTCGTCTGTGCCTTCTGCGAAGGGTCGTAAATCCTATTAGATCCTTCTGCAGTTCTGCAACATGTGGCAGCTGCAATCACTGGTGTCTTTGTACGAAAACTAAACCTAGTTTTTCGCCTTAATCGGCTTTAGCTCAATTGGAACAATTGTTGCTGTCAGCGACTGTCAGGTAGCTGCCTTCTGTATGTCGCCTAACAGACTTTCAATGTACTTTTCCCAGCGTTACTTACATCATCTCGGCGTATAGAGAAAATATTCAAATATTTGGAGCAACATTTTATAGCTTTTGTATGGGCAAATAAAAGCCAATGCTTGTCAGAACGCATCCAAAAGCCATCAACTAACACCAACCAACAACGCAGCGATCTTCACACCTTTTATTGAATCAGTAAAGAATCAATATTCTGGTAGCCTATCTATGATTATAAATTTCCAAAACAAGCTGCTTAGCTTATCGGAAAATTCAAATGTTATACCTCTTACAAGATCACAGCGATCGATAGGAAATGACTGAGCATTTTGATCGCTCAAGGGAAGTGAAAGGGCAACCCATGTATCGTCTTAACAAGTTTCATGTTAGGTTCAGCCCTATAATTTGATGCCCAAAAGACTGAGACCATTAAAAAACACAGGCGTCTCCTACTCCCAAATCTATTTATCACAAGCAACACAAAATAAACGAGATCATGACAAATCCGTGTCGGCTGTCCGACGATTGAGTCTGTGTCCGACTCTGAGTCGCACTCTGAGTCCCAGTCCCAGTCCCAAGTCGGGAATGACTCTTGTGAAAAACTCTTTGCCTGCTGTTGTCGGTGCCGTCGAGCCATATGGCTTGGGTTCGGGTTTGAGTCCACGCCCGTCCGACTAACACTGTCTGCCATATGTTACTCACTCTTTTCGGCAATTATCCTTTTCCGTTTTTATTCTCTTTGGAAATTAGTTTCAGTTTCGGTTTCAGTTTCTGTTTGGCTCTGCGGACCAAAGGGATGCCGATGCAACTGCAGCCATGTACTGTGCATGTATCTATGTATCTTTTGGATGCGCCGCACATAAAACCGCAGCTAATGTGCTTATGTACGCTCAATAAGATGCTGACAGGCGTTTGGGGGCCAAGGTGAAGGGCATGTGTCTCGAGTCGTTGCATTCTTTGTGGCAGTTTGAAAAGAATAAAATAAGAAAAAGGTTTTTCTTGTAGTCATAAAACTGCCAGCAACTTTGTGGTGCATAGCTCATCATATCCATATCTCGGGCATATATCTGCATACTTGCCATGCCCAATGCGATAGTGAGGCACTAAATCTAACGCCCCTGCCAATGGGTACTTAGCAGCAGCTGTCATATCCTTGGCGCTCCATGCGTTCATCCTTCTCCTAAGTGCTCTGTTCCGTCTAAGGACATTTTCGTCTCAGCTTGCAATCGAGTCTCTTCTATCGCACTAGTCTGCTTCCTTTATTCTTCTCTCCCTCCCTCTCACTCTGTCTCGCTCTTTGCCTTGGCATACTTTAGATAGTTTTGTGTATTTTGATACTTTTGGTGTCATTTATCATGACCTTCTGCTGCAGTTTCCTTTGGTCCCAACACTAAAAATAGCAGACTCGAGCAAGAGTTAATAAATGGTCTACGGCATTAAGCTGAAATTATGCAATCGATGATGAAGTCGAGTGCTTCATTATCGTTGAGGAACGAATGCATAAAGAGCAAAGCGAATACAACAAGTACTTCAATATCATCTCTATTATTGATTAATTCGATGAGCTATAATTATTCTAACTTTATTATTTTAACGCATATAATTTTAATATTGAGATAAATATTAAACAATTGAAACGTGAATTAGAAGGTTTGATTTATAAATCATTTTTGCTGCTTAAATTTAAACTTTTTCAATATATAACTTAATCAATTTAAAATAAGCTGCGGCTCGTACAGCAATATTTAATTTATTAATAATAATAACATTTGATTGGTGAGAAATGCCTGTTATTATGCAATTTTAGTTAGCGTATCAATTTTATGTTTCAGGCTGCTTGCTTCTTACTGCAATTTCATCTTTTAGGATGTCTTAAATCTTCAACTGAGCGTTGAACAATTTATGGAATAAAGAAAATTGCTAACCAAATTTTAGCATATTCTTAGAAATTTCAATTTCGTATATCATTAGCATAGTTTTCCCCCACTCAGCCGAAGACAGTGCAACGATTTAATTTGTTGCTTCACACAGAACCAAAAAAAAAAAAAAAAACAAAAACAAAAACAAAAAATGGAAAATGGAAAATGAAATAAAAATTGAAAAGCAGAGGAAACGCGAAAAATCTGCGCTGTTTTCCAATCGCACGCTGACTTACTGACTTGCCGCTGCTGTTCCTCCTGTTTTGCCCTTCCCTCCCATCCCTTGCATACCCTGTTTGCCGTCTCGACTTTTGCGTACAAGTGAATTTTAATTTAATTTCCCTACAACTAGACGGTTGAGATAGACGTGTGCGCCAGCTCACCCCTCACACCGCACTACAGCGCCCTCAACGTCCTGCTCCGCCCCTGAAGATGGCAGAGCGGGAGGGAAGGGAATGCTCCTACTGAAGACCGTAAGAGAAGCGGCGCTTTAATTGTGTGCGGCATGACAGCGCACAAAATGGCGACAAGAGTTGCACGTCATCAGGATCCCCCTTCCCTTCCCTTTTCTCCACCCGCTAGACAACAAGCCTCTGTGCGATTTTCGTATTTAGTTAAACAAAATTAAAACGTGATTTGTTTTCTTGTTTTCGCCTGGCACTTTCTTCCTCTTCTCCATCTTCAATGTCTTCAACGCTTCTGGCCTTTCGTTTGCACATTTTTGGCGTTCCTGGCCTTAACTATGTAGTAGAAGGAGATTGTTGCCGCGCACCGCGCTCCGCCCCTCTGCCAAAAAGCTTCGAGTGTCTGACTTGTTGTCTGACTTGCCTGGTGGCTGCTCTTCATTATGTTGCAAGCTTTAAGCGTTTTAAATTCAATGCGCGCCTTTTGTGGCACCAATTGAAAATTTATTGCATTTACAAGTCGATTTATTATGCAAGCCAACAGTGAAAGGATCTGGCAGGAAGCGGAGCACAAGGGGGCTATACGAATTGTGGAGGTTGTGGTAGCTGCTTCTCATCAAAACTGCCTGTGGGTTCTACTCTATGCCGCTGCTGCCATTTTCCAATCTGCACTTTCATTTCAATGCCCGTTGACAATTTCCATTTGGCGCCAATTCCCACCATCTACTTCATCTTCCCAACGCTTTCAGCCCCTCTCCCTACTCTGTCCTGTATTCACCGTGCACGTCCTAGAGCCAAGTGAACCGCAGCTGGTAACCAACTGACGTTTAGATTTGATTTGAAATGTTCAAATTACCAACATTATAAAAGATGAACAGCGTCAGCTCTCAGCTAAGCTCAGGCAGTGCCACAATCGAGGGTTGCTACAGAAGTTGGTAACTAACTACTTCTGAATCTTATAAATTTCGCATAAGCTTCAATAATACTTACTGCACATTATTTATATTTGATATAAAATAGTTTTATCATTTCTAATTCAACTAATATCAATAATAGTTTATTATTATTATATAACTATTTCAGCTTGATGTATTAATCCAAGAAACTCAACTATTTATTTATTTTATTTTATTTATTTAACGTCAACTAATGGCAGTCGACCCAAAATAATTATAAATTATAAATGAATTAAATTATTAAAATAAAATTACAATTAAGATTAAAATTAGATTCAAAAATAATAATAAAATTGAGTTTGATCAGTATTTATGTATTTAACATACTTTAAGAGCTGCCCTCGCATTCGCACATTGAATTCCATCCTATTTGTGTCTTTCACGGAGTCTGTGTGTGTTTTAAACGCATCAACTGCTTGCGTGTGATTAGTTTGCATACAATTTGATGGGATGCATGGTGTACGGGGTGGGAGAGGGAGAGGGGTGGGAAGGAAAGCGGGGAGATAAGATAGAGTGGGTGGCGTATGAAGATGAGATTGGTTGTGTTTTGTGGATGTGGATGTGGATGGAGGTTGAAGCCTTGTTGACAAGTGGCTGGCAGGCAACGTCCTCGTCATCATCGTCAGTGCTTAATTTCGCGGTTTCACACTTAAAGCGCGTAATGCCATTTGCAACTACTTCAGCTACAACCACAGCAACAACAACAACAACAACAACAACAGCAACAACTACAACAACCAGAATTTCAGCTACAACAAGGCAAATGAGCATTTGAATACTAAAGGAATTGATAATGCCGAACAATGTGAATTTTGGGGCGGCATTTGTTGGAATTGTAATTGTGCTTGTAAATGGGCGTGGCCTACGGTGTGATGAGTTGGATTCTAATCTAATGTGTAGCTGCTAGTATGTGTGCCTGTGAGTGGCTTGTTAGCAGCACGTTAGTCGCTCAGTTAGTTAGTTAGCGCTTGCACATTAGGCAGATAGACAGACGGACAGATGGGCAGACGGAGGGACAGAAGAGCAGCTGAACAGACAAATATTTGGGTGTTATATAACTGTAACTAGATGGCAGGCAATCAGCAGCAACGTGCCAAAAACTCACGTGCCAACTGACAACTGGCAACTGGCAACTGACAACTGACAACTGACAATTGGTAACATTGCCATTGGCAACTAACGCACTTTTAGTGTACGAAAAATTGTGCCTAATGAGCATTTGCAATACGCACATTTGTCTATCACCAACAAACACTACAGCCAGCTACGAGAGAGAGAGAGAGAGAGAGAGAGCTGACCAGAAGCGTTAACGTGCCCGCTGCCAACTTGTTAACAAGCCCAACACCCGCAGTCCCGCATCCAGCCAGCCGCTGGGCAGTCGGGGAATTGCCGTTCAGGTGCCGAGCATTGGACCTGCCATCGACTCTTGTTGTGCCCTGTGTGTTGACAATTAGCCCCAGTTAATATGATTGCCACTTGATGTCCTGATGGGGCCACACTCCGTATGGCTGCCAAACGAGCTAGCGCAATGCGGCACTAAAATGAATGCTCCATAATAGCCAAGCATAACGAGGAGCTCGCAATCTCCGGTTGGCTTGGCGACAACACGCAAATTAACCATTTTAAATTATAATTATAATTATAATGTAATTTTGTACGTAAAACAATATGCTAATTAGCATTAGTACGGTTTTAATAGTTTCAACTTACATTTAGACTTTCATTGTATTGCAGTTAACTGTTTGCTTATTTGTTTACAAATATTATTAAATATTTAACGATATTTTGAAGTATGATATAGTATATTAAACAAATTATATGATTTTATATTTACTTATTTAATTTATTTGAATTTAATTTCAAATTATTTATTATATTATAAATTACATCCAGCAATTTGTGTGAGAAAACTAACTGCAGTTAAGGGCATTGCAGTTTCGTTATGACTTAAAGCCATCATCAGTTTATGGGCCATGTATCATAGTAGACCCATTTCTGCCATGCGGTCTACATAGCGCAGCATCTAATGTCAGCTTAGCGCGCAATTTGTTGCTGTTGACAGCTGTGAGATATTGTTGTTGCTGTTGTTGTTGCTGTTGCTGTTGCTGTTGTTGCTGCTGCATTCAGGCCAAAAGGATGCCATCAAGAAGGGCAGCAACCCATTGCAAAGAAGAAGGCGCAGTCACAGGCATTTTGCCATTTGCCATTGTCCTGTCCTGTCCTGTTCTGTTCTGCTGTGTTCTGCTGTGCTCTGTTCTGTTCTGTTCCGTTCGGTTCTCTGTTCTCAATTCTTGCTGTTCTGTCTCTGGCTGCTGTGAGTGTCAGTCACAAATGCTAACGACATTTTGTTATTTACTTATTGCATTCATTTAGTCGAGAAGCGTACTCTCTCTCTCTCTCTCTCTCTCTCTCTTATACAGACGCACGCATGCAGTTTCTCGCTCTGACTGTGACACTGTGAACCACATTTCCTCATCTACTGAAGGCAACCAGCTCTCATCTTGGGCTCATCTCTTTGCTATTTTTAATCTGCCGCCTTTTGTATTGCACTTAACTTGCATTGCCGTCTCTTCGCTGCCTCTCTCTGTCTCTCTCACTCAAAGTACTAGTACAAAGTATACTGAGAGTGCATTGTAACTCCTGCTCTGCTCATAGAGCAAAATTTCACATGAACAATGGGCCTCATATAATGGGGCAAATTGAATTTGAATTGGTTGGTTGGCTAGCTGGCTAGCTGGCTGACTGTCTGACTGTCTGACTGCTTGGTATTCTATGCACAGAGTCTTCTGCTGTCTTCGGGGGGAGTCTCCTCTGCACATCTTGAGCTCAATAACGTGCTCATTGTCATGGAATTCAGTGTGAAAACAATGGCCAAGCAAGTCGTAGGAGTCCTGCTGGATGGGGTGCCTGCCTAGGTCTATTGTGCGTGCTCTGTAAATATTATTCTTCTTAAAAAATGTAGAAGCGGCAGAAGCAGCAGCAGCAGCAGCAGCCGCTTCTAGGAGCAGATACAAGATACTCGGACTCACACTCGTACTATGAACAAAAATTAAAAAGGTTATGACAAGCAAACCATTTGTCGAAAAATACTATAAGGCCAAGCAAAAGTGAAACGAAGATAAATGGGAAAAAATGTTAAAAGCTGAGAACTGAGAACTGAGAGTTGAATGCACAATAGGAAGAATGAGTAGAGATGGGCCAAGACCAAGACAACCAACTGGCTATAAAAATCAATTGAAGTCGAGTAGAAAATCAGAAGCGTATTATTTTTCTGGTTTTGTTGTGCACTGTTCACATTGTTGTTGTTGTTCACATCTTGTTGTGGCAAATAACAAAGGAGCAATTATGCTGAGCACCACGAACAGAGGAAAACAGAACAGAGAAGAGGACACAAAACAGGACACAAGAATGCAATGAAATGTTGCTGACAAATCAAGCGAATTATAATGGAATTCAAGCAAACTGTAATTATTAATATAGCCAAGGTACAAAGGTAGCTTAAAAATGTGTCCTTTCGATTGAAATTACATTAACAATTTGCAAAGAAAATATCGAACTGTTCCATCTGATTGGTTTTAGGGAGTGTGGAATATTAACAATGAATGAATGCGAATTCAATTAAATTATTGATAGGTGTGAATGCAGGTATAAAATGAAATTCAGGCATATTTAAATTTATTTTATTAACTATATAAAGAAACTTACTAACTGACATTCCTTGCACAACTTACAAATAACTTGAATTTCGAAAATTATTAAATTAAGAATTATATTTATATTTGTGACAGTTAACTCCATTTTTCTTTGATAATAATACGTAGAATTTTATAAGTTTTAATTTAATTATAGTTAATTTAATATGATTTTAAATAAACATTTATTTTTGCATTATATTCAAAGATTTTATAGAAATAGTTTTTGTTTACTTTTATTTATTTATAGTTTTATTTATTTATATATTTCTCTTGTTTGTTTTTAAGACATGACACAATTTGCATATGTATCAAAACATTTGCGTTTAAATTTTATTTATATTTCTGCAAGAATAATACAGTTTTTTTGCAGACAAATTATGCTTTAATTGTCTTTAGTTTTTATGCATTCTGTATGGTTGAAACCATTGTTTTGATAGGATTAAGCGATTTGCAGCATACTTTCGGTATGATAAAGAGAGAGTCGAAAGTATAACGAAGTAAAATGGTTTCTTATTCAACACGTTGCTGTGATATAAGTCCTAATAATAATCTTCAAAGCGTTGTGCTCTAAGCCAACCACATAATCTGATTTTAAACCAACTGAATCCAATTTTTACATAGTTCCAGTTACATGGCTCAAACAATGCAATCAGTGCCTTAACATATGCAACATTGTCGGGCCAACCACAAGCCAGAGACGGGATTCATTGTGGCATTTGTCGTCGTTGGCCATGGCCGATTGAACAAGCTGCTAAACCAAATGATAATCCTTTTTCGGTAGCCCAAGCCCAGTTGGTGATGGTGTTGCAGTTGCAGTTGCAGTTGCAGTTGCAATTGCAGTACCTGCAACTCGGCAGCTGTTGTTGCCACAAATTGTTTTTTCTATTTTCTTTCTCATAGAGCAATGACAAATCCACTGATCCACTTTGCGTACAGTAGCAGCCGCCTTTATGTTTTGACAAAATGTTTTTGCTGAGTGCCCATTGACTTTGGTGCAGCCAACTCGACTCACATGTGTCTCCTCTTTATTTTTTTTTTTTTTTGTTTTCCATGCAGGTTGCACACAACCCGCATTCGTAGTCGTATTCGCATTTACATTCACATTTGAGTTTGTACTCACATTCCTATTCGTATTCCTATCTTACCTGAGCCCTTTTTCGACGTTGACAATTTCCGTTTCGTTCAGCTAAAACCCACACACATATTTTAATTTTCAAAACAATTCACGAACACAAAAAGTAGAAGATAAACATAAAAATTGTGTCCAAGCAGAGTCCAATACGCAGTCTGTAGCATCTGTAAGCGGATTATGTTTTTCGTCTATGCGAAGGAAATGGAAACTCGCAAATTTTTTTTATGAATATGAAAAGCCGCTTTGGCCGGCGGAACTAACTAACTTCAAACAAAAACATCACAGAAACAAAAGCACACAAATAAACGGAGTAAGAGCTCAGCCCGAAAAGCTTACATATGAGAATACCCTAACAAGCAGAGCATAGATCTGGCATATTGATTCACAGAGAGAGAGAGAGAGAGACAAATGGATTAGCATAATAAGTCAACAGATTTCTACAAAATATTGATAGACAACTTTCTACTTCGAAACATATTCAATAGATGTCTTTCTATTAAGTTCCACATACAATTTCCATTTATATATTTAACTCATTAGTTGCATATTGCATATTTAATGAGCTTTTACATTTAATTTCAATAAATAATATTACATTTCAATCTATCATACTCATAGTTGGTCTGCCGTCCAACATTTAAGCAGAATCCACAATCCCTCATTTGGGGAAAGTGTATTGAAATCTGTTCAACTGTGAGAGCTTCTCTTTATCCTATTGAATGTAATGCGCTCGCTTCTGTGTTAATTAGTTTTGGGTTCTGCAATTTGTCACAGTGTTGCATGTGAATATTTTGGGTGTCTTAAAGTCTTAGCCCGGGAGAGTGACTTTAAGTTTTGGCGCCCATAAATATGCCATAAAACTATTTGGTCGCTTGACTAGATAAAAGGGGGCGGACAGCAAGTGTAGCAAACAGGCCAAAACAAACCAAAAGCCACCACCAAAGCAGCGAGGGGGAATTGTGCAAGACTAGCGGGTCTTGCGGGATTTGTGAGACTTCTGAGACTACTGTGTGTACCATAACAAAGTTAATAATAATAAAGCAGAGGGGGTGTGGGGGAGGGGTCATACACAGACCCTCCCCCAAAACATAGAGACAGAGAGAGAGATTCAGCAGTCGGCAGTGATGCCGCCAAATACGATTACAATTTGTTACACTTACACAGCACAAAAGAGTCAGTCCAACCCCCTTGAAGAAACGGGAGTTGCCAAAGACGCCAGAGACGCCAGAGAGTCGCCAGTTGTGTTTTCTTGTGGTTATACAAATTTTTTTGGAATCTGAATTGTGGAATCTGGCATAATCAACCTGACCAGAGAAATGCCCAGAAACTGGGGGGCATAAATCAGGCAGCCTGATGTTGTCTCAAATCGATTGAGTGAAAGGGAAAGGGAAGGGCAAGGGAAAAGTGCTAGCCCAGGGGATGCTACAGTCTAATCAAAATCAATGCAATGGGAAATGGGAATGGGTAAACGGCACTACAGAGTATCTTGGCACACGTTTCGTTTCTCCTGCTCAACGATCAGGCGACATCAATTAATTTATCAAAGTCAGTGGAAGACAAGACCTTGGGGAATAAAACGACAATGACGATCCATTCATGAGTTATTAATAAACAGCCTGTTCGAACTAACGATCGTCTTGGGTTCTATACTCTCTATCTCTCTCTCTCTCTATCTCTCTCCACTTTGCCATTCCGGAAGCGGCAGTTGCAGTTGCTCTCGACATTTCTTTTGACTCTACAGAAAGGTATAGTAAACATTTGACTTTTATTAATTACAAACTAGATATTTATTTATAACAACAAATTGTTCACATTTATCAAATTGGCTTAGGACATACATACATACATACATACACATCTATGTAATTATCAAGTTTTGATTGTGTTCTATTCTCAACTATTGTATTTGATGCAGTTCATTCATTTCCTTGCTTGTTAATTTCTTTTGTTTGATTCTTCAAAATTCTCCGCTATATTTGAGCTTCTGCCAGCCGGCGCGTTGTCTTCGCATTTCTCTATAGCTATTGGGTAGTCCATAGAAAAAGTATATGGATAGACCTAAGATTGAATTGAGAAATTGTGAACTGTGAATTAATTGAACTTGACTTGAGTTATTCACATTATAATACTTTAACATCATGCAACATGCAACATCGAGCAACTACTGAACGTCTTTTGTAATACCATCTTGTTGAACTACGTAGGGATTACAGACTAGCTTTGGATTAGGGATTAGCTTTAGTAATAATATAGTAATTATATGTACATAAAGTTAAGTTAATAGTATAACAAGTAACTTGAAAGTTTACAAATATTTGCTGGGCATATTTAATATACATTAACACACTTGTTTAAGCTGGCGTTGAGTTTGTTAATTTTATAATATTATGTTTTCTATATCACATGCTTAATATTAAAGGCGTAACCACAAGTTTATTCTATCGGATTGCAGGCATAACCCATAATTATTCATTACCTTCTTATCGCCTTTGCCAACTTCCCCATTCAACAGATTTCGCGTGCCATTTCCACATCCGGTAAGTGGCTTGAAATTTGCACAATTTCATGAAATTTGCAATTGAATTTCCCGCATTTTCCCGTTGCGCTGCAACCTTTCGGCACTTATCATCTAGTATTGCATCCATTTAACTAGCTAACAGCTATACAACTACAACTACAGTTACAACAATAACCACAAATGCAACTGCAACAGCAACTACTTAACATTAGATTACATTAGTAGAGGGTGTAGTCTAGTTTTACAGTATGCAACAAAATTGCAACCCTCTTTGGTGTGTGGGCTCATTCAATTGCTGTTTCCTCAATGTACGTAGATTGCGGCCGACGGCGCATCACTCCATCCGCTCCAGCCCTGCCTCCCGGACGCTGCTGCAGGCGATGCGAGGGACCGCGTTGCAATATGGCCTCCAATTTCGCTTTGAATAGCACCGGCTCCGGCTCTGGCTCTGGCTCTGGCACTGGCACTGGCACTGGTTCTGCCGTTGCCTTTGATGGCTCCGGCTCGGATGTGTGGGAGTTAGCCAAATGCTGGGATGCTGCAACTACCTTCGCATTCTTGGCATCCACATTAAGCTCTCGGTTCAAACTAGGTCGCTGTTTGTGCAAACTAATGCTGTTTATGGTCTTGTACAAAACCGGATCGAATTTCGGTGGGCGTGGTATATGGCTGGCCGCCCCCGGTGATGTAGTTACTGTAGCAGTCTTATCACCATTAACATTACCGTTACCATCAGCGGCAGACTCGGTCGCAGTCGACACTGACGTGGCTGCATCATCGCTGTCCGCTTTTAGATCTCGAATGGCCTTCAGCAAGAGCAGCCGGACATCGGTTTCACTTTTCGATTGCTTTAGCTGTGGCCTTGTGGATTTCTCTTTGAGAACCTGAGGCGCTGGCTCCTCGCTTTTCTTGGGCTTGTGTGCATTAGGATTCATAATGAGATGGCTCAGGCGATTCTTAAACTTTTCCGAATGCAACGGATCATCGACAACAGAGGTAAATGAAGCCTGCGATGTTGTCGACACAATCGAAGGAATGCGCTTGAGTTGATGCCTGAGTTCCGGTGAAGTGGACTCCATTGTCATCTCTTTGTGCACAGACTCCTCATCTTTCACCAAAGTTTGCCTTGTCTTGGCCGCCTGCAGTTGTTCGTAGAAAGCGACACTGTCAAACATCTCCTCAAGCATTTGACTGGCAACCTCTTTGCACTCCTGCAGCGTCTGGAGCTTCTGCAACTCTAAGGATTGCTGACTGGACACTTCATCATCATCGCTGCTACTATTGTGCACTGTGGCCACAATTGTCGTCTCAATTACACTGGGCAACAGTTCTGAATCAATGCTAAAGTTACGATAAAATATATGTTGATGATCCAGCTGCTGCTGTTGCGAATCTTCCGCATCGAGGACATCGTCCAGCATCGCGATTACCGAGCTCTCATCCTCACGCAGCTCGGCATCATTGGCATCCAACGTTGTCCTTGAATTCTCACTCTTTGTATCCTCCACATAAAATATTTTGCCATTGGCATGCTTCTTCTCCTTCAAGTCATCACACACCTCACTCAGGTGTTGTATTTGATTCACACTTTGTGAATTGCTTACTATCTGCGTTTCATTCGTGATTGTGCTTAGCTTTGAGCTGAATCCATTGCCATTAACGCCAACTAATGCCTCATCTTTGGGCATTTTTAATGCCTTGTAGAACGCGATGCGTTCGGGATTGCGTTTCTTGGGATTTCTGATGTCATAGAGAAGCCAGCATGCAATAAATATAGGTATACCTAAGGCATTACACAGTTAGTAGTAGTACAATATTAAAGTAACATGCATTAGTCAGGGCCTACAACATGCTAAACGGGTGAGAGAAGATGCAGACAGCAGCAGAGACTCACCCACAATCATCCAGACACCGAAACGTATCCAAGTCCAGCTGTCCAGCTGGAGCATGAGATAAATATTAATAAAGATGCTAATGGCAGGCACCACAGGCACAAAGGGCACCCGGAAGAGGCGACTCCGTGCCTCACGCGGCTGTAAACAGGTGAGCAACAGCACCACAGCAATCAGCAGTATGAGTACAACCAGTACAGTCAAGGCCCAAGCTTTGCCTGCTTTGATGGCTGAGTAGCCCTGCATGAGGAGCACACCAAGTCCCAGTGAAAGCACACCTAAAATATAGATAGAAATTTGCATATACTCTATATATTTAGCGAAAGGAAGGAAGAAGGATGCCTTCTCCATCTTGTACCCACAGAATACAGTTGTCAGCACACCCACAATCCTTGTTGACACTTGATTCGGCTCCGACGCCCGATGCACATTGAAGAGTTGAGTGCAAACAGAGCTCCAAGTGAAGCGCTCAGTGCTCGATGTGAGTGAGGTTGTTTCCGAGACACCTTGGGAGATCTGTTCCTCCGATTCGTTGTATTCCATATAGCGTAGTATTGTGATGGATATGGCCACAACACTGTAGGCCAGAAGAGTGCCAATGGACAGCAGGCTAACCAACTGGGCCAGATCGAATAGACCCGCAATGAGAGCCGTAAAGAGAGCCGCCACAATGGATCCCGTGACAGGCACCTGATAACGTGGACTGATCTTGCCCAGAAAGCGAAACAGCAGGCCATCCTGAGCCATGGAATACATGACACGCGGCAGTGGAAACAGTGCACCAAAGAGACTGGCCAAGAGGCCCACCAAACCACCAATTGTCACAATCCACATGGCCACCGGCCAACCCACATACTCAAAGGCATATGGTAATGGAGCATTCACATCCTGCACATAGTAGGGTAGCATCAGAGTCAGCACAGTTGACACTCCGAAGTAGCAGAGGAAAATGATGAGCAGCGAGAGCAGAATCGAACGTGGTATATTCTTGCGGGGCTGACGCACCTCCTCCCCAGTGGTGGCAATGCAATCGAAGCCCACAAAGCCAAAGAAACAAGTGGCGGCACCTTGTAGTGTGCCCTCAAAGCCAAATGGGAAGAAGCCCCCGTTGCCTATGTTAGTGGCATTTGTTGTAGCCGCATTCACAGTCCAGTTGCTGAAATCGGCTGTAAAGAAAACAGGATATTAATATCGGGCCTAAGACAGCTCAATCGTTGGACTTACCCTTCAAAGCTCCCGCAATGATGACAAAGCCGAGTATGAAAATATTAACGCACGTGACAAAGTTATTAGCCATGGCCGAAGTCTCTACGCCAAAGGCCAGAGCCACTAAAGTTTATATAATTGAATATATAGATATATATACAATATAAATGCTGTGCTAGTTCTATGGAACTTACCGCCAAAGACAACCACCAAACCGAAGGCAAGGAAATCAAAATAACTGCCCATGAAGCTGACATTCATGGGCGCCACCTCGGCGAATGTTTCCTTTAGCGTATTATTAAGCAGCGTGTCCAAATAGAGGCTAATGCCACGACAGACACTGGCCGTGCCAATGACGTACTCCAATATCAGATTCCAGCCAATAACAAAGGCCACAAACTCTCCAATGCACACATAACTGTAGACATACGCAGACCCGGCCTTAGGCACTCGAGCACCAAATTCCGCATAGCAAATGCCTGCCAAGAGATGGATTTGGATGCACATTCACAAATCGTGGCTTTTATGCGTGGGAAATATCCCTGGACTTACCTGCGAGTAGGGAGGCGAGGGCGGCTATCGCAAAGGATATCATGACCGATGGACCCGCCTGCTCCTTGGCTATTTGACCGGCCAGCACATAAACGCCAGCGCCCAACGTGGAGCCCACACCCAACGCTGTGAGATCCCATAGGCCCAGGACACGATTCAGTTTTGTTTCACCCTCACTGCCATCGGCTGCCAGATGCTTGCGTCGAGTTAGCACCTTCCATGCCGAATACTGATGAACCATCTCGGTATCTCTGCAATTGAAGGTTCATTAAACTCCGAGTGTTCCATTTTGGATGTGTTTTTTGGGCTGTTCTGTTGTGATGTGATTTGTGTCTAGCTAAAAATGCCATCTATTATATAAATTAGCTTAGGGTTCATTCATTGTTCTAAGTGCATAGAAGAAGCTGCACAGCTGAGAAGCTGTGGCTGCCAAGATCATGCAAATTTAATGACATCGCCATATATTCGATCTATATATTGTCCCAGTGGCTTATCAATCCTGATTCAAGCTCCCTCTCCCTCTCCGCCAGCCACAGCAGCTAGCAAGGCTTTTGATTATACAATCTGTTACAAATTATTGAGCTCAATTTGCAATCGAAGACACGTCGAGGCTAAGCCAATGTGCTCAGCTTCAATTGATTTAATTCTCATATACATATATTAAATGTAAATTCTTTCTAATAAATTTAATTGATTTTCACAAATCAATCACAAGTTTATATATCTAATAAAGAAAGAGAACTCTATAAACTTTAGATTAGAGAAAAGGTAAGAGAACAACGGGTTATATAAGCCTGTTTTAAGAGGAAAGTTCTCCCCTTCCTGGGGTTGGGTCTTAAGCTTCATTGATTGCCCTTTGGTGGAGTGTATTCATGATTTTTCTTGGGCTTGGTCCTCTTATCCAATGATTAAGCAAGCCAACAGATAAGAATAGATGCTCAACTATTAGGTACTCTTCTCTATTTATATTTGTTTTATCTTGTTCTATGTTGTTTTTGCGTTCATTATAAAGATAATTAAATGTGTCTAGGTACGGCAGGTAGATATTGCCATTGTCGAATGGCGAGTTATGTTAGATTTATATAATATCAAGTTTAGTTTTTAGCTGCATTTAATTAATTGACTTACCAACTTTTAACAGTTGTCGACTGCTGCTGCTGCTGCCTCTGCTGCAATTGTTGCAAACTCTGGCCAAATATTTACTTGATATGAATAAGGTTTATAGGAGAGGGAAATGGGCTGGGGAGTTTGACTTGACTTCACACACAGTACGTAGAGACGGGCACAATTACGAGTATGAATATATGTATTCAATTGAATTGAATTCCATTCGCTTCCGATGACAACAACTGACAGACTTCGCGCTCTGAATGCGTCTGCCCAGACAAACCTTAAGTTACAGTCGAGAGTTCGAATTGTTCTTGAAGATAAGAAGACAATGTTCCAGAATGAAACAACAAATAGAGAGAGAGAGAGAGAGAGAGAGGGAGTGAGAGAGAACGCTGAGCATCCAAGCACTGATAAGAGGCACACAAACCGCTAGAGAAGCCAAAGAGAGTGTGAGAGCAGAAGAACTTGCAAACGCCACAGGTAGTTGAGAAAGGCGGCGGCAAAGGTAGCGTGAGGGCGTGTAATTAGAGCGTCTATGAAAATGAGCAGATAAGCTAAAGAGATAGAGATAGTGTGTGTGGGTGGAAAGAGGGGAGTGAGAGAGAGAGATGCTGTTACGTCTCTAGTAGCCAGTTTTACGATCTTGCGATCTTGCGATCTTACAATCACTGATATCTACTGAGTTCTCAGCTGCTTTTCCCTGGGCAGGGCCCCTCGCCGTTTTCTCGCATGTTTGCACTTGTCATTTATTGTTATTATTTATGTTGTTCAGATAAGATTGTTAGTATTCTCGTCGTATTGTTGTATTGTCGTATTGATTGTTGTAGTACTATTTCCGATCTGCCGACACGGCTTTAGCGCCGACGCTGTTCGTATATGTAGTTTGGTTTTTGCTGCTGATGTTGACGCGCTGTGTGAGAAACGTTAACTGAAACTGTAAGATAATAAACGCTTACCTATATGGTCAGTAGCAAAAGCTGCGAATATACTGCAATATCAGAGCACTCTCAAATAGAGAGCGAGACCGAGAGAGAAGGAGAAGCAGAGAGAGCTCGTGAATAACACTTCAACTTGGCTATTAATGCTCGTGTTTTGTTTGGCTAACAAATGGGTCAGATGGCCTGGAATGAGTTGATTGAAATTTATAGATTGAAAGCCCATTCTTCTTAAATGCATTTCCAAAAATAACCCTAATGTCTCTTCATATATCTTTTGCTAAGTATGCGTCTTAGGGCTTCCAAAATATTTAACAAAATTTATATTATTCCTAAATTTTAATTGACTCATTTGGTTGTCTCGATAAGGCTGAAGTGCAAAATGCAATCTCAACACTCAGCAATGTCAAAGACATGCACAATAAATATCATATATATAATATAAAACGTAAATAATAAAATATATAATTTATATAAGCTGATAATAATGAGAGTTCAGTTCTGTCTAGTATTCTCTATATTCCGATTATTAAGATTGTATCATTTAATCGCATTAATTGAGCGAAGTGATAGCTTAAATAAATTTATATTTAAATAGTTGTAGATAGATAATTATGACTGATACCCCCAGGGAAGCATTGAATATATATATATATATGTATAAAGATAGAGAGGCGTTGCCACACTCAATTCCCGTTTGTGTGATAAATGCTTAGCTATTAGCAACTATTAAATTATCTATAAACTGATTACGGGCATTATTAAACTGAGGAGGGCTTGGGCCTAACGCCGTTCGCTGGTTTTTATGGTGCTATGCGTCATATTTGTATGGTGAACAGAGAGAAATCAGAGGACACAAGAAATAATTTATTACAATTTATAAATCAAATAAATATAATTTATTTCATAATATAATTTATTTGTATATTTAATAATATAATATATTTATATATAATTTAATTATTTTCTAATTATTACAAGGCTCATTTGCTGCTCAGTTTGCAATGCTTAACCCTATAAATACGCCAAGACTTATTAGAACTTTCGCTCAGTGTATGCATCACATGTGTATTGCACAGCAATTGCCATAGAACCGACGATCAACGTGAGCCAAAACTTGACTATACTCATACTCATACTCATACTCATACTCATACTCACACTCACACTCATACTCATACCCATACTCTTATTCGAGCTAATACTAATAGTCGTATTCGTAATCATATAATACATGCTCGCCATGCTGATAAGATACTCCAAATACTCTTCACACTTTCACTCTTGATACTGTGGATGGAGGGAGCTGTGCTGCAGCGGGGTGCAAAGAGGTCTGAAGGGGGGTCTAAATCACAACAGCACGAGTTGTATGGGCATTAAAATTTTACTGCCACTGACGCAGCTACCTACTAAGTATTTGCACACACACACAAACAACACACATATGTATAATGCACACATATGTATGTGTGTATTAAGTGCTGGATGTTTTTGGGGGGGTATTGGTGGGACCTGAGAGTTTTGGAAGAAAATGAGCGAGATGTGCTTAGCACATGTGGCTGGGATTGCAAATTGGCATTGTGATTGCGTTTGCCATTGCCATTGGCATTGCCATTGTTGTCGCCAGCAAATATAAATGATCTAATTTAAATAATTACGCCCACAAATGTGTTGCCTCAAATTGTGTTACCGCCTTCATTTAACGCCAGAATGACAGCATCAAATTAGCTGCCAAAGACACTGAGAATACACATTTATGAGGCGATTGCCAAAACCGCAAACTGTTTGCTTTTGTTCATTAAGCAATAATTTACCTGACTCATAACTATCATATAGTTAATATTATGTGTTTATATTTTAAATATAAAACATAATTATCTACGAAATATTGTCTTTCTTGGCATATTTGTTAAACACTAAACAAACTGCACAATTTATTTATTCTTTAAATTTCTGAGTAAGAAATCGTTCATATAATATGTATAAAATACAACAGAGCAAATATTTCTATAATAATGCAACCCAAATTTAGTTTATGAAAATATTTCATATATAGCATCATTTTTCATCATCATTTATTTTCCACTCAATCAGTTTTGCTACTTGATTTCGAATAACATGTTTGTTCTGACAATAGAATTTCTCTCTCTCAACGTTTGTCAAGCGTCTTTACTAGTCCAGGAACAAATTCATTTAGAGCAAACAAATCTAAAATTGAGTTGACTTTAGTTCAATTGGAATCCGATTTCGTTTTGTTTGTTGAACCTGCAGAAACATGACTGTTTCATATACCGCCGAGGTAGCTACCTGCAAGCGTTGTGGCTGCTTCTGGAAACTGTTGGCCAGGTAAGGCAATATATCAGTTAACAGTCGTTTGAAAGTGAAACCACCGCTAGATGGCGTGCAAGCATCTATAAAATAATTTGGTTCGATCTGTTGTTGTTTCTATTCTGCTTTTATGCCATGGCCTTTTTGTATCGCATGGTGCTTAATGAAAATGATAAACAGTAAGTGCAAATTGGCCAATATTCTTTCCAGTTGCCTTTATTTGTTACGCATCACAGCTTCTTTGAAGATCTGGTTCATTATTGCCGCAACCATGGGGCTCTCATACCACTGTCCTTTGTGCTGGGCTTCTATGTGGCCATCATTGTGGATCGCTGGTGGAGTCAGTATATATCGGTGCCCTGGCCAGATCCACTGGCCGTGTATGTGAGCACCTTGGTACGTGGCCTGGACGAGCATGGACGTCTCATGCGTCGCACTATAATGCGCTATGTTTGTCTCTCTCTGACCATGGTTCTGACCATGATATCACCGGGAATCAAGCGTCGTTTTCCGACCTACGATTACTTCGTGGAAGCCGGTTTGCTTAACAAGAATGAGGCGAACATTATTTCAGCTATGGACGATAAGTTTCCGAATCATTTCAAGTACTGGATGCCAATCATGTGGGCATCCAGCATTATGACACGCGCTCGCAAGGAAGGACGCATTTGGGATGATTTCTCACTCAAATCGATGATCGATGAGCTGAACAAGTTCCGTTCCGGCTGCAATATGCTGATCCATTACGATACGATCAGTGTGCCTCTAGTTTACACGCAAGTGGTAACTCTGGCGGTGTACACATACTTCTTGGCTGCCATCTTTGGGCATCAGTATATCGACAGTCAGGATGCCAGTTTTAATAATGTAATTAACTATTATTTTCCGGTCTTTAGTACGCTGGAGTTCTTCTTCTTCATGGGCTGGCTGAAGGTCGCAGAGACTCTAATTTGTCCCTTTGGCGATGACGATGATGACTTTGATCTCAACTGGGCAATCGATCGTAATCTGCAAGTTAGTTATTTAATTGTAGATGAGATGCACAATGATCATCCAACTCTGGTGCGGGATCAGTACTGGGACGAGGTGTTTCCCAATGAATTACCTTATGCAGATGAGTCGCAACGTCATGCTCCTCCAGAGCCATCCACAGCTAAGTTGGACTTGTCCAAAATCACATCCTCTCACATTCCAAAAGTGCCGACAACTACCACCACCGATGAGATCGATTTCACCAATTTCGATGGGGAAGATGAGACCTCTTATGACAAAGAATTGCGCATTAAATTCGCCTCTCATCGTTTCAACATCCATCGCAGCTCCTCGTCCGTTTCCATTTCGTATGCCAATTTCAGTCAGTTTGTGTCCAGCGAAAGCCACATAGATGAGGGCGAGGAGGAAGAGATTCGAACGCCGACTCGAGAGACCAGCAAGGACGATTTTGATCGCCTTAAGGAGGA
The DNA here is from genome assembly GCA_018901825.1 of Drosophila funebris. NCBI lineage: Eukaryota > Metazoa > Arthropoda > Insecta > Diptera > Drosophilidae > Drosophila > Drosophila funebris. The sequence continues at coordinate 3,714,546 of JAEIFK010000688.1, forward strand.
GCGCGAGCGTGAACGTCATGCCAGGCAATTGCAACACGCTGCATTGGCATTGGATCTGATTAAGGAGGAACTACAGAATCCCCCCGACACGCACACACATACATCAAACACTCATACTTCCAACGATGCCAATCAGTCCTCCTCAAGACCCCCACTTAGTCCATCATCATCCAATCACACACAAACTGATAAAAGTTTCATTAATCCTAGCAATCAGCAACAATAGTCAACTTTTATTCTGCTTTTTGTTGGGTTTCTTTGATGGAATCCCGTATCAATTGTCGATGTTTAAATGTTTTATTTAATTTTAAATAATAAAAACGTTGAATACATATGAATAAGTGAAGTACAATTGAATTATTCATACTGCTGTCCGAAAAATAATACTTGTGTGTAATACATTATATTGTAACAAAATTTAATTTTCTGTAGGACAAATCGCTTGATTATTTGCAGTTCAGTTGAGCTAGTTGGGCTGAATATGCTAATAAATACTTAATATGAATGAAAGCTATCAAATTATCTCGTTGTTTCCGCTTTATCTTATATATTTCCTTTTATAAAAACTTAACATGGCAGTTTAACATTGCGTTAACATAACTAAACCACGGCTGTTATAAATATGTTATAATATTAGTTGAAAGAGTAGGCTGTTCTATATCTTTCTGCGTTAGCATTCCAATATATAGTTGTCTGCTTTTCAGTTGGATTTCAATCATGACTGTAACCTATACACATCAGGTAACTACATCGCGGCATGTTAGCAACTTTCTGCGTTTGCTGGCAAGGTAAATTTATCATTGTTAATCAAATTAGATGTGAAATGATATAAGAAATACTTTCTACACAGATGGCGCGGCAGTATTTACAAGCTAATCTGGATGAATTTATTACTTTTCCTATTTATATACATTTTACTGGCGATGTCCTATCGTTATATCATGAATGAGGAAGCCCGCAAGTAAGTTTCTTATATAATATCTAATCAATATTGAACTGTTTATCCTTCGGCTTAGAGTTTTTGAGGGAATTGTCGTGTATTGCAGTAAGTACGCGAATCTAATTCCCTTATCATTTGTGCTGGGCTTCTTTGTGTCCATTGTGATGGGACGTTGGTGGAAGCAGTATTTAAGTATTCCTTGGCCGGATTCGATAGCTCTGCTTGTGAGCTCATCCATACATGGAGCGGATGATCGTGCCCGGGCCATGCGTCGTACAATTATGCGTTATGTGTGCCTTTGTCAGGTGATTGTCTTCACAATGATCTCGCCCAGCGTTAAGAAGCGTTTTCCCACCTACAATCAAATCATCGAGTCGGGTCTTTTATTGGAAAACGAAAAGAGTATCATTGAGGCATTGGATGTGGCATTTCCGTATTACCCGAAACATTGGATGCCAATTGTCTGGGCAGCCAGCCTTGTGAATCGCGCTCGGCGAGAGAATAAGATACGCGATGATTATGCGGTCAAATCGATTATCGATGAACTGAATCTCTTTCGGGGCTTGTGCGGATTTCTGCTCTACTATGATTGGGTCAGTATACCCCTAGTTTACACTCAGGTGGTCACACTGGCCACCTATTCGTTCTTCTTGTGCAGCGTAATTGGACAGCAGTGGGTAGCCTCTCAACATAGTCAAGTCAGCGGGAATATAATATTCAGATACTTTCCCATATTGACGATTCTACAGTTTTTCTTCTATATGGGTTGGCTGAAGGTGGCCGAGTCCCTGATTAATCCCTTTGGCGAGGATGACGATGATTTCGAGGTAACTTCAGTTGTATTTGGTTTGTGCTAAAATTCACAGTTGATTCACAGCTTAACTGGATGGTTGATCGCAATCTAACAGTATCCTATTTAATTGTGGATGAAATGCATCAGGAGCATCCAGAGCTAGTCAAGGATCAATACTGGGATGAAGTTTTTCCCAATGAGCTTCCATATACCGATGAATCCAAGCGTCCCGTTCCACCGGAACCTTCGACGGCCAAATTGGGCATGTCTGGGCACAGCTTGGAGGACAAAACTCTATTGAAAAACAATCTCTTAATGCTCGACTCAATTCATAGTTTCATTTCGCAAACCACTTCCGAAGCTTTCGGTGAGCATAAGGAGCAAATACGATCCTCGGGAGTAACGTTTAACGATAACGTCACGTCGGATTCGAATCGAAGAATTCGATCGGAAACCATCATTTTACAACCAAGTCCCACAAGCTGTAAGTCATAATCAATTGTTCAAAGTTCCCATTGCCAATTCTTACATCCTATTAACATAACTAAAGTGAATCTGGAGGAGCTAATCGATCAGCGCAATCGGGAGAGACGTGAGCGTTTGCGGCATCGCTTCCTCAATATGCGATCCAGTCATAGACCTGCCAATAGCCGTTATGTTTTGACGGTATTACGTCCACCTTCGGCTGCCAGTAGCCATCGTTCAGTTTCTGCGGAGGGTGAAGAGGAGCAGGAGGCGCCGACTTCTGGTGCGACCCATAATAAGCAAGAGAAGAATGATTAAAGAGCGTGTCAGAATATAAAATGGAATCAAAGATATGCCTTTCTGCGTTTCGATTTAAATTCTCTGACTGTTACATTTCAAATAAATAAAAAAAAAACAACAACAACTCCATTCACATTTCAGTGACGAAAATAACTTTTGATAGGTTAAGACAATGCACACAGTTTTTTGAATCATTTATAAACCACACAATGTCAGATCTGAGTTATACTCGGTGGCAGGATATGCGGGGGTGGGGACAGGAGGGCAGGAAATGACTGCTAGCTGGCAAAAACAACAAGCGAAAAGGCTCATTGTTTGCATTATCATATCTGAACATCTGAAAATCTGTTGCGATGTGTGTTATTATTTTTTTTGCACTCGACAGCATTTTCCAGCCTCAACAAAAAGCTCGTAAAAATAAGCAGCTGTATTCGAGCATGCTCGACGATCAGTTATCCTACAATTAAGAATAAATATTGCGAATGAAACATCTCTATTTTCTGCTGCTTCCATATGTAGAGTATTATAAGAAAGTTTCTATTAGAATAAGAGAGGAATAACTGCTATATTATTAGTTATTTATAAAATTTAATCATAATTATTTATTTACAATAAATTTAAACATTTCCATATCATAAGTTAATTTGCATTATTATTAGTTATTAATACAATTTATTAATTTATACAATTTAATTATAATTATTTGCATAATAAATTTAAACATTTCCATATCATTAGTTATTTTAATTTATTATTAGTTATTTATACAATTTAATTATAATTATTTATTTATAATAAATTTAAACATTTCCATATCATTAGTCTAACCCTTTGTATTTATTTAACGCGTCCAGGGTATAAACAGCATCTGTCAGGGCTGTAGTATGGATTCATTGGTTAGTAAAAAAATGAAATAAATTTTAATGTCAGTCGCTATTTATGAAAGTTTCAAAATTTTATTATTTTTAATGCGCGCTTGTAATGTGGTTCAATGCGGTTCGATTCAGTTCGCCACTTAACTCGTTTGCATGTTGACTTCTTGTTGTTGTCTTTTTTGTTAACATTTTTATTTTATTTTTGTTTTTGTACAATTTTTTTTCACGCCTATATGTAACGGTGCCAATCAGTCAATTTTTAATAATTGCACGGCAATATGTACATTGTCAGTTGACCACAGGCGAAACGAAAGAGATACCCAAAAAAAACAAATTGTTTTTAGTTGGCCAAAAGATGCTCTTTAAAATAAATGCTCTACAAAGGCTTGAATTACTTTAATTAAATTGTATTATATAATTTAAATTACTACTAAATGATTTATTCAAATACTTTTTAAAGAAATCGATCTGATTCGAGTTTCTCAAATAGTTCATGATCACATCCGCATCTTCTTTTGTTTCTGCTTGATTTTATCTGATCTATAGTGATTTGCAGATAATATCTGAAATGAAATGTGTGAACTTAATTAATTGTGTGCCTGTTACATTCGTGTTGTAATATTTGAAGGACTCTTCAGTAAAGTCAATTTGCAGCTGTGATGGAATAAATATATTTCATATTTGTGCATCGCGTAGTTATGTTTTGCTCATGCCGCTGCCTGGTAGTGCTGATTGATGACACGCTGGCCACTTGGCAACAAAATGATCGAGGATTGCACTTGTCGCAGCATGATGACGTTAAGGGGGTAGCAAAAGAATCTACATTCGTTGGCTGGAGTCAAATATTAAAAAAAGGGGTTAATTTAATTTCGCGCACGAACGCATTTGTCCATAATTGGCAATTAGCACTGTCCATTGGCATAGCCAGCAACACGGCCTTCTACATACAAACAAATACACACACACACAACACACACACACAGAACACACATGTCAACTTACAGCGCGGTCAGCGTTTGCATTTTGCATACGGCCAACGGCAACAAATATTTAACCATGTCTGTTTTATGGTTTGTGGATTCTTGTATTTGTGTACGTGTGCCTCTGTTGTGTGTGTAATGTGTGTTTCATTTTTTTTGTTTCTGTATTTTTATTAAAAGAGATTTTTTAAAAAATGTTTCGAAATATTGAGGCGTTGAAACAATAATCATCGCCACGCCTCACATCGCATTGCAACGCGTCGCCATATCGAATATTTATTGGCTGATTGCAGCTGCTGCTCGTCGTTGCGTTGTTAATTGCAACACAGCCATGAAAAATGCAAAATGCGTTTAATACTAACCGATTTTTTTGAGGGGTTGCACCTCCTCCCTGTCCTGGGCAACGTTGCGAACCCATAGTTCACACCATTTTTCAAAGTCAATTTGAAAAGAGACTCTAAAAAGTGTAATGTGCCCACTGGGAAGTCACATTTGACTCACGTAAATAGTTATTTATGCTACCTCTTTATATTGCACGAGTAGAGTCGTTTCGTTGTTAGACATGCTAGACACAGAATTACGTTTATAAATGGTTTTTTTTATTTTTATATTATTATATTTTATTATAATTAGAATATTGTATAATAATTATACCCTGTACAGGGATATATTAACTTTGTGAAAAAAATTTTTGTAACAGGCAGAAGGAGTCATCTCCGACCCTATAAAGTATATATATTCTTGATCAGCATCAACAGCCGAGTCGATTGAGCCATGTCCGTCTGTCTGTCTGTCCGTCTGTCCGTCTGTCCGTCTGTCCGTCTGTATGAACGCGTCGATCTCAGCAACTATAAGAGCTAGAGACACCAAATTTGGCATCAAGGTTCCTGTATACCATACGCAGATCAAGTTTATTTTAAATTTTGGATACCTCCCCCCTTCCCCCGCAAATCGAAAAAAACGAATAATAGCCACATTTTTCAACGTAGACACTTCTAACTTAACAGGTGCGTTAAGAATGATATGTAGAAGGAACGCTGAAAGTTTCATCAAGATCGGTTTGTAAATAAGACAGATAATCAGCAATAAAAGTTATTTTTCCACGGAATCTTAGAGCAGCAGGCAGCACATGTGTGCGAGCGAGACAGCGAACGACTGTGACACATGCGTCTGCTTACCATGTGTGCATATTTGTGCGAGCGAGATAGGGAACTACTGCGACACAGGCATAAGTAAATTAAGTGTCGTAACACTCAGCTTTTGATTGAATATGTATAAATATGTGAAAGTGAGCTGCTATAAGCAAGCAAAGAATTCATATGCAAAATAAGAGTTTCAAAGGGGTTTTCTTTAAACACCTGTTATGTTCTTACTTTTATTTTAATCAAAGTATCTATTATCAAAATACTCTTAATATAGAAGCCTGTACAGGGTATTATACTGTCGAATGCGGTCGACTGTAGCCTTTTCGACTGGTTTTAATTACATTTTATCATTTTTATATTATTAATTACTGAATAGTAGAGACATTGTTATTGGCATTTATATTACTTATTGTTCAAGTACTTTAGGTCATATTTTTCTATATTTTCCAATCATTAGCTGATTAATTGTATTAAAGTATATTTCTATATATATATTTTACCTCATATCAAAAGTTACTAATCAACAGTTGAGGCAGTTTTAATCACTATCTTTATATTGCAACTAAATACAAAGTTCAATATTTAGATACATTACTTTGTAGTAATCAAGCTATCTTTGCTCAGGAGCATACAACTTGAGACAAAATTAATCAATTGTCAGATATCTGTAGTGTAAACTTTAACTTTCTCAACTTTCTTCGAGGCTTTCCAGCCTTTTTGTTAAAAGGCTTTTTAGTTAGTTATAAGCAATTCAAGTAAACTTTTATGCTTCACACTCTAAAGAAATTCAACTCTTTCAACCTTGCAAGCAGTTGTCTCAGTTTGTTTTGAGCTTATCTTGGATCTCGATGAGTGAGATAAGTCTCTGTTTATAGCGCATTGGACTGTCTTTCAAATGGAACTTAACCCCAATATACACACACACACACACAGACACACAAAGATACACTCGTACACACACACACACACACACACACACACTTTGTGAAAAGCGCATTAGTCGCTGGCTGGACATTATCGTTAACATCTTTGGCTTTCATTCTGGCTAATGCTAATGTCCTTTCGTTCTGTCTCTCCCCTCCCCCTCCCTCGTGCCCACCCTTGAATTGGCTACCTTTTCGGGCATCCGATTTTGTTGTTACAAAGCTAATTATGTGACAGCCTATTAGCAACTCGATAAATATGTGCCCAGCGGAGAGTCAAAGCGTGAAATAGAGAGAGGGAGAAAGGAAGAAAAGCAGATAGAAAGGTGAAGAGCTGTTAGGAGAGAGAAAGGGGAGAGAGAGCGAGAAAGAGTTGGCAAATAGACTCACTCCAATGGCGATACTTTTTCATGATGATGCTCTGGCTGTCCCAGCGAAAAGTTTACTTTATGCCGCCACCTCTGACTCATTTCTCGTTGTGGGTCTCATTCATTAGATATGCGAACCCTGCTCCCGGGCTGATTATGACAAAGCACTTTTACCCAATTGGGTAAATTAGGTGGAAACTGAAAACTAAATGAAACGGAACTCGCCATACGCCCACATCCATGTCCACGCCCACGCCCACTTTTTTGCCGGCAACCTTCCGTCGCTCTAATTTCGAAAGACAGTGCAAAAAAAAAAAAAAAAAAACATACAGAACAAAACAGAAAAAAACAGAAAAAAAATTGAAAGAATGGAAAAAATACCGTTGCTTTTTGACGTTTTTAACGAGCAGAACTCGGAACTCGGAACTGGAAACTCGGACCACGAACCGTAGCAATTATTCTGCATTAACGAAAGGGTTTAACATTTGCGTTTTAGCCAGTTTGAGAGCGACGTCCAGCAACGTTTAACAACAAACGCAACAACTACAAGCCGCATATTATGAAAGTGTGGGTGCGTGGGAGAGGGAGGGGGGGGAATGAAAGGGGTGGCCTGGGGGGTAGTTAGAGTCCTGGGGACTTGTACGCCTTGTAATTCATTCGTTACGTTGCGTTTGTGACGTTTGTTGTTGTTTTTGTTGTTGTTGTTTTGTTGCTGTTGTTGAGCGGCCACAGCGACGACGATAAATTGTTGTAATTAATTTTTATTTAACTGTGAAAATGGAAATTCCCTTTTTTTTGTGTTGTGTTATGTTTTTTTTAACATTTTCAGAATTGGCTTAAAATGTAAATTATTATTGCGGCCAGAGAATTGTGTTCGTCATGTTGTGCCGGTCGCCCCGGCAAAAAGGCAGAAGGCAAAAACCCAGAGGCGGATTGTGTGCGGATTTTGGTTCATGGAACGTTTGTCGTGTCTATTAATTAAGCTGCATGTGTGTAGGACCAGGTCCTGTCAGCCCCGCAGCCCCACAGCCCATCCAGCCCCTGATCTACTTTCGGCTTAGTGTTGGATAGGGTAAATGGTGGTAGGGTGGGTGGGAGTGGTAGGGAGGAAGAGGCGCTGTTTGCTGTGTTGTAAGTGATAATTACAAGTTGGCAACTTTTACACTCAATTGTCGCAATTACAGGGACGGCACGAGCTGAGTCAGTGGCCCAAAAGTAATTACAATTAAGACAGACAGCATACACATCAAAACAAAATTGCAGTCGCAAGTTCTTTATTAGTTTTGTGTAGTCGAGTGCTTTGAGCAGTTTTCGTTTTGTTTGCTAAATTTATCAAATACAAACGCTTTTCTAATTCCCAGCCAAGAGAATCTTGTTTGGCTAACAAACTTTAACGCTTTTGAATCCTTTCATTTAAAACAACCAGAAATCCCCCCCCTCCTTATACACTACCTCCGCCCCACCCTGCCGTTTGTACTAAGTCGTTTGCCCAGTCGAAATATCGCTCTGTAATGTCGGCAAACTTTTGTCTAAGTATTACCAATAAAATTGATGGAGAAATAGTCCGAAACTATTTGGTCGTAGATAAAAAACTTTTTCGTCCAAGCAAGTGGTCGAAAGGGGGTGGGGGGACAAAACAACAAATTCCAGTTAGCAAAAGCTTGGCTTATATTAAAATTCCAAAAAGAACAAAAATAAAAAAAATGGGGGGCAGAGAAGAAGCGAAAAGAAAAATGAAAGAAGAACAACAAGCGCAAAATGAGTGCAAGTGAACTAAAAGTGAAGCTAACTGAAAACTGAACTCAAAACGATTTTTGAGCAGCCAAAAAGGGGTTCAAATTTTAAGTAAGTGTTTGGCTTTGGTCCCGCAGTGCCACAAAAGGGATCCACACTGCCTTGCATAGAACTTTACGCCAAACTGCAGCTGAACTAGAGTTTCAAACTCAAGAGGGGGAAACTATGAAGCCCAGGAATGTTGAGCAGGAACAGCAGGAACAGCAGCAGGAGCAGCTTAGGGCACAAAATGAATGAATAAATGAATGAATGAATAGATAGAGCAATGAATGAGAGTTAGGAAGAAGCACTAAAGTTGTTCAACTAGAATGGAATTCATAATTGCTGCTGGACTCCCTCTCAACTCCTCACCCATCCAGCGGGTATTCACATACATGAGCAGCACAAGTAACAGTCGAAGCTGCATTCTAAATATAACTGAGAATCAATTAATTATTTATAAATAATAATCAATAAAATTAAAACATTGTTAAGTGATAATTGGTAGTTTAAATGCATTGAATGCTTCAAACGTTGCTATCAAAATGTCTTAAACTGCGAAAAAGTTCAACAAACCGGCTTTAAATTGTTGAATACCATAATTTTCATCCACTTATATGGCCTATTCACAACATTTCTATTAACGGTTTGCAGAGAATTCACAAACTTTTCACAAATTTTACTCCAATTATTGACACATTTAGCGAGACGCCGTTCAAAAAAAAAAAAAATAAAAAATATATAAGAAAATTCATATAAAACCAATCAAAGTTTCAAACAGTTTCGAACAGGTGCTCTCCCCTACCGCACGTCGTACTAAATCAGGTCCCCACCCCTTGCCACCGCCAGTTGCCTTTGCCACGTACTTTAGCTAGGTTGTCCACCATACAGGCGAAAACACGCACAACTTTTAGCTACTTGTAATTAGCTTTTCTTGTTCGATTCGCTGGCAAGCAGAACAGCAAGCCCGAAAGCGACAGTTCCTAAAACGCTTAACACGCAGGCCTTATCCAAACTGAACTTGCCCTTAGTTCCGCGTGCCCCGCCCTTTCTGAGTTGCTCCACTGTGTGGCAACACATTTTTGCGTGCCTCGGCAGCTAGCAAAAATTTGTTCTTACGCTCTGAAAGATTTAACTTTTTGATTGAGAAAACATCATTAACGCACGTAAAAGGCCACCAACTATTTACGGGTGTGTGCGTGTGTGCGTGTGTGTGTATGACCATGTTCAAGTGTGTGTGGTGGTGTGTCTAGGTTAAAAGTTTTTGGTTTTTCTGGTGCTAAAAATCAAATAGGGGAAAGCATTGCCAACATTACGAGGAGAATGTTGCAAGAAACTTTCTAATCACATTTACCGCAATTACTAACAAGGTTTTTTGTTGACTGTGGTGAGTATTTGGGCTCTTGTTGCTGTCTTGAGGTTTTTCCCGGCTAACGGTAGAGGGAGAATTTCCCATTTCGGGATCTTACGGTATATGTTGTACAAAGCAAATTAAATAATATAATTAATTATGAAATTTTTGGCTCCCCAATTTGTGTTGCTTTTACCCAGAATTACGGCAATCAAGCATGCTATTTAAACTAATCAAATTTTGATTAAAAGTACCAAAAGAAGAACTTTATAAAAATTAGGGACCAGACCGAACAAATGTTCTATTAATAATTATATAAACATGAGTTAAAATAAGATTGAAGTAATGTAATATTACTAAAAGCGAGCAAAGCCATGGATTAGTACATTAGAGATTAAGTATTACGAATCACAAAAGAAATGATTAATTATAATAGAGTAGAAGTGTAAAATATTTGGAAAATGGCGAATGAAGCGTAACCAAGCAAAGCGAGTATATAATTTTATTAAATTATTCTAAATGCAAAACTACTTCAGCTCTATATCAAACTATAACCACTTTAAGTTATTTCAAAATAAAAATTAAAATAAAATAAAAAAAAATACTCATTCAAATCAAGTTGCACCACCGCAATTGAAGCAACCACTAGAGTAACTAACGAACCACATCACAGCGAACCTTCCCCTATTTGTAGCATATAATGAAAAAGAATTGTGAATAATCAATTAAACCCAATCGTCAGGGTGAGGCCGCAAACAAAAGTGAACTTTTCATTGAATTTGCTGAGGGAACCTCCTAACATTTAAATCGAGCTAATTCAACCCTAGCAAATTGATAATGCATTATGGCAGGATCTAGCTATAAAGGGATCATTCACATGCTCCATCAAAGTCAGGACTGTTTGGCTACCTGACTGCCAAATTATTTATATCGCACTTAAATTGCCAATAAATAGAAATTTTCGGGATCTGTTGTCCTCAAAAATGGGAAAAGGGGTGAAGATGCCGTCGACAGCTGTGCTCAACGCAATTTACAATTTCTTATAGAGTCGCCGAAGCATGAAGTCGATCATGAAGTTGATCAAGCCGCTCCCTAGAAGCGTCTACTCAAGTGCCCCTGCTCCTAAGCAAATAACAATTGAGTTTCAGCAACAAAAAATTACCGTAAAAGGCAACAATCTTAATCTTTAAACAATTAATGCCGAGACGCTAATGATAGGGGCGGGTTTGCGCTGCGAAGCGGCAAAGAATAACAATGATAATCCACAACAGGGTATAAAAAATATGAAGAAAAGTACTCGGTACTCAGATTTTGGTATTTGGTACTTACTCACTGGCACTCTTATTTGAGCATTAGTTGGAATCTGGCCCGCTAAACAAGTGCTCGGGATTATGGCCAAATCGAAAACTTCCCAAACATTTTAAATGCCTCGGCGGACTGCCAGCTGAGTCGCGTTTTACTTTTTCCCCCTCTCTCTCTCTCTCCCTCTCTCTCTCTCTGTTTATTTGCGGCGTGATGGCAAGGAAGTGGGGACACAACGCCACGCTTAACAATATTTCAAGCGCCAAAGTTTTCTTATGGTTTGTACCCACACAATGCGCCCAACAAAAAAAAAAAAAAATGAAAAGGAAGAAAAGACGAGCCAAACGAAAAGAAAACTCTACGGGCTAAATGTGAATGAGGAAATTCAGGCAAAACTCCTACGAGTACTCGTCGAGCCATGCCCAACCAACCAGCAGCAACAACAAATATTACGGAGAAATGGAAACAGCGCTCACATCAAGGTAGTTCGACTATTGAAGTTGATTTGCGCACTATATTTAAATGTTGAATAAAAGTAGTAGCATTTAGTAGTAAATAAAGTAGTACTTCTTTTAATTAATACTTGTATATGTAGTAGTAGTAATAATAGAAGTAATTGGAAGTAAATAAAGTAGTATTTCTTTTAAATAATACGAATAATAATAATAAAAATTAAAATAGTGATTCTTTTAAATAATATTAGTATAGTATTAGTAGTAGTAAAAATAGTAGTATTTAGTAGTAAATAAAGTAGTATATCTTTTAAATAATACAAGTATAGTAGTAGTATTATTAGTAATTTAAACAATACAAGTATAGTAGTAGTAATACTACTAGTATTGTAATAATACGAGTATTGTTGCATTAGTAGTATAATAGTAGTAATTGGTAGTAAATAAAGTATTAGTAAAATTAGTAGTAAATAAAGTAGTATTTCTTTAGAATAATACTAGTATATGTAGTAGTAGTAGTGGTAATAATAGTAGTAATTAGATGTAAATAAAGTAGTATTTCTTTTAAATAATACTAATAATAATAATAAAAATTAAAGTAGTGATTCTTTTAAATAATATTAGTATAATATTAGTAGTAGTAATAATAGTAGTAATTAGTAGTAGTATTTCTTTTAAATAATATTAATAATAATAATAATAATTTAAATAATACTACTTTATTTACTACTAATTACTAATACTTTTTTTCAATATTAAAAGTGCACAACAATATATTTGTTTTGCACTATTATTTATTATTATTTTCCTTTTATTATTATTATATTATTATTTTTATAATTGTTATCATATTTGTTGCAATGAGAAGTATAATTAAAATTACAAATAGATTAACTATGTTCAAATTAATTATCACAACCTTAAATGCTTCAGTTACTGTGTCAGATCATTTGAAATTCGACTTCATTCGTTATACAGTGTAAGCTCTTGAAATAAAATTCTTGCACACTGGCACAGCCACACACACACATACACACACACACACACACACCCACAAGCACACACCTATGCATAACCCAACACTCACTTACAAACTCATACACACTCACACATTTAGCCATTCACATATTCGTCAGTTGAGAACGGGAAAAAAAAATTTGTTCGCTTCGTTTTCTGCTTGAATTACAAATTGCAACATCAAAAGTTTGACGTTCTTCGTTCGGTTGCCACAGCACACCGCTCTCCCCTCTGCACGCTACCCACTACACCATCTCATCCTTATACAGGCTCTTCTTCTGTTGCTGTTGTTGTTAACAATGCTTTTCGGGTTTGCTTGGCTCCTTGTTGCTCCCAGTTGCTGTTGCTCTTGTTGTTGTTGCTGTTGCTGTTGCCTTTGCCGAAAGGAAAGCAATTTTCCAGCAATATGTTCTGCGTATTAGAATTTTGTTTACACTCGAAATGGAAAACATGTTGTGCAATGCAACTTGTATATATGAGACAGTGTAAGTGTGTGTGTGTGCCTCTCTTTCTTCTCCCCTCTCTTTCTATGTGTACTATATGTGTGGGTGTGGGTGTGTGTGTATTTGCCGCTCATTTGTTTACTTTGAAATCGAGTTGTCAAGCTGCCTTCCCATAAGAAATTTTGGCATTTTAAAATGCATTTTCATGCCATCAAATTACAAGCATTCCTCACATCCCAAGTAAATTGCACCATTCAGTTTAACTACCTTGCCATACTCCTCGCTAACCCCCTATGCTAATTACTTTCAACAGCAGCTGTTGTAATAACTCAGCCATAAACTGCTCAATGTATACACTAAAAATTATGCATAATTATTTCAAAGCATTTTCATTAATTAGCCGGCAATGTTGCTGTTACTGCTGCTGTTGCAGTGGGTATCTCCTGCTTTGTAATGCTCTGTGCGAGAGCGTTATGTAGGTCGCTAGGTGGTGCCACCGCACAGATTTCGACAATTTAACACCTTCATTATTAATTGAAGATGGACTAAACCTTGTATAACACCCACCACAGAGCACCCATCGCGAAGCTACTTCAACGCTACTTTTATTATAGCGCACAATTTATGCCAAGTTAAGCAGGGTAAGATATTTTTACGTTTTGCCAAAAACTTTTGCGCTGAAAGCATCGCCCACAACTTTTAGAATATTAATGATGATTTGCTGCTAACAGCGTGAAAGACAGAGAGAGTCTGAGAGTAAAGGAAGAAGCAGAAAATCACTAAATTAAAGATGGGTATAACAAATATGGAATGCAGTTAACAATCATGAGTATAATGAAGCCAATTATCAAAACGTATAGTACAAATGTAATTTTACATGGATTATATGTTGTAGATATAAAGTTGTTAATGTAAATTTATAGCATTTAAAGCACATTGTTTAAGTTACTAATAGTTTACAATTGGAAAGTTCATATGTTAAAATGATAATCAAAACATGTTTAATACTAAATACATTAAAAGTCATTCCCAGCTTTTATCTCATTTTTGTAAGACCGAAAGGGTATTCAATTCTCTGTATTTCGATTGAATCTACCTTGATTGCTTTCTATTATGTTTTCATTGTCGTTGTTATTGCTGTTGCACATGGCAAAACGCATGTGGAAAATTGTTAAAGAGATTTTTGCTTCATTTTTTAAGCGTGGCTTATTAATGCAGCTCTAAGCTCGCAGCTCTTAACTACAATTTCACCGTTTGCCATTTGCTTTTAGTTCTCATACAGAGGTTCAACAGGGCATTACAACGCTAGGGAATTATGCTGATATACTTGTCCACTTCCATAGCAAATTCAAGAGCTCTTAATTGCTGTAAAGGTCAGATGAAGGCAGTTATTTCAATGGTTATAATTATGCTCTCCACATTCACAATGAAATCGGAAGAAAGGCAGTGAGAATGAGAGAGTGAATGAGAGGGAGAGAGTGAATGAAAGGGGGCAGCAAGGAACAAAAGGGCTGGTATAATTGATTGGGTGGCTCTTAAAATGATGGATGCTTCATTTGTTGCTCTGTTGTTCGTAAGCAGCTTGTCATTTGTTAACTCAAATGATGCAGTTCGGGATTAACAGAGAAGGTGCTGATATAGCAGAAATAAATATAAGCACTCTGATTTATATAGTCGGAGAGACAGAGAGAGAGAGAGAGAGAGAGAGAGAGAGAGAGAGAGAGAGAGAGAGAGAATGAGTGGGAGAGATATGAAGTTAAGCTTGTTAGTATGTGAGGGCTAATAGCTCCCTCTTAGCTACAGTTTAATTTAGCAAATAAAGTTAAACTATGACTCTTAAATCAATATTTTACGAGATATTTTGAGAATGTTTCGAACATTTGTTTTGTGTATTCGAATCTATTAATCCATCTAAGGTGGGAAAACTAATCGAGGGTCTTGTTGTGTCAGTTTTTATGAAGTTATATTTTTAGTATCTTTAATATTTGATTGACAAAACTAATAAATAGCATTTGCTTTAAGAATTCTCATCAGCAACGTTCATTTTATCAGCTTCACTTAACACATCAAATGAAATTGAATATATAATGCGAGTTGCATGCAGTGGGAGGTCGTCAAAGTGTTTTGAATATATAAAAGAAATACATTTTGTGAGCTATGGTGTTGAAATCTTGACAATTAATGCATGGGAGAGACATTTAAGTACTTAGTCAAGCTGCAAGACATTTGCCATTTGCCTGCATCCTGCAGACTGCGTCCTGTGGCAACTCTCATTGCTGCTTCTAGCCAGACACATGTGACAATGCATGACGTCTGGAGTGCTGTGTGTGTGGACGTCTTCGAAGTGTGTCTGTGATTGCTATTGAGTTTTGAGTTGACAGGGCGATGTATTGGTGGCATGGCAACAGCAGCAGCAACACCAGCAACAGCAACAGCAGCAACAACAACAACAATATAAGCAGCAGCAGCAACTGCTGCAGTGGCAATGGCAACAACGAAATCAAATTTCCAGCGCGCACTTTGCTCAAATCAAATACATGAGCCAAAACGTTGGACAAAAGGGGCGGGTCGCACTGATAGAGGCATGGCGCAAAGTATGAAGTATTTGCCAAAAAATACGCAAAAAGAAGAAAAAAGATAGGGGAAAAGCAGGGGGAAGAGGAAAAGAAAAGAGAAATGGGCACAATGCATCGAGAAAAAGAAATCGGCAGCAAGAAATGTTCCTTGTGAATGGAATTTTCTTGCATTGTAAAAAAGAGAGAGGAAAATTTTTCGATTTTGGGGGAAGCCAAGTGCCAGATGATTGAAGTGAGCTGAGCTCTGTCTGTCTGCCTGTCTGTCGTTCAGTCTCTCTGTCCCTCAGTCGTTCCGTTGCCTGCCCCCCTGGCGCTGATGTTGTCGCTCGGCGCTCGGCGCTCGGTGCTCGGTGCTCGGAGCTCGGCGCTGGCCAAAGGCAACTTACATGTTTGCTAACAAACAAATGCACACATCAGGAGCAGGAGCAGGAGCAGGAGTCGCGCCAGGAGACACACACACACATATACATACATTCAATATAAGTGCAAACATCGCTGGAAAGCAAAGCAAATAGAAAATTTTACTGCAGCCCGAAGAGGACGAAGGACAAACGTCGACGATGTTTGACATATTTGCTTTGACAGTTCCAAGTGCACATTTTAGCCACGTTGCTACTGCCTCAGACTCAACTAAAGCATCAGCTTCTGCTTCTGCTTCTGCTTCTGCATTTTCTTCTACCATTACTTCCTTTTAGTCCTTACATGCCTTTTGCCATTTTGTTCGCCTTTTTCTGCATTGCAAATGCTGCTTTGGTCCTTTCGTCCTTTCTAGGACTCGCTAGCTGATATCAAAATGGGCACTTAAATCGCCAGAGGGTTCTGTCGCCTGTCTTCCTGTCTGACTGTCTGCCCTCTCTCGCTGTTCGTTTGATGTCTGCTGTCTTCCTTCTGCATTTGCGTCTAATAAATATTAATGCAAATTAATCCAATTAAAGTGTGGCGTCAAAATTGTAAAAGACCTTATGATATATATGACTGTATCCCCTCTATATTTGCCTCATACCCCCCTCTAACCAACACATAGGTAGACATACATAGACAGATTCGTATAAAGTAACATTGCATT
This sequence comes from Drosophila funebris, assembly GCA_018901825.1. Taxonomy (NCBI): domain Eukaryota; kingdom Metazoa; phylum Arthropoda; class Insecta; order Diptera; family Drosophilidae; genus Drosophila; species Drosophila funebris. The sequence goes on from JAEIFK010000688.1 coordinate 3,731,315, forward strand.
CAGTTCGGTGGTTGTTGCTTTGCGCTAATTTGGCAGATGTTACAGGGTTGGTTTATCCCCACCAAACAGCAGCAACAACAAACAAACAAATAGACAGGCACACACACACACACACACATAGGAACACACACAGCCACAGCAAATGCCCATGGGATTGTCTTAATCAAATTTATGAAACGCTAATGAGCAAAAGCGCTAAGGAATGAGATCTCAAACTGCAGCCAGAGCGGCTGCTCAATGTAGACAATGGCAAAGGGGCGAAGCCCAGAAGAGCTAACAGATTATAGCCATATAATACCCAAAACAGTAGCTTAGCATTATTGTAAATAGCTCACAAGCTACGGCTCTAATATGTCAAAGTATCGAAAAGAAGGGGAAATAAAGTTTGTCTTGGCAAACACTGAAATTAGCTAGGAAGTTAACAGTTTTACATTCAATTCCCAATTCATATGCAGTTTTCCATTCATTTCAAAGCTTAAAGACAGCTGAACAAATGTAAATAAACAACTTTAATTAGCTTAAGCTTTTCTTTAACATTGAACACTTTTGCATAAGTTATTCAGAGTGTAGAAAATTTAAGTAAATAGATATTTTCATTACAAGTCTGTAAGATAATCAAAGTGCCTTAAATATATAAAAATTAAGAAGACATTTTGTCAAAGAAATGCATAAATTATTTTAAAAAAAATATTAAAATTTAAATATATTAAAAAAAAAGAAGAAATGATCTCATAGAAATGAATAATTTAGTTGAAAATTTGACAATTGCAACAAAATGATTTGAAGTTTGTTGAAAACGCAATGCAATCAAGCTGCGAAACTAATACGTTTCCCTCTGACAACCCAAAAATCCATTAACTATAATACTTATCATGTTCCACACTCTGGCACGTTTGGCTCCTACTTCTGCTCCAGCTCCTGCTCCTACTCCTGCTCCTCTTGCTGCCTTCTTCCTGCGGCGAATGACAAACTTTTGTGCGTTTTGCACTGTATTCGAATTTAACTCGTTAACAAACCATAAAGTGAAATTTATGTTTGCTACGTGTGAGTGTCACTGGGCTCTGACTCGCTTGAGCCCCTGCACTCGCCGCAGACCGTATTTAAACCCGAACCTGGGCCATAAGGAGCAATCTGAAAGCTTAAACTGTTCGCTTGTCCTTTATTTTTATTTAGAAGTTATCATTAAACTTGGCGTTGTGCATTTTGACTTTGAAGTTGTATCGTCTGGCAGGACTCAGTATAAATATGGATATGGGGATAGTTGGGTGCAGTTGGGGGTTAATGCGTGTTATCCAATGCCATGGAAATCGAAAGGATAAGCCAGACAGCGACTGACAGACTGACTGACTGGCTGACTGGCTGACAGGAGAGCAGCCATTGTGTAGCGTTCCTTTTGGCTCCTTTCAGCTGCATTTGATGCTTTGGCTACGTCATTGCACGTCTGCAATATGATGTGGGTAGAGAGAGGGATGTATGAAGAGGGGGAGAACAACCCCACACACACATACACACACAGAACACACACGCATGTATTCATGACTATAACTGATATTTTACGTGCTCCACTAGACGTACTGGGTATGTGAGTGTGTGTGTGGGTGTGTGTGTGTGTAATGATTCGGTATATGTTTTATGTCCTTGGGTAACATAAATTGAATTTCACAAAATTGTTGAAGCATAAAACCTGCTTCAAGTGAATTTTAGCCTGTTCATTCTCGTATAAAATAATGCCCTTTTTGTCTGTCATTCTCTGTAGTTCTCTAGCTGTAGAGTCTCTTCTCACTCGACACATCGACTTTTGCGTTTGTCTTTTCAGATCCTATTGAACAATTTACTCGACCACAGCCAACAGGAACAGAATTCGCCAAGTCACACAACAACATGGAACAATAACAAGAACAACAACGACAACGACAACGACAAGGACAAGCTAATTTACAAGGCGTTTTGTGTTTAGGCCATTGAGCTAACAAAAATTGTAGTCTAAGAACATGTGGCCTTCTCACCACAAACATGTCTGTCCCATGTCCTGTTTGTCCTGTTTAGCGCATCCGCCATTTGCCATTTTGCCATTTTGCCTTGGCAATCGCCGCTTCCACATCAATGCGTCAATTTGATACGCCACAAGGCGACGGTTGCATACAGAGTGATATGGCAAAAACAGGACACACATACAGGACACACATACAGGACACACACAGAGCTTTCACCAGACTCGTCGACTCTCGGCAACGTTTGCTTACTACACAGAAAAATTGTTGTCATTTCTTTATTTTATTTTCTGTTTAGTCACTTTTTTTTGAAAAATGTTCTTCGTTCTTATTTTTTTAACTTTGGCAATTAACTGGGAAAAAGCGAAAACAGCAACAGCATGCAAAGTGTGAGATACAGTGACAAACTCGAGAGATGGAAATGAGAACATTTGAGCGGAGTACATCAAATTACATATTATGCTAAGTGCAGTTGAAAGAGGAAGAAACATCAGCTAATTAATTGTGTGTATTGCAGGTTAAGCTTCTGCTTTAACATAAAGATTTATAACATATAATGGCAGTATAATATTATTAAACAAGTTTCAGCTTCAACTATAATCAAATTGTTACATGCTGTTAAACATTTACGTAGATTTCATAACTATACTTATGTTCTAAGAGTCTCCTAATAAAAAGAATGTAAATGTTATTTGTAATACAAGAGTCTGCGTATCTTATGTTAATTTCGAGAAGATTATCATTAATCATATAAGAAGCTGTGGCCCACTTAATTAAGTTGCCCAAATGTCTAATCATTACACGCTCATTACTCATACGCCGCATTATCCAGGCTGCTAAAACGTTGCCTTATCAATTCTGCTAAATATAGAAAATCATTGCACTAATTTAATTTAGCCGACAAATCAGCTGATGGTAGCTCAATGGAAGAGGTATAATAACAACAATTTAGTTCAGGCAAAAGCTGAAGACGATGAAGACGAAGACGAAGACGTTAACCACCTCAATATATATGGGTGCCATGCCACAGCCACAACGCACGTCGCAACGCTTGCAAATTGTTGCTGGCGAAAAAAGTAAAAGGAAAATTGAGGGCGGAGCGGTTTTAACGACAGGAAGTTGCTTCATCATGACGTCAACTACACTTCAAAGGCCGCACCGAGTCGTGTGTAGTCGTGTATATGTTTTTTTTTTTTTTAGGGGAGTTAGGCCGTTTAAAGAGGGTTGAACTTAAAGCAACTTCAAGGCCAGAGCAAGCTGGAGGAATTGGCATGTGAGTTGGCATGTTTTTGCCATTGCCTTCATATGAAGAGAAGTGCATCTAATTGACACTTGAGTGCTGCTCCGGCAAGTGGCTGGCCCCGAGAAGGTTGCGAATCCTTTGGACTTGAAATTGAAGCTGAAGCCTGACGCCTGAAGCCTGACTGCCTCCAGCTTGAAGCCTGAAGGAACTGCCTGCCTGGTAGCCTTAAATTGTAATTGCCATTGGCCATTAAACGTTTCCGGGCTATAGAAGGCAACCGTGGGCCAAGGGGAAGATGAAGACACTTGCACACACTTCAACTTTTATGGCCCACAATTTACGTGGGGCACTCGGCAACATAACAACAAAATGGCCGTAAACAGATGCCCGACACCAAACCTCCTCGTCCCCCCCAAACCGTCACCATAACTCATCAAATGACCAAAGTTGTTGTCAAGCAGTCGGAATTATACATATAGAGCTGCAAAGGGGAGTAGTGGAGGGGTCAATTTCATGAGCGCACGCAACCAGAAAAGGGGCAACAAATGAGGTGAATAATTTTATAAGCAAATGAGCAGATTACAAACCGAAAATGGCACAAGACATTGACCAGAATTTGACCCATCATATTCCTGCCTTCCGCTGTCGGCCTGAACCCTCCAGCCTCAACTATAATATCGCCTTGAACCGCCCAAAAACAACAACAATCTTGTTGTTCTTCTTGTTGTTTGTCGTTGCCGTTGTTTGCGCTTGTCAAACCAATAAATGTAAAATTTTCTTTAAGTACATATCAAAAAGGATCATAAAATAAACCAATAAATATTGTATGCAGTGGAGAGTGGAGAGTGGAGAGTGTACAATAAGTGAGTCCAAGCTGCTGCTAATACACACAAACACACACACTCACACATACACATATATACACTGTGTGTGGGATGATGTGCGTGTGTTTGTCGTTGGTATAAAAAGCTGTCATCAACCGCATTGAGTTTTATTGTGCAGTTTTCTACTTGATGCCTACTTCTGACAGACCCCCCCCCCCCGCGCCCCCTTTCCCATCCCGCTATCCTTAACCTTCTTTCTTCTCTCGTTCCCTACTTTCCCTTGTCCTCGCTATTGCTCTGCTGCTTCTATAGAAAAGCAGAGACATAAAATAAATAAATATATGCAAATGTATTGTATTGTTTGCATTGAATGCTTTAAGGTGCACGCGCTTCACTTATTTCCAATGTTTGTGTGTATGTATGAGTGTGTGTTCCTATGTGTGTGTGTGTGTGTGTGTAATGTATAGATAGAGTTAGGTTAACAATTGAAACTGCATATTAAATAGACATCCACAATGGCTTCGCTTTTGGGCCCTAAATTCGTGAATTCCTCACAGGCAACTTACCTGAACCTGAACCTTAACCCATAAACTGTGTGCACTCGAGCAGATGATATAACCCCTAAATAATGCAATGATCTATATCATACATATCCCTACTTCGTACATACATACATATACTATATGGGCACTTTACACATAATTATTTGGAAACGGCTGTGTTGAATGTTTCTATTAGCTGCGTTTGCTTCATGGCATTGATAAGTGCGACACATCAGCTTTACCCCTCGGATGTTGCGCCTATTATGTAAGCATTACTTTCATCCTATGAGAAGTGTAAATATTATACAAATAGAAGACTCCTTTGAAGTAATGCAGTTCAAGTGTTAACAGCAATCAATCCTTACATTACAAATGTCTAAGGAGACTATTATAACTTGAGGTAAGTGCAGGTAACAGGAGGAGGAGGAGGTAGGAGGCAGTCTTGATCAGCAGAAGTTGAGGAGTCGATTAAGCCATGTACACATGTCTGCCTGTTAATTTCCAAGAAGAATATAATATAATATATAATAGAAGAGGAATAAATCAATATATTAAAGACTGGACTATCTTCTATTAGCAGTTAAAACTGCGCAAACCTGGCTAAAACTTTGTATATATAATATATATCAGTTAATTATTTCTATATATACATATATATATTTATACCCTGTGCCCATTAAAAATGGGCAAAAAAGGGTATAATAATTTTGTGTAAATGTATGTAACAGGCAGAAGGAGGCATCTTCGACCCTATAAAGTATATATATCCTTAATCAGCATCAATAGCCGAGTCGATTGAGCCATGTCCGTCTGTCCGTCCGTCCGTCTGTCTGTATGAACGCGTCGATCTCAGCAACCATAGAGCTAGAGACACCAAATTTGGCATGAAGGTTCCTCTTACCCTCTTCAGATCGAGTTTATGTTAGATTTTCAATAATTTTCTCCCTTCCATCGCAAAACGAAAAAAACTAATTATACCCGCATTTCTCAGAGTAGACTATTTTTACTTAGCATGTGCTTAAATAATATGATACAGAAGCAGTCCTGAAAGTTTCATTAAAATCGGTCTATAAATAAAAGAGCTAATCAGAAGAGAAATGTTGCCTTGTTCGCACATGTGTGCGAGCGAGACAGCGAACGACTGCGTCACAAGACTATATAAAGTGTCGTTAGTATATTCTTACTTCTATTATAATCAAAATACTTAATTTAGAAAACTACACAGGGTATTATACTGTCGCGCGCGCTCGGATGATCCGCTTGTTTTAATAACATTTAAGCAAAAGAATATGAAGATGAAGAACAAACTAAAAGAACTTTTAAGTTATATTTACGTTATCTTTTCTTAATACTACTTCTTCTGCTGTTCTACTTTCCATTTAAACTCTCTTCCAATCGTTATTTCTAAGTGTGTATTATCTGTTGACTTAACAATCACTTGTCCAATGCAATGACTCTCAAACTGTAGCACAGTTGCCCTTAGTGCTTAGTGCCTTGTCCTTTGTCTTTGTTGCCTGTCAACTGGCAGTTAAACTGCTCTCCCACTTGGCTTACACGTGCCTTTATAATGTATCTCTGTATTCATCGTTGTAGGGGGCAACTGCTTAACATTCATTTGGTCAACCCACCACCACCCAATAACAAACCTCCAACCATCCAGTTAGCTAGTAACCATCCCCTCGTGATAATCTTCTCTAGATCTAAGCAATACTCCAGCTCGCCAGCTCGCCAGCTCGCCAACTCGCCTTATCGCTTGGCCATGCGACGCTTTTTAAGTAGCCGCCAATGCGTTAAATTGTGTTTTGTTATTATCAGTGACTGGTCTCTGGCATTGTTGTTGTTGTTGTTGCTGCTGTTGTTGTTCCATATGACACTTTTGTTCGCTGACTGTAGGCCTGGCGGAGTCGTGGGCTGGCGGGGTGAGGTATCGCACCATAAAAAGGCGTTGAAAGTGTCGACACCTGCGGTCGATTGGGTAGAGCTAAATGTAAGGTCCTCAGGTCCTGAGGTCGCCAGCCAAGTTGCCGTCTTTGTTAGCTGTGCCGCACATTTGTGTGTTACTTGCGTGCCAAAAGGTGTGTATTGGTGTCTGTGTGTGTGTGCGTGTGTGTGTGTGTGTGTGTGTGCGTATGTGTGCGCGTGTATTGTGCAATTTATTTTAATGCCACACGCTTCGGGCGCCGCTTTTAATGCCAAACGCGTCGAGCTAATTTCGTGGCATTTTTATGCTGTCCCTCTACCGCCTCTCTCCCTCTCCCCCTCTCACTCTTACATCTATCAGCCCCCTTGGCCACGCCCTATGCAACTTCCGCGTTTGGCTCTGTCCCAGCTGTGCGATCATTTATGTTTTTTGGACGATATTGCGCGGTAATTAGATTATAAAATATGCTATAAAATATGTATGCATAATGCTATGTGTGTGTGTGTGTGTGCGAGTGTGTTGTTGTTGTTGTTGTCATGCATTGTTGTTTTTTTATGACACTAAAACATATGTAGCCTCACACGAACACACTCGTAACTGCTGCATGCCCCCCTTACATTTTATGTCCTTTTCGGACTATGAGTATTCTATGCAGCACATCCTTTGGTCAATTTCGTGCCAACGGAAGCGTTTAAAAGCCATGAAAAAGCATTCCCCCCCTCCTCGCTCCGGTCATTGCTCATCGCCCATCCAACGTTGCATCCCGGCAATTTACAAATTAAGCAAATCAAAGGCAAAGGCAAATGAGTGGGAAACAGGAATGACTGGGAGTGGGAGTGGGAGTTGAGGAGGGGCAGAGGCGGGGCAGTGGCAAAGGGCAGACTGTAAGAGAGTTAGTGCTAAAAGCGTCGCAAATGAATATGTAATGAGAATAACGTTTTAATATACCCTGTAAACTAGTAGTTGGCTTAGAAGAGTCATTTAGAAGTGCTTTAGCAGCTGATTATGATTAGAAGCTCTTGGCCTTAAGTTGTTTGCATTATTAACACTTGAACTTGAGCTTAGACTGAGCTAAAGAGATCATTAAGTAGCAATATCTGTAGTAAATGTATTTTACAATGAAGTTTGGCTTAAAAGTTTTCCATCTTTAGTTTGTGGCTGTGTTAATTCTATGCAAAGTTGAAATAGAAGTTTGCTTTATCAATAAATTCTTGTCAATTTGTTGAAAGGGTATTACGGGGTGCCATAACACTTTAGGCTCACACCAGTCAACAGCGGACATGCTTTACTGTATGCTGTCAAATGCTTTGATGTGTTTGTCTGACTGAAGGTCCTTTGGGCTTCTGTCTGTATCTGCTTTCGCCTCTGTCTCTGACTGTTTTGTCGACCAACGCGTCTAATAATATGGTTATATTCATAAAATATGAACTCATTCCCATTCTCTCACTCTCCCACTCTCTCTCTCTCTCTCTCTCTGCTCTCTTTTATCTCGCTTTCAGCTCTCACTCTCTGATGTTGGAGCATGCTGGTGACAACTGACAGAAGACTGTTTCCTTTGCCAGAGCAACTAACTAGCTTTGTAGCTGTGTGCAATTTTGGGCTATGTGGGTCGCATAGTTGCGGATGGAATTGGAAGCAACAAAATGCTGGTTTGACTGGTGGCCATTAGGGGTACTCGTTCTGCCACCAACATTAGTGGCCACATAAGTGTTTGTGTGTGCGGCAAATTATATTTGTACATTAAGTTTTCGCAACGGCAACAGCAGTGGCAACAGCAACAACAGCAACAGCAACAACAACAACAACTGCCAAAGGCAAAGCCGGAGTATCACGTCAGTTGACTTTGTTCCTCCTTTCAGCATGGCATCCTTCACGACTACACTTCCACTTCCACTTCCACATCCACTTCCACTTCCTGCGCCTCTGACAACTCCTGCGTACGCCACAAAAATTCCTAAGAGCTCATTAATTATTGAGATACTATAAACAAGCTGAAGCTGTAGCTATAGCTCCCACTCCCTTTAACTCCCTCTCTCTCTCTCTCTCTCTCTGCCTCTCTGTCTGTCTCTTACTCTCTCATTTTCTCCTACTTCCACAGCTGCTGTCGCTGCTGAGGCAAACGAAGTCAAGCTCGTTTGTGGTTGCCTACAGCCCAGACACATTTGCTTTCTGCAACATGCCCCGTCTTGCCCCGTCGTCTCGTAACCTGCGGCTCCTTACCCCCGCTCCCCCAGCTCCACATACAACCCCCTTGCATGCGAACGAAAGTGGACAGTTTTTCGTTTAATGTATTGCTGAAGTTGGGCATATCGGTGCACATATCAAGCTTGAGTTATGTTCACGATTGCTTCATGAGTTTTCTTGGATTATTTGCAAGATTTCGCAACGTAAAGAAATGCCAGACTGCAGCATGTAAAAGTATATAAACAGGTGGCAACTCTGCTACTTCAAGGGCAATAATAAAATGTTCTAAAGAAGTTAAGGCTTAAAATAAAATATATAAATCACTTGTCTAACGAATATTATAAAAAACTTTGAATTAAATTAATGTTTAATTGATGAAATTATATATAAAAATAATATTATAATTTTTATTAATTAAATAAATATGTGATTATAATAATTATTTATTTGTTTATTTTCCATTTCTTGAGAGTGTTAAATTTGTATTGAGAGTATTGAGCATTCATCTAACTTGCAGATAGTTTTCATTTCTTGTTTTGCTTGCCTTATTTCCAGTCCCCTCCCCCTTACGGCACTTGCTTTCATTTCATTCTGGCCGCTGCCTTTACTTCATTTTGCTCACCACAAACGCACACACACACACCACACACTACACACGACACACAACACACAACACGCGCCTCTTGCCTTATTCATAATTTATGCCAGAAGCACATTGGGGCGCCCATCCGGAGCACCGGAAATGCCACCATATTTATACGTGTGTGAGTGTGGGTGTGTGTGTATATATATGCATGTGTGTGTGTGTGTGTGTGTGTGTGTGTGTGTGGAGGCATTCCTTTGGGCATCGTGTGGGTTTGGGCGTGGGTGGAGTAGGGCGAGAGGGATCTAGGGCAGGGGTACGAAAACGAAAACGCGTGACAATAAGAGGCCACGGCTGACACTTGAACTGCGCTCTTATTGTCATTTATTGTTGCCTGGGTAAACCCAACCCCAATTTGCACGCTCTTTTCCATAAATGCAACCCGCTGCGTTTGGGGTTGGGCTGCTCCATGCACAGAATTGGTCTAGGGATTGCGAAGGAAACTGAGAGCGGGGTAGGGGAGTGGCAGTGAGTGTAAGTATGGGCTAAGAGAGTATTCATTCTTAAATGTTTCACCAAGGGTGCTAAATTGCACACACAAGCGTATACACACACACCCACACACACGCACACACAAGTGTTTTCCGCCAGGGTGGCAGGTTCAGGGGCGCGACAACAAAGGTGGTTATTATGGTTTGGGGGGAAGTTAGAATTAGCTACAATATTTGACCCATGCGCTGCAATTAACGTCACATAGAAGAGACAGCATACAAATTAGAGCAGCCCCATATATGTACATATATATATATATATATATATCCTATATCCTATTGTATAATTGTTATTGGGGGGGGGATGAGCAAAAGATTTGGGAAGTGGAGTTCACGAAAACTGGTATAACAACTTTTGTACTCAACGCTTCACGTTGCCAACAAGTTGAACGGACATTTCAACTCAGTTGTCAAATCAAATTTATTCATAACATTTCCATTTGCTGACATCTTAGACAATATTGACTTGAAAATAGTTTGACTGAGAGATACATAAATATGGCAAAAGTAAAGGGTGAAACAAAATCAGAGTTGTGTATCTATAGATTGATTGAAACAGATAGGTAGATAGGAAAGTTAGAGACAAATATATATGTAGTTCCAGAGTTGCTGCAAAGAGAAAGCGTGTTTTATATTGAAGAAATATTAAATATATATTTTCTTATTAGCTTTTATATATAATATTATTATACAGTAGCGTACAATTCCTATATGTAACTTCAACTTTGATTAACTCTTACACACTTTCATTAAAGCTTTCATCACTAAAGTTATTTAAAGTATCAAAGCGGCCCTGATGTTTGTTGGCCAAGATCGTTGAACGGGAATGCGTGAATGCTGTTGCCAATTGGCTTTTGTTAACGCAATACGAAAACTGGCCTTTAACATTTTCAGTTTTCAGTATTGGGCAACACCAGCTGAAAAGCAATACAATCGAGTTCTATGCCACATAGCTCACTTTTCATTTGCCAGATTTCAGTTTTTTGCAGCTTTTCAGGGAATTCTCTATTTTTTTTTGCTCCTTTCAGTTTTCCCTTTTTGAAGTGTTTGCTTTTGGGGCTAGCTTGTGAGTGTGTGCGTGTGTGCGTGTGTGTGTGTATGTGTGTGTTTGTGTCCCATAGAAATCGCCAATCGATTTGGTTCCTTTTCTACTTTCATTGCTGACGTTCTAACTTGCTATTTCCATTCACTTACCCATACACCTCTGATTTGTCCTTTCAACCAACTCTCTGTCTCTCTCTCGCTCTCTTTCTCACTCGCTCTCTCTCTCACTCGCTCTTGCTTCACTCTTTTGATGATTCGCGTGCCTCCCTCTGTGTAATTTCGCTTCAAACACTTTTGGGAATGTGATTTGCTCGCCTCACTCCCGGCAGATATTTTTGTGATTTGTATGCACGTCCGGCTGCCACCTTCAGAGCTCGTCCATCTCCCCGCTCCGCCGTCATTTGGCCAGCTCCCCTCTTTGCCTATTGCCTGGGACTGCAATTTTGTAGGTCAATCGTTGAGTTTTTCTTTTAGTCAATTTTCTCATCTGCACACACACACACACACACACACTCATACACACATGCGTCACTCGGGCGTCGGTTGTTGGAAATGTGATTGTGACAGTGGGCGTGCCAGCTGCCACGCCTACCACAGTTGTCATGCCAAATGCAGTGCATACATGCCCCGTCTATTCTCTTCTGCCCCTCCCCCGCTGCTGGCCCATGTGCATTGCATGCAAACGTCTCGGAACAATAAATTCGCATGCGTTTCCAAAAAACTAAAAATTTGTGCTTGGGGCAAGCCATATGGAACTAAAGGGGGGGGGGGCAGGGCCAGGGTCAGGAACGGGGGACGTGGAACGCGGGACTGCAGGTTCGAATTGTGTCCCAAATCGCTGTGGCCGTCGCTGCCACCGCACAGTGCATATTTGATTTTATCTGTTAACTCTTTTAGCCACAAATCTACACAACTACCAATGTGACTCGACACCACACGCCCCGCCTCGTCCCGTCTCGCCTCGACTCGCCTCAACTTGTTGTTGGTTGCCCTCGTGTTGTTTGCCTCGCTCGAGCCTCGCCTGCAACTGACAGACAGGTTCCCCCCCTTTCCAACATTCCCCCGACTGTCCTTCCTAATGTGCAAAAAGCTAGGCCTACGACTGGTCCTACGACTGGTCCTACTCCTGGTACTGGGCCTGCTCCTGTTCCCCAAGTCTAGCGATTTCGGCATAAGTGCATGCATACACCGCTCACCCCTTTCCATCACATTTCGCACTGCCGCTGCTGCTTGTTGTTGTTGTTGTTGTTGTTGTTGTTGTTGTTGTTGTTGTTGTTGTTGTTGTTGTTGTTGTTGTTGTGCCTTCCTAACCAATTTGTTTTATGGCATACACGCACACACATGCAACGCACACTCATTTGGGCTGTGCTTGGGGAATGGAGCATAGCGACTTTACCATGTGCCTTAAATATTGGGAATTATATTAGCTTACTTAAGAAGTAATTGGTTTTATGCCTAAATCATTTATGAAGCCAAAAAGGAATACACTTATAATATTAGGGGCACTCTGACTCCACTTAATATTCTTCTTCTTCTTTTCCCTTTATCGATTCTTGCTGAAAGTTTGCCAGGCTTCCAAATTTGTAGAACGTAACAACTTAATTACTTTGTTAATTTATTTTAAAATACATAAATGCATTTATTTTGATTTATTTTAATTATTAAATAATAAAGAATATGATTCTTCAGAGTTAATAACGAATTTAGAAGAGTACTTTATTAATTATAGGGATATTCAGATGTATTCAGTTATTAAGCTAAAACTCAAATTTAATTTAAATTTCATTTTAATCTAAATTAATAATTGAAATCTTTATTATAAATAATTTAATCCTTTCAACTTTATTGTTATATTAGGTCTACTTAGTCGACGTTAAATAAAAATAAACAAATAAATAAAATAAAATAAACTATCATCAGTATTATAGAGTAACTATATATGTATAGATATTTTGTTAATAAACTATCATAAGTTATCTTTTAATAATTATATAATTCATTTATAAATATAGAGATATTCAGTTAATAAACTATCATCAGTTAGCTACTAATAATTGTATAAATTATCTATAAAATTATATATCTATATAGAGATATTCAGTTAATAAACTATCATCAGTTAGCTATTAATAAATGTATAATTTATATTATTTAACTATATATGTATAGATATTTTGTTAATAAACTATCATCAGTTATCTTTTAATAATTATATAAATCATTTATAAATATAGAGATATTCAGATATTAAATAATCATCAGTTAGCTACTAATAATTGTATAAATTATCTATAAAATTATATATCTATATAGAGATATTCAGTTAATAAACTATCATCAGTTAGCTATTAATAAATGTATAATTTATATTATTTAACTATATATGTATAGATATTTTGTTAATAAACTATCATCACTTATCTTTTAATAATTATATAATTCATTTATAAATATAGAGATATTCAGTTAATAAACTATCATCAGTTAGCTACTAATAATTGTATAAATTATCTATAAAATTATATATCTATATAGAGATATTCAGTTTATAAACTATCATCAGTTAGCTACTAATAATTGTATAAATTATCTATAAAATTATATATCTATATAGAGATATTCAGTTAATAAACTATCATCACTTAGCTACTAGTAATTGTATAATTTATTTATATAATTATATATATATATATTTCCCATTTTAATAGTGTATCCTGGCTTCGTTTTAGTTGCCACTCTCTTTGCTCAACTTTGGCTTTTGTTCTGCATATTTTTTGCCTCTATTTTCTGTTTTCTACTCGGCCACATCAGAATTTATTGTTTATTGTTTATTGTGCACTATGCAATGTGCAATGTGCAATTCATATTTTGTCATATTTTTGGTCGCTTCTGAGTTTGAAGTTTGATTTGTTTGGCGTCCCGCATAAAATGTAGTTCATCAGACAGCGGAAATTCAAAGCGGGCATTGTTTTCATATTCAATATGGTCAGTGGATAGATTTACCCGCCTCGTCCACCCCTCTGCTGACCATATCTTTCCCTTGCGGGTTGCTCATGTAGATGGTCAGTTAGTTGGTCGCTTCTTTGGCATCTCTTTGCTGTCCTTTGTTGCCATTTTAGTGCAAATATTTTAGACAAATAATGGAAAAAGAAGCAAATGCTGCAAGGCTGCCTCTAAGTCGATTCTCAATTGCAAAAGTCCAAGTCCGAGCAGCAAGTCAATGCAAAGCTAAGAAAAACATAAACAAAACAACAACAACAATAACAATGCACACACATCACACAGACACACACACACACACACACACACACACTCACACACACATTTCAATGAGTTGCTTTGGCATTTATCTCTATCATGTTACAAATTGCTCAAGTGCGCCAAGATATTGAACAGGCAACCAAAAGGGCCAGCCCCAACTTTGACTTGGCCACGTTTGGCTTGTCTTTGACCACATTGCCGAGCAGCAGAGCAGACCCAAAGGCAGTGAGACACACTGACAAACTTGCCTCCTCACTGCCCGCAACCCGCTGCCCGCTGCCCACTGATCGCTCTGCATTCCCCCTCAGCTGCTGTTGATGGCCGACGGCTAACAAATCATTCAAGAGTGTGTCTTGCATCTCTGTGTGTGTGTGTGTGTGTTGGCTAAAGTTTTCCAAAGACAAATAAAACTGTTAAGTGAACTCTTCAGCTAGCTGCCTGTCAGGCTGCTGGCTCTCCTCCTCTGTCTCAGTAAAGGGGTTGTAAATATCGAAATTTGTAAATATGCATGAAATACGGGCATGTTTAGCATTTGCAAACATTTGACAGCTTTCCCTCCCAGATTTCTTTTGCCCCACCCCCCCTCCCCCCAAGAAGCCCCCCCCAGAACTCGGCACATACCCTACTCAAGGAATTTCAATTTGATCAGCATGTTTATCGAGCAAGGTGTCAGCTCTATAGACCAATGTGAATCGAAATCCATATTGAATATTTTCTTATTTGATTTTAAAGATTAAACAAAGTCTCACAACTGTATGTAGTGCATTCTTAGAATATTTACATTATGATTTAATTATTATAGATCTTTTTATGGAATTGATAGAAAGTTAAAGCTTCAAAAGAAATATGATTAACTGAGAGGCTGAAATATGTTCTGTAAGTCTCTACATATATATCTCCCTCTCTTTCTCTCTACATATATTTCTCCCTCTCTCTCTCTCTCTCTCTACATATATCTCTGCCTCTCTCTCTCTCTCTCTACATATATCTCTCCCTTTCTCCCTTCAACTTATATTCCCTTCTTTCCTACTTTATTTTTTTTTTTTTTTTCGACTTGCTCACATTTTTGGACTGTTTCTCTGAAATGCTGAGCAAGTTAATCGCAACACATAAATATAAATAATTATATAAATAAATTGCACACTTAAATTCATTATTCCCAGCTAGGGTATCTACTATGCGTAGTTTACACAAGCCATAATATGCATTGTCTTGATTTCCCTACTTCAACGTTTGCTACTGTTGCGTTTGCTTGTGAGTCGCTTCAGGTGCGGAAATAAACTCTCCCTTGACCTGTCTTCCTTTCTGTGCGTCCTTCTCTTCCGCTTGCCATGACAATGTCCGTATTGTAGTTGAGTCAATATATTATACATTGTCGACTCTCTTTCTTCCTTCCCTTGGTTTCCCTCTATCTCATTTCTGAGACTGGCAACTGGCTGCTGGCAACTGGCTGCTGGTAACTGGTAACTGGTGGCTCCTAAACAAGCGCTTAGAGCTTTGTTAGCAGTTTTTGAAGTGGAGCGAGCCAGAGAGAGAGAGAGAGAGAGACAGAGCGACAGATTGAGAGTGAGAGAGTGGAGCTGAAAGGGCAGTGGGTGGAAAAAAGTGCACAAGTAGCACAAAATGTCAATGTAAATAAATAAATTTTTGAAATGTACATTTCTCGCTATCTTTGCTACTATCTACAACCTGTCCATGCCCCTGCCCCTGTCCCTGTGCCTTCTCTCATCCCTCCCACCTGCTCTCGCTCGTTGTTTAAACGTATCTCGATAACTCCATACATGCGAAAGCTGTTGCTATTTCTATTTCTGTTTTGTGTTGTGTTGTGTTTTGCATGTGTTGTTTGCCAATGCCCACCCACCACCTCCTCCTCCTCCTGCTTCTCTGTTCATTCTGTAGTAGTCAATCCCCCTTCACGCAGTTACAGTTAGCTACACATGTTCAGGTTGGCAAACACATTGCGCATACGTAACGTTGTACCGTGGGAAATTGTTCTTGTTATTGTCGCTATTATTGCTGTTATTTGTTATTGTTGTCTTGTTCAGTTTTGTTTTATTTTATTTTGTTTGCTATTGTTGTTTGGCTTTACAGTATTATGGCAAAGCCTTGGGGAAAAGTCGTTCATTTTAGGCTTTTGTCCCACATTTTTCTCATTTCCTGTCCTGTTGTCTTCCTTAATGTCATAATTCAAATGGCCAAAGGGCTACTTTGAGCTATTTGCATTTGACAATGCAATGGAAATGTACAACTATTGCAATGCACAAATTGAAATATAATATTTTTAATTATTAAATAAAATATAAATAGTTTGCATTTGTTTAGCATTTCGCAAAATAACTAAAGTCAACATGTTGTTCTTCATTAGTTGTTTAGAAATATGCAGATTAATTGATTTCAATAGCCCCTAAGTAACATTTACTCTATTGGCAGTTAATTTAAATTATTTATCAATTTATATTCTACTATTATTTACATAATTTCAACATTTCTTTGTCGTGTCAAATTGCTGAAATGTGTTCAGTTTTTTGACACCTGCTTGATCTCAGCTATTAAAAGAAGATTTAAGATTTAAAATTAAAAGACTTACTGCAATAATTGAATTCGATTTTATATCTAACTAAGACCAGTTTATAGTTCTTCAAATTGTATGGCTTGTTGGGTTATTCGATATTCGATATTGCAATTTATACGCTTCAAATAACCATGAAGTGCTACGATTACTTGCCTCGACTGTCGGCTGGAATATGCAGTCGCCTCTCTGAAATCGAACTAGACTTGTGCACCGATGCATCGTCAGCACATTCAGTGGAAACCGAGTGGCCTTAAACTTAGGCCAAGCTGCCGTTGCGCATTTAAGTTGTGGCAACTTGCTGTACTCCTAGCAGTTCTGGTGCTCTGGGCTTTACACGACCAGCTAAGCCATTGGGATGGCCTCGTGGAACATCAGTACCACTCGCAAAAGGTGCCAGTGAATGAAATTGCAGCATATACCAGGCGTTGGTTTGAGTTTGGCTACAATGCCTGGTTGGCTGAGCGGATTCCCTTGAGTCGCGGGTTGCCGGATATGCGGGATAGTCGCTGCCTGAATATCAGCTATGACGATGCGATGGTGGCAGTGCAAGCAGCGGCCATTGTTGTGATCTTTCGCAATGAGCAGCTGGCGATGTTGCTGAGAACGCTGCACAGCGTGCGAGAGAATAGCGATCCGGAATTGATAGGTGAGTTCATATTAATAGACGACCACAGTGACATGGGCATGTGGAGTGAGCAGCTGTCCAGGGAAGCCTTCAAAGCATATGTGTTGCGATACATACACAGTACGATACGAATCTTTCATCTGGAAGAACCGATTGGCTTGGTGAGAGCCCGTAGGTTCGCCGCAAGGGAGGCCTTGTTCGAAACTCTGGTCTTCCTCGACGCACACGTGGAGGTCACCGTGGGTTGGTTGGAGCCACTGCTGGCGCTGATAACCGCAGACTCCTCCACAATTGCTTGTCCGCAGCTTGATCGTTTGGATGAGCAGACGCTGGACTATGTGCGGGTTCCAGAGCGACGTGGCCTCTTTGACTGGAGCTTAAGGCGACGTGAGGTGCCGCTGCTGTGGCATCAACTGAAGGAGTTGCCCAGCCCCTTTGACATGCCTGTGCTGCACACTCCGGTGTTTGCCGTTGATGCAGATTGGTTCAATAAGCTAGCGCATGTGGATATGGAACTTAATTCACCAGCTGCCGCTGAGTTAGAGTTAAGCTTCAAGGTCTGGCGCTTTGGCAAAAGCATCCTCCAGGTGCCCTGCTCCCGTGTGGGGCATCTGCAACCCAGCGATCTCAACTATATGCAGCGCTATGGCAATGTCAATCAATTGGCCAAACAGCATTTCAGCGTAATCATATACTAACAATGTGATGCGAATATTTAATTAATAATCTGTTGTCATTTCTAGAGCTATAAACGCCTCGTGGAAACCTGGCTAAATGTTCCCAAGTACAAGTCTCTGGTCTATCAATATCAGCCACAAATTGCACAAGCCCACATAGGCAACGTTTCTGAAGTGCTGGACACAATTGAAAAAGTTGTTTTCGAGTCATTCGATTGGTATTTGGAGCATGTGGCAACCGATTTGTTACAGCATTTTCCCTTGAAACCTCGCACTGACTTTGCCAATGGCACAGTTAGACCCGTTCAACTGCCCGCCCACTGCCTGACCGGCGACTTGGTCACTCGTCGCATCACCCTGGAGCCCTGCGCTTCCGCCCTGACAGCAGCTCAAAACTGGACCCTTACCTATATGAATGATCTGAGATTGGGTGACAATTATTGTGCCGAGGTGCAGCCCAACCGAATAGTGGCCCTGAATCTGTGTCACACTCTTGGGGGTCGTCAGAGTTGGCAGTTTGACATGGAGTATAATTGCTTGGTTAGCAATTCGTACTGTTTGCAGTTTGGTGCTCAAATGAACTTAATGGTCAGGACGTGCGACTCTATGGATGCTCACCAGTTGTGGATGCTTGAGCTTATTAATCTTGAAGCCATGAAGTTGAATAGTTTATAGATTGGCAGATTGCAGTGTTTAATAAATATCTGCTTGTCCATCTTTTAATAATTGTGTACAGTTTGGGGTATACTGGAGGTGCTTAGCTCTGCTTGGCTATTGAAAACGTACAACAACGCCATCTACATTATGCTAGCCAATTTCCAAACCTAAACATAGTTACAGATCGCTGTAGTTCAATAATCCAACGTAGTGAAGTGTATAACTCGCTTTACTCTTCACATGCGTGCAGCGCCATCTATGATCGTAAATTCAATATATAAACCGCATCGAAGACACTGATCGCCTGACAATCAAAAGTATGCTACACTTTTTATTTATTTATAAAGCGTAACTAAAAGTATGCTACACTATTATTCAAACACAATGTGCCAGGCTCTACACATAGGGGCGGGTAGCGGCTGAAGCGCTAGACTAACGCTGACGAGCGCCAGCGAGCATTAACATATGCGCATTATGTTTTATTTTAAGCTAGCGCCTAAAAGATGCAACGCAATATTTACTTCGCTGCGTCAGCGCGCGCTTTTCAAATTCCTTATTTTTTTTTTTATTTCGCGTTTTTTTCAAAAACCAGCCCCCCCTAGAACATTTTTTTTGTACCGTTCGAATCACCCCTTCCAACCGAACAAAATGCACCAAAAAACTCGGAATTTTTGAAAAGGGGCGGGGCAAAAAATCGAGTAACGGAAGTTTTTTTCAGTTTTATTTTTCTGATTTCTTTCTTATTTGTGGACCGATCTTAATGAAACTTTCAGCATTGCTTCCACGTGGTGCTCTCTATGCACGTGCCAAGTTAGAAGTGTCTGCGTTGGCGTGGGCGATACAAGTTTTGTCTTCAGGCGCGATTTGCGAGGCACTACAAGTATCTCGGAGTCATCCTTGACAGATGCCTAAACTTCGCTCGGCATACAACAATGTTGCAAAAAACAATCCTGGCAAAGGCGGCGAGGATGTCGTGGCCTATTGTCGCCAAGAAACAAGCTCTCTCTGCAGAACAAGGTTTCCATATACAAGGCGATATTGAGCCCAATTTGGAAGTACGGGCTTCAAGTTTACGGAGTAGCCGCCAAGACAAACATTAACAAAATTCGAGTGGCTCAAAGCAAAATCCTTAGGAGGATGTGCAATGCGCCTTGGTACATGCGGAATAAAGACATTGAGCGTAACTTACTGCAGCTACAGGCGGATAAATACTGTCAAAAATTGACCTGCCATCCAAACGAGCTTGCCCAACGCCTACTGAGGTATGCAGGCAGAAGACGCCTGAAAAGGCTTCATCCACACGATCTTCCTGCCAGAAGAATATCTTAATTACTTAATTTAAATATGTAAAAATGTAAATATCAAAATAATTTAAATAATTTTATGTATTATATGTATAACTATATTATAAGATAGTCAAGTTTTTATATTAATGTATAATTAGGTTAAGCTGCCATGAAGGTAGTAATGTACTAATTACAAGCAAACAGTACAAATCTGAAATAAATTCAAAACTATTTAACAAAAAAAAAAAAAAAAAAAAAAAAAAAAATTATAAATATATTAAAAATTATAATATAATTAAAACTACATTGAAGTACTCTTTCTGTTAATTAATTTTACTAATTGTTAGTTCTCATGCGCTATGTCCGTTCAATGTTTGTTAACATGCCAATGCAGCAGCTGAAATCGAACATGATGCAGCATTTTTGACACTGGGCCGGGCAGGGCAGGGCAGGCCCGGTCACTTGTCCGGAGTCTAGGCATTACAGTGCATTGCCGGCCTCGTCGGCTACCGTTTTGTATAAGTATTTTACTTATCAGGTTCCTCGTTGGCAGCTGCTCGTTGGGCCCGGCTTGTTAACGAGCGACACACGCAGCAAGCAAAAATCATCAACTGTTTTGAAATTGATGCTATCAGAGTGAAATGATAATTATCAAAAGACAAATGGTACGGTGCCTGCTTGTATTTTCACTCCATCCGCCTCCTCCTCGTGCGGCGCTTCTTCATCGCCATCGCCATCGACTCCGTTTAGAAATGCAACACTCAGCGGCAGTCCGGGTTGTCCCGGGTTGAGGCAGTCGGCAGATAGTAGCCACAGATAGAGGCGGTGGCAGGTACGACTACAAGTACGAGTACCCGCAGCACGGGCTGTTGATGCTGTTGTTGCTGCTGTTGCTGCTATTGCTGCATGCTGCTTGCTTGGAGGAATCCATCAACATGTGTACATATTTCAAATCCAATTTATGTACTTGCATAGCCGAAACGCAATTACTTCGCAGTTAACGCCCAGCCACAACCACAACCAGAGTCCCAGCCAGAGCCAGAGCCAAAGCCGCATTCAAGAGATGCGTTGCAAATCTCCTGGCAGCAACAGTCCAAGTTGACGGCGCTGCCAATGTTTGCAGCATAAAAATCAGCGCCCAAGCGCTTCAGCCACTGCCAACTTGCAACTGCCGCCGGTTTGTGTTACCAACTCGTTGGCTTGTAACCGATCCTGCGTCTATAAATTGCAACCAATACACGCGGCCCATACCCGCGGCTGCTTGTTATACACTCTTGACTCTGCGACGGCCCAAAAGGAATGTGGACTATGCCATGCAATTTGATCAACATTTCCAGATCCATCAAACGTAGAGACACACGAATACTTCTGTGTGTTGCTATTTGCCAATTTGAAATGAGTTTAGCCAATTTTGTTTGTTTGTTTTATATATTATTCTTATTGTTTGTTAGGATCATAGTGCAACCAAGGCTTTTAATTATGTAAAGTAATGATTATGTAAATAATTCCTAGACATAAACTGAATTTAAACTGTTTACAGACACAAATTGAGTTTCCAATAGTGATAAACGTAGAATTATTATTGTTTCATTCCTCTAACATTTACTTCCGCAAGAGCATCAAAAGTTCGTTTAATTTGTTTACAACTGTTATGTTTGTTGCTGTTGTTGTTGCTGCTGCTGTTTCAGTTGCTGCTGCAGTTGCTGCTGCTGTTGCATGTTGTTGGTTTGTGTTTGCGTTTGCGTTCTCTCTCGCTTGAATTTGGCTTGCATGATGACCATCATGCCAAGAAGTTAACAAGTTTGCGCCGTCGCCGCCAATGGGAGAAAGGCCGTCGACGATGATGAGGAAGAGGATGACGAAAACGAGGCTGCGACGCTGCGACGCTGCGAGGCTGTGAGGCAGTGAGGCAATCAGGCTGCAATGCCAGCGTAGCTGCGTTGACGATGAATGCTTAAAAAGAGCTGTGTAAATTTTAATGGCTGCAGTTGCATCCGCGGCAGCAACGGCAGCAGCAGCCACATCCACATCCACACACATCCCCCAGCCAAGCAAGTTGATCAGTCCGTCAGGCAGGCAGCTTTCAACAGGTAAGCCCAGACAAGACCAGACCGGAGCAGACCCTGCTAAAGAGCCAAACTCAGAGTTAAACTCAGAGTCAGAGTTGGCGACGCGTCATTATATGTTCCAGGCCAGTTGATCAGCTAGTGCGTAGGGCGTCCTCAGCTGGCTGCGCTGCTGCAACTGCAACAGCAACAGCAACAGCAACTGCGGCTGCTGCTGCTGCTGGCGTCGCTGCGTAATTGTAGGCCACTGTTTTAGCTTGTTGTCGATAATTAGCGCTTGTTACCCCGCGCACCGTTGGCCGCGTGTTGGCCTGCCTTTGTAACTGCCTCTGCCTCTGTCTCTGTCTCTGGCTCTGGCTCTGCCTCTGCCTGGTTATTATTATTTATTATGAGCTTGTTGTTTTTCATCATAGCTCATTGCCCATGCCCATCCACTGTGCTGTAAAGGAAACATGCCATGCCCCACTCCAATGCCTTTCTCTCTTTCGCTACCCCGTGCCCCTTGTCCCGCGACCAATGCATTTTCCATAATTATTTCGAGAGTTGTTAGGGTGCGAGAGCGCGCGCGCCTGCGCAGAAAGGCAAATGTTGTCGGCAGCAGGGAGAAGCAGGGAGTCATGTTAAGCAGGGAAGGGAAACGTGTGGCGTAAACGTTGCTCTTTAGCCAAGACACACACCCCCCAAAAGAACGACGCATCGTTCACTTGTTGCTGTTGCTGTTGCTGTTGCTGTCGTTATGGTTATTGTTGTTGCTATTGCTGTTGCTGTTGCAGTTTCTGTTGTTCTTGTTGTTGTTGCCATTACCATGACGCTTAATATTATATAAATATAAACAGGGAGCAGTTAGTTTTCAATTTTTGTTGCTGTTCCATGGCCACTCACTGAAATTGTTGCATGGGCCAACACTTTTCAGCTTGTGCCCCGCAGTTGTTTGACCATCTCTGGCAGTTACGGATGCCAGCCATCGATGTGAGAATGCTGCCTGGAAGCTCAATGCAGCTCAGTTTAACTCAGTTACTTGGGATGTATTATAGTAATTACAAAATTAAGTCGAAGATCTTTTCATGGCGTTAAACTTATCTTGCCACATCGCTTGACTATGTGGCAAAATCTGATTGCAAGCGATAAGATGCCACATTCAGTTGGCTGGCTGGCAGGCTGTAGTTGCAATATAGAAACTCACTGCTCTCACCAAGTGGCAATAATAATAATAATAAATGTGGTCCTTAAGCATAAATTAAATTAATAAAATGAAAACATTTTCATTCTTTATTTTATTACATCTTTAAAATATATTTAACAATTTAATAAATTAAACATAGCTTTACTTTTAATGTTAGGGTTTTCTCTTTTTATATTTAGCCGATTTAAATTAGATGTTAAATTATTATAAATTAATTTTAAATATCTATAGAGCATAATTTTAAAATATATTTTATAAATATAAAGTTAAGATTTTAATAATTTAAATTATTTATAGAAGTTTGAGGGAACTCTTAAAGATCCCAATAAATATTAACATTGTTTAGTTTAGTTTTAATTATTTGTAAAACATTTTATAACTTTGGTTAAATTTGTTTAGTTGAATTAAAGATGCTTCATTTTATATGTATAAACAATATATTTATATATTTTTTTATTATATGTACGCATATATATTATTTTATACATGAAATGTAAAATTTGAAGGCCATTCTTAGGTAGGTCAACTGAAATTATCGAACAATTATAGTGAGTGTCTGGCGCAGTTGGTTCTCGGAGGGCTACTGGCTTGCTAAATATACATTGTGGTTCACACATCTGCATTGGCAGACCACAATCCGGTGGCTGTTTATCCTTCAAGGCTGTTAAAACAATTTACACCAACATGGACGCAGTGGTGCATCGGTGGTGCATGGCTGACGTACTGACGGGTGGTTGCGGATACGGGGTACAAACGAATCTCGCATAACTTTGCCGTTGTGGCTATGTTGATCGTTAAGAGCATTTTGTGGTGCCCTTTTGCACCACCTTCTGTCCCTCTGTCCCTCTGTCTGTCTGTCTTCTGTCCGTCTGTCGTATGCAAGGAACAGCAGCAACTTAATCGACATCGTTTTCACATTGTCAATTGTCTGCAGCACTCTGCATGTCCATGTCCTCCACAACCTTCACCCATCAACAGCAGCAGCCAGCAACAAACAAAAGCCAAGTCACATCAAAGCAACAACAGCAACAGCAACAGCAACAACAACAGACTGAAGAATAAAGCTTCAACTTCAACATCAGCAACAGGCAACATTCAGCAGGCTTCACTCACAGCAACAGCCTCAGCATCAGCCACAGCCTCAGCTTTAGCTTTAGTTTTAGTCTTAGTCTCCTGTCTGGTCGCTCGGCTCTCGACTTCCTGTCAAAGTTCAACAAACCGCCCAGTCAAAAGCACTGAGACTTGGCCAGTTGCTATCTCTGCTCCCGCTCTCGGCTTGCCCTTCTGCTGTCCGGTTAGCCATACGCTATAATTGCAGATTGCAGTGGAAAAAGGCGAGCAACAATCGCCGCAGCAGCAGCAGCAGCAATAGCAGCAGCAGCAGTTGCTGCCTACGTTTCGTTAATATTTTTGCAAATTTTTTTAACCTCCACTTTTCAGCTCGTCGTCATCGTCGTCGTCGTCGTTGTTGTTGCTCCTGGCATAACCAAAAACGTAGCCGACGATCGAAAAATCTCAGCTTCAGTCCCTCTCTGTCTCTCTCTGTCTCTCTCTCTTCCTCTGCTTAACATCGCATGTGTACGCAGAGTAAACCAGTTTATCCCCAGCCTGCTCCTGTTCCATCTCCATCTCCTGCTGCTGCTATTGCTCCTCATATGGTTGGGTGAACGGTGTCTTCTGGTTGTTGTCGTTGCCATTGCTGTTGCTGTTGTTGCTGTTGTTGCCTGCCTGTGATCGATTGCTGTTTGAGCATGCAAATGTGTAAAGACGCCTCCACCGCCGCAGCAGCAGCAATGCAGCATAAAGTTGCAAGTCTCAACTCGCAACTCGCAATTCGCAAGTCCGAAACCGGCTAACTGGCATGGCCAGAAACGTGTCCGATTGCAGCAGCTTTGGCTTTTTCGTTGTTCTTTTTTTTTTTTTTTTTTTTTTTTTTTTTTTTGTTTTTCTTTTGGGCTTCAGCGACAAAATGCTAAATATATTTGTAAGTTTGTGTTTTGAAATATGTTGCTGACGATCGCCTGGCATTGATTTTCAAGCGGCGGCAACGCCTGCCTACGCCCTCCGCCCCGCAACCCATGCCACAGCAACCGCCACAGCTTCAGCTTCAACTGCCTCTGCCTCAGTTGCCCTGCCCTTAGTTTGGTGTTGCTTTGGTCGTGAGATGTTTGCTGCTGATTTTTGATGAATTTATTAAGATTTTTTGTTGCTGTTGCTGTTGTTGTTGGTAACTGCAAAAATTCAAAACCAAAATGTAGAAAAGAAAACTCTAATGAGTTTCTAGAAGCGAAAAAGTCAAATCGCAATCGGCAGTACCTGCCCAATGCTATCAACGCCTTTACGCTTGAGCTATGATTAGTGTCTTTGGTTCGGGTCAACCGCAGTTTGGGATTGATATATTGCCACAGTCATATCCCTATCCTATCCCGTTGGGTTGACCGCTACCAAAGACCACACAATTTGGGTCCTCTACCTAGTTCTATAGCTGTATGATGTTGGCAAGGACACACATTTGACTATTTCCAAGCAATTGGCCGTGTTTAAACAAAAGGGCAGCCCAGTTAGACGGCATTTCTATGGGCTTGCGCCTGCCGAGCGTTTCAAAACACCTTAGTTTTGGGCTCACAGCACGCCAGCTGTTGTCCCTTATGCGCTTGCCTTGCCTTTTGGGCCCAGTCTCAAAGGTTTGTTTAGCCAGCAGAGCAAAGTAATTGCGCTTTTTTTTTTGGCAGTGGTTATTGTGACTCAGGTCGATTCTACCTAAATACTACCAATCTAGCAATCTAGCAATGTAGCAGTCGAGCTATGTACCTATCTACCTTTCTTCTGTTATTTCTTATACCAATGACAGCTGCTTCTTTGTGTCTTATGCATTCCGGCTCCTTTTGGGCATATTCGTTGCGCCCGGCGGGCTATTTTCTTGTCCTCGCCGTGTTCGCCTTTTGTTACGCAAAACGTTTGTTTACCCAAAATTAAAAGAGAAGAAAAAAAACATACGGACAAAGCCGGAAAATTGGAAAATTGTGCGCACAATTGCTGGCTTAGAGTTTTGCTTTACCCTATGTTTTTATACATTTGTGATTTATATTGATCGATCGTTTTTAGTTTTCTTTTGGGCTTAAGAACTCAACGAACTGCTTATTCTTCATTCTTCATTCTCATTCTGTATTTCCCCATCTTCTCTTTTGCCTTTCTCCGCTTTCATTTGACTTGTTTATTTATAGTCTTAATTTTGGTCGCTTTCCATTCAATGATATAATGAAATACCCCACAAATAGTTCTCGAAAAATTGCATATGTCCACACACCATTTGTGTGTGGACATTTGACAAGGAGTTGCCACAATATTGCTGAGTCTGAGAATGAGACTGTAGACTTCGTCCTGGTTCTCATGACTAGCCAGGTGGGCTGACAGGATTCAACTACTGTGGCCACCACTTGGCAGTATCTGAGCAGCTCCCCACAGTTACCTGAAGCACAAGATCATTGTATAGCAATCTCAACAGGATATTATGTTTAAAAAGACTGTCAAGAGTTAAACGCTTCCTTATTCGTGCAGTTTCAACGGAAGTAGATCTACAGCACATTTTTATTTGACATATTTCAGGAAAGATATCATGGAAGTTATATGCGTAATGTACTTAAACTATCCATTAATTTGTCCCTAAGTCAGTTTTTAATTCCGATTGAAACGAGTTGACTGAATCGTCTGCATAAGGAACAGGGATTACAAGGAGCTATGATCCATTAAGGAACTCTTTATCTCAGCTCAATCGAAGCCTGAACACTTATTATATACTTAACAATCATTAACTGGAGAATAAGAAAGATTTGCTTATCTGTTTTGAAGTCCTACGCAATTGTTAGCCAAAGTTGCAAGCTCTCCAGTTCTCAGTGTGCAACCTCGAGCTGATGAAATCAAAAGAATTTATAATTTGATTAAACTTTTGTCTGTACAGCTGTCCTTATGCACACATGATCTAGCAGAAAAGTGCTTTGGGGGTATATTTCAAGGACTTGCTTAACTCATCAAAGCAATTCCCCAACTCATCAAGTAAAATATAAATAAGAAAGAAATACCGAATTAAGCTCTCAATCAATCAGCAGCTGGCTAAAGCTATTGTATGCAGCAAGATGAGGCAGAGGCGGAGGCAGAGGAAACCCAAGAAACTTCAAGTTCCAATAGCATTTAAATTATTGAATACCAAATGCATTAGGCATCTCAGTACGATTCCACTTCCACTTCCGCTGCCCCCCGCCCCGCACGCAGCAAATCCATAACTGACAAATCATTTTGTGGCGAGTTAAGTTAAGTCTAAGCAAATCTCTGACCGGACCGAACTGAGCGACTGTGGGTTGAGAGCTGTGAGCTGTGAGCTGTAAGCTGAGAACTGAGCGCTGAGCTATCATATCAATTGGCTGTGCAGTTAAATAGCTTTGGGTGTGTATGGGAATCCAATAAAGCTGTCACATCTGCCCGCCACTAAGAAGAAGCCTTTTGTATGCCCTGGCACTGTTGTTTGGGTGTGAAAATCAAAACGAAACTTCACATATAGCCCCACAGTCCTCCGCACAATGCCTGCTCAATCAACTCACAGCACACACAGCTCACAGCTCACAGCTGGCAATGCCGTTTGGGGGCAACTTTCGTGCAAATTGCCAAGTGCTTTTCGGGTTTCGAGTTTTGTGTATGCAGAACTTAACAAATTTCCATAACATTCACACCCACACACACACACACACACACACAGCATATACCACAATGCAAGGCATACAAGCCAAGATGGCAAGCAACAACCAAAGCTTCGTCTTCGATCTCAGGCCTCGCTGTCTGTGTTTCAGTCTCAGTTCCAAGTCTCTGTCCAGTTTCAGACGTCGCTCTGTTTTATTTGCCATGTCATTTTTCTATACCCTATATGCAAATATTGATAGTGGGTATATTTCGATGAAAAAATACATAAATGCAGAAATTGTTTCAAGGCAAATTTGAGTGCTTAGCTTTCCAGGACGCAAGAGGTGTTAAGTTTGCTTACTCTACTTAATGATAAAATGCATAAATATAGATAAATGAATTTGTTCACAATTAGTTGTGAAATATTTAAAAGAAGCCTTCAGTTAAATGTCAAATTCAAAAAGCATAAATGTTTATGTAGTTCTAAAGCATTTTTGCAGTTTTAGAACTATGAGCAATCTCTAATTAGTTTGACTTAGTTACAGGGTATATTCAAGCCATGCTCTGTAATTTGAGTGGTATTATTTTGTACTTCTTTTTTTTTGTTTTTGGCTTGTGGTTAGCCAGAGTCGCCGCCTGCAATGTCGTTTTGGCTTTGGATTGTATAACTTTTTGATTTTTTAAGTAGACACCTAAATGTGAATAGCGCAACGAATCGTAGAAATGCGAACCACGTCCGCAAACCACGCTCCGCACCGAGTCACAACGCGAGTCGCATCTGTCAGATATATTTTTGTGTCTGCTTAGTGAAGTGTAGTTAGGATCGATGCTTCAGTGGGTCCAGCTATGGCTACAGTTCCAGCTCCAGCTTTAGCTTGTTTTCACCTTAACCTACACGAAGTGATGGAAATGGCGATGTGCAACGGCGGCTGCAACAGACGCTGCTGCTGCTGCGGCGGCTGCTGCGGCGGCGACGGCTGTTGCTGCTGCCAATAATGCAATGGAGAGGCGTGATAATGCAGTTTAGTAAGTGCTGGCTGCTTTTGGCGATTCGCTATTGGACTGACTGTTGTTAGCAGCGGCTTGGCGTCGCAGAAATTTACCTACAAGCCAGACCAAACCAGCCAACGCTACGTGGCCAGCAATGCCGTCTAACGGATTCGATTGGATTGGATTGAGTGACTGCCTGTGTCGCTGACGTTGTTGGGCCTTTTGGGCCTGCGCCTGCGCCTGGGTCTGGGTCTGGGTCTGTGCCGAAACCTGGACCTGGGCCACAATGTGCAATATGCAGCACTTGGCACGATATTTTTTGTTGGTTTTAAATCATTTAACTTGGCTAGAAGACGACGATGACGACGCTGACGATGCTGACGATGCTGACGATGCTGACGACGCTGACGACGCTGACGATGATGATGATGATGATGATGGCGATGCAGATGGCGACGGCAACGCAAACGGCGCAAGACACTTAAAACGTGATCGAAAATTGATGTTGCGCCGCAACCAGACAAAAACCAAAGCCAAAACCAAAACCAAAAGCAAAAAAAAAAAAAAAAAATAGCGTCTCTTAACCACACAGTCAAGCTCCTCAAACATCTTTCATTCTCGCAGTGCGGGGGAAATAAGGTCACGTGCAAAATATGTTCATGGTGCTGGTCGAGGTGGTTCTAGCCCAGGAGAGATGTTAATGATTTGCAGCTTCAGCTCCAACTCCAACTCCAACTCCAACTACAACTCAACAACTGCAACTCCGACTGGGACTCCGACTCCAAAGTCGAAGTCAGCCAACAATTTTGCATATTTTCTCTAGCTAGCAGATAGTAGGTAATATGCTCGTTAATGTGCCCAGGTTTACCACTCCAACTGCCTTGATCTCGCTCTGTGCGGAGTTCAAAAACCAGGAAGTGACTCAACAACAACTACACAAAACGGCGAAACGGAGGTGAAAAATATGACTTGGTTATTTATTGTTGAAGTGTTGCAGTGCAAAAAAGCAAAAGCAACTGCAACAACAACAACAACAGCAACAACCAAAGCGTTGTTTGGGCCTAAAACTTCGTTTGGGGTATTTAGCCAGTGATTTATTTAGCCAGGCACGCCAGGCGGTGCACCGCTTCTCACCGCAACTCAGAAGGAGCGAAGCTCCCTCTCGCTCTCTACATGTGTGTGTGTGTGTGTGTGTGTGTGCCTGTGTGTGTGTGAGTGTGCAGCTGCGCCTGCACCCAAAGAACCAACCACATACCACATATACGACTACAATAAGCCATAATTATCCAAGCGGTGATCCATCTGGTTGTGTTCTACACACACACACACACACACCACACATATAACCAATGCGGTGATTTAGATATGAAAATGCTCTTTACTAACTGTACTTCACACAGTAATTCTATAAAATTGATCAAAGCTTAAACTCTGAAGGTCTAACGAATTATGGAAATTCACAAATAGTTATTTGCATTAAAATAAGACTAAACATTTGTAAAAATATAATTAAACTATTATTGCTAAAGAATATTATAATATATTTGTTAAAAATTAATTTTAATATTAATTAAATTATTAACTAATGCGTTTACTTGCTTAGACAATAATTTTGAGTAATAGTAAGTAAAAGCATTTATTTTGATCGTTTATAGGGAATCGTTAAAGTACGATTTTTATATGAAAATTATAGTTCTATATGAACAAACCTAGAATGATGCGATCAACTATATATAATAGCTTGTTTAAGTTAATTTGGAACATGAAATTTGTCGTAATACAATATTATATATATCATTGCTTGTATTGAGGATCACATAAGTATTTACGTTTTAAACGATATATTGCACATCGTTTCTGGTCATTTATAATACAATTGTTTAATTTATTACTATTTTTATATATTTATATTTATTTATGAAAGTTAACTTCACAGTTATTGGACTATTTCTGGAAATATTTGCTTTACACATATCATACAGTACAAATATTGAAAGACTCTGAACAAATATACATCAAAACCAGTCGAAAAGGCTAAGTCGACGGCATTCGACAGTATAATACCCTGTACAGGCTTCTATATTAAAATTATGTTGATAATAGGCATAACAGGTGTTTAAAGAATACCCTTTTGAGACTCTCATTTTTTGCATACGAATGGTAAGCAGACGCATGTATCACAGTCGTTCGCTGTCTCGCTCGCACACATGTGCTGCCTGCTGCTCTACGATTCAATGGAAAAATAACTTTTATTTCTTTGCTGATTATCTGTTTTATTTATAAACCGATCTTGATGAAACTTTCAGCATTGCTTCTATATGATATTCTTTAAGCACCTGTCAAGTTAGAAGTGTCTACGTTGAAATATGTGGCTATTATTAGTTTTTTCCAAATTGCGTGGGAAGGGGGGTAGGTATCCAAAATTTAAAATAAACTTAATCTGCGTATGGTATACAGGAACCTTGATGCCAAATTTGGTGTCTAGCTCTTATAGTTGCTGAGATCAACGCGTTCATACAGACGGACAGGCGGACGGACAGACAGACGGACATGGCTCAATCGACTCGGCTGTTGATGCTGATCAAGAATATATATATTTTATAGGGTTGGAGATAACTCCTTCTGCCTGTCGTTATAATATAATATATTATAATATAAATGAATATGAATATAATATAATATAATTTAAATTGATATATCAATATAACATAAATTAATAAATTAAAAATAAATTAAATAAATTAAAATATTTGATTACCAAACTTTTTTTATTTGTTAATAAACCTCAATTATGATTTAATTTGCAATTTACAGACAATTAGATGAATATGTAGTATTGGAACTTTTCAAATGTTTTATTTAATTAATATTTTGTTTGTTAACCATAATTATAATATTTAAATAGAGAATATTATTACATTTTCTGCTAATAATTAATTGCTTAATTCTTATTTATTTTATTCTCATTCAAAGCAAGAGTTAATCACTTGCAATTCCTTTTAGCTTTAACTTCTGATTCGCTTTCTCTGTTCCTCTCCGACGCCTCGTTTCGCTCGCATTATATATGCTGTCAGGTATCGCATAGACCCAGCTCAATCAATTGACTGGAGAAGCTGCAGGGTGCAGAGTTGCATCTAAGGTGCTTGAAAACGTCGCATCGATATCGTCATCGTCATCGTCATCGTCGTGGTCATTCTCATTCCCATTCTCATTGCCAATGCTAATGCTACTCCCGCCCCAACTACAACGTGCACCACAACACGCCGCACCACAGTTGAACTGCTGGTGCTCCAAATGCGGCCTGGGTGCTGTCCAAATCGATAAAATGCACCGCGATCCGCGGCACACATCAAATTAGTTATTAATTGAAGTGGAAAGTTCTCAGAATGTGTAGCTCGGCGGGCGGTCAACGCGCATGCGTTCTTTGGTCTCAGTTCTCAGTTCTCAGGTCTCAGATCTCCAGGTCTCCGATCTCCGGTCTCGAGTCTTGAATCTCTGGTCTCCGGTTTGAACGGAATTGGATATTGTATGAGGAGGAATCAGAATGAGTATTGAAGTTGTGTTACCTGTTGTATTGCCGTATGTTAGCCTTGTTAGCCACTTTGTTAACCTGTTTTGGCGCTGTGTTTGCGCATTTGAATTTTCATTTATTATAGTCGTAAGCGAGTTGCATTTCTAATTTGAGTCATGTGACCAAAAACAGTTTTGTCCTAGTTGTCGCCTCATGCAACCGCTGCTGCCAATGCTGCCAATGCTGCCAAGCTACAGGCATTGGCCCGAACAATTGGTGAATGGTTTTCGGCCATAAATCTTTTATTTCTCTTTCGATTTGTTGCCGCCGTTACTGTATGTACACACATTTGTGCCATTACTATGACAACAAATTCATGAGAAAGTACGGCTGCTGCTGCTGTTGCTGCAGCGGTAGCTGCCACAACTTCGACCGCAGACAATAGACAAGGAGAGTGGCAAGTGGTGACAGCGAGTGAGAGAGAGAGAGAGTGGGGAGTATGGGGAGAGTACCTGCATCATCTGTTTGTTTGCCTGTCATTAGAAGAGTTGGAAAAAAAAGCAGCGTTGAATGTCGAGAGTTGTGAGTCGAGAGTCGACACTAGACCGAAAGTCTGCGCTCACTTGTGCTTCTTTAGATTGGACTTGAAGCTCAACTGAAGTGCACTTGTACGCCAAAACAAGCCACGTCACTTGGCCACTACACACTTACACACACACACACACACACACACACGCACCCTGCAGTGTACTACCATACTTCATAGTAATACACTCGACTTCAATCCACACACATCGCAATCGCCATCGCCATCGCCATTGCCATCGTCATCATCAACATCAGCGAATGGCCAGCACATCAAATTGTGGTCCACTGGCAGCGCCAATCGCCAAGAAGCCTCAACAGTAACAACAACAGTAACAACAACAGCTTTTGGCCACGACTTTGACTATGGCTATGGCTTTCACTCGACATCTCGTTAAGTGTCTTGTAAATGGCATTGTTTTCGTTTTTCATTCAAAAATGTGCGTCGCACTCAAAAAGCGAGAGACACACAGCAAAGGAGACAGACAGAGAGAGAGAGAGAGAGAGAGAGAGATAGAAACAGCGAGACAATAGCAAACAGAGGCATCTCCTACTCCTTGTTCACTCCACTTCACAAAAACAAAGTGCAACCAAGCTGCGCCCAAGACCGTCATCATATTTGTCATAAACTTCATAAATTTCTACAATAGCCTTTTACCTTTATGGACCTGTGACTGTCTGTCTTTCTCTCTCTCTCTCTCTCTCTCTCTCTCTCTCTGTCTGTCTATGGCCAATCTGTAGAGTTGTCAATTGAATTGACTGCAAGCGAATTGCATTTGCCGTATGCGATTCCAACTTTGGATCTCAGATGTCCAAAAAGAAAACTAACTTACTCATCTAACGATTGCCACATCAATAAGTTTCTGATTACATTATTACATTAGCATTTGGATTTACATAATTATGATTATATTTGTTCATCTATTTGACTGCCTACGTATTACCTTTTATATGAATGAGGTGCAGCTCAAGAAATCAAATCAAAATCTCAATGTATTATCATAATATGCATATTAAATTCAAAATGACCGAGTTTCTATATCAAATCTCATCAAATGGTCAAATGTCTGATCCCCAGTCGCTCAAAATTGACAAATCTACTATGATGGAGTTGAATTTGTAGCGTCTTCGATTAGAGGCGATCGTATAGGATACTAATCTAATCTCTCAGTGTATACTAAGTACAAATATGTTCCATGTATTACAAAATATTAACAGCAGAATAATTTATGATCTGCGTAAAGAACTCAATCAGTTTATGCCTATCGCAATATATGTTAATGATCTTCCAGTTCCAATTCACTTATAAAACTGTGAAGTCAAGTGTGCAAACTGTTGATCTTCCTGTGTCCACCGATCGATTGATTGATCTTGACTGATCCACAGTGGTACCTATAAAGCCCCAGTCAAAAAAAAAAAGAAAAGAAAAAAAAAAAAATAAAGGAGAAAAAATTAAATCCACTTATCGCATTAGCAATTGTCAGCATCTGAATGTGGCAGTCACGGCTGCTCTCCGACTGAGGATCATGACTGAGGATCATCTGTAATTTGCTTTCTAAAGTGATCAGTTCGCCGCGAGATTGTGACTGTAGGTTAGCTTAGAGCTTAGAGCTCAGAGCTCAGCTAAAGCATTTCATATGCCTTTTTGACATCGTTTTCTGTTTGTGGCATTCATCACAATTTCCTGCTGATCGACACTTACAACAAACGGTGGCAACGTACGGTTTTGGCTTCTCTCTTCGTTCGTTGCCATTCATTGCATTCGTTTGTTTGTCTTGTCATTCATTCAAGCATTTAATTGTCAGGCGACAAAATGCAAACAGATAAGTTCAAGAAGCAGTTCAAATAACCACAAACTTTTTCCCGCTATTGATCTTGAAACATGCAACATGCAACATGGAAACATGACCGTGATTGGTTGCCTGTTGGCCCGGGGTTCGAGGGGTTCGAGCCATGCTCTTAAAATGAGCTCGCATTCAAATTGCTGCATTGACTTGTCCACTGACTCCTTTTTTTTTTTTTTTTTTTTTTTTTTTTCATACATTCAATTCAATTAAACAAATTTTCGATCGTCTGATCGCGGCTCGATCGCTCGATCGTTGAGTGCAGCGCCAACTTTTCTATTTTGGCCCCAAAAATACAAAAACACAAAAAAAAAGCACAGTATTGTAGAAAAAGTAAACAACAAAGTGTTAAGACAAACGTGCAATGGTTTGGGGTCAGTACCATTCACTTTTGGCTCGTTTTAAACTGGAGTTAAGTGCTATTTGAGGTAAGAATTTCATTACGTTTACGTACGTGTGCCGTTTTGGGGCGGAATGTATATGTAGGAGTGAAGCGGAGGGGCTGAGGTGGGCAGCAGAGGCTGGCAAGTGAGGTTACTGTAGTTGGGGAGCTGCTGGGAGCTGTTGAGCCAACTGCGCATGCATATTGCTACGAAGCAGACGACGACACGTTTGCATTTTGAAAAGTCACGACCCACTTAGCCAACCATGAGTAACGGACAGCGGCCAAAAACACACACACACACACACACACACACTTATACACAAAGAGAGGTTGTCTAAAGAGCCAAGTGTTTGTTTTTCTATAAACAAATCGAATCGCATCTGATGGCATCGAATCATTCGCCGAAGTTGACGCGTTAACGCATTTTTTTTTTTTTTTTGTTTGTCTGTGAAGATTCACTTCCAACAGGCGGGTGACTCACTTACCAATTCGATTCTGTTGAAGATGCGTTGATTAATTGCCATACTGACAACTCTCGAACCGCAAAACCTAAAAAGCCACTCAAAAACCAAAAAAAAAAAAAAATACAAAAAAAAGCTAAAGTGAAATCCAAAACTGTGTTTTATGTTTGTTCATTTTCAACAAACATTTTTCTTCTTGTTTTCAAGCCCTGTGTGCCCTATGTGTGTGTCTGTGTGTGTGAAAGTGAAGTTTATGGTCAGACAACGAAAAGAAGAAAAAATAAAGTTCACAAGCTTTTGAACAAAAAAAAATACAAATAAAAAAAAATAAAAACTGCGCAACAATAGCTGATAAAACAAATACATTTGTCGCCTCTAAAAGAAATGTACATAAAGAAAGATTCGGTCGAAATGTAAAGATATTTGTTAAGATGCCTACGCTATACAATGAGCCAAGACACTGGGACTGAGACTAGGCCTAAGCAGAGTAACAGATGCTGGATGGTGATGGGAAGCGGGGAAGTAGAAGCCGTGATTTATTTGCTTGTCAGTGCAACAGCAACAACCAGCTAACGAATATGGCTGGTTAAACGATGCGGGAAATTCTTAAAAATTTGACGCTTAACCACAAACAGCAACAACAACAGCAACAACAAATAACAACAATGCGAGAAGGCAAATGCTCGTGACCGTTAGACAAATAATATTAAACACCAGCTTGTGTATGTGTTTTGGTAACAGAGGGGAATTGGCCGCAGGGATTGTCTAGCTTCGTTTTTTTTTTTTTTAGTGGCAATACGAAATTAGAGAAATAGAGACATTGTCGCCGTTCCATACAACAACAAGAGAAGAACAATAAGAGACCTGAAGACACAACATCATCAAGAGCTATTGAAAGCTTTTGGAGTTTCGACTTCATTTACATAAACAAAAGCCGCAAAACAGTTGAACACAGAGACGGGCAGAGTCCCAGGGCCCGATAGGGCCCAATGTTAACGTGGCCTAAAACGCATTTTTTGTGTCGCTGCACGCACGCGCTCATAAATCAAAAGCCAACTTGTTTATAACTGAAAGCGATCAATTAAAACGTTAACGCAAAAAAATAACTAAGATGCGAACCGAGTTG
Source organism: Drosophila funebris (assembly GCA_018901825.1). Classification (NCBI taxonomy): domain Eukaryota; kingdom Metazoa; phylum Arthropoda; class Insecta; order Diptera; family Drosophilidae; genus Drosophila; species Drosophila funebris. The sequence goes on from JAEIFK010000688.1 coordinate 3,768,098, forward strand.
CCTCTTTGTCTTGTTGTTGTTGTTGTATATGTTGTTGTTGCTGTTGTTGTTGTTGTTGTCTGAGCGATGAGCGGTTGATCGTAGCGATCGAAGCGATGCTTGATCGTGCCGAAAACCGAATTTGAAACTGGTCAGAGATGGGCAACTTGGACGCTGCCTCATGCATTCCGTCGGCCTAATTCTCTGTAAAAGAAACATTTAAGTAACGCTTATTTATTTTTTCTCTCTCTCTCTCTCTCTCTCTCTCTCTCTCTCTCTCTCTCTCTCTCCTTCTCACTCCAACTGTCGTTTCACTCTTCATTCGTTTGGTTGAAATGTTAAATACTTGAAAAGAGTAAATTCCATCGTTGTTAAAGCCGCTAACTGCATTTTGGTGTCGCTTGCGAAGTTGGTAATGAATCGAGGCTGCCGCTGCACTCCTCCCCTCATCTTCTCTGCACTTCTTGTTGGCCATGTTCAAAGGCCAAGCTCGTCAGTTAATCAATTGTTGTTGGCTGAATGACTAAGCCAGGCACATAAACTGAGCCAACATGATAAAGTATCCTGGCATTTATAGTTAACTCGCTCTCTCTCTCTCTCTTCCTGCCACCTCCCTCTCTTTCTAACTTCCTGTTAACGATCTGTGGGAGTCGATCAGCCTGAGTGTGCACCCTACTGTGTTCTCTTTAAAGATCGATAGATCTGCGGCTAGTGAGCTGTACTTAGGTGAATGATCAGTTTTATGTGTGTACAAGCTGTTCTGCAAGCCTTCCATGGCCACTTAATTGGCAGCTACTTGATGATGAAGTTGCCATATTTGAACCTTGATATACACCTCCGCCAAGGTCACTTAATTGACAGAAACTTGGTATAAAATAAATGAGTGGCTTACGGCTGCTTAATTGGCTACTACTTGATGTCGAAGTTGTCTTTATACAATCAGTTTAAATCAACGAAATTTTGTTTAAATTTATATATTTTATTTATATATTTTTAGCATTTTATGAAAACTTTAAAAATGAATTTGTTATGGTAAATTTAAAATTATTCTGATACTGCGAAATCTGCCGTGAGATCTGAACACTTCAGACAATATTTTGATGCATGTTGTGCTGGTTTTCATGATCAATATAAAATGTTCAGAAAAGTATTTAGTCCACTTACTAACCTTACGGCTTATCACTCATATAACATTTACCATCTGAAGATCTTTTGCACGATCAAATTCCAGTTGCTCCCATCGCACATCGCATAAGCATTTGAGCTGTTCTGTTGGCAGCTTTCTCTTTAGTACTTGGGCATTACAACCAAAGGACAACGTTACCTTGGCCGATTCTGATATTCGATCGCTATCAGTGGCTGCACAACACCCCAAAAACAATGTGGCCCAAGCCTTATCAGTAAATGTGGCCCAGGTCTCGGCGAGGCAGCGACAAGGCAGCCAGGCATTTTGCTCGGCTTGACAACACCCCTGCAACAGGCAACAGGCAACTGGCAATGGGCAAAAGGCAGCGCGAGTATCTCAGGCAATGTTCAAGTCAAAACGCGTATCGGGATTATCAATAATGTGCAATGCTACAGCTCATAAAATCTCTGTGTGCCCAGAGAAGCCACAAAGAATTACAAAATTGTACGCATCGGCGCTGACGGCGGGCAGTCGGGTGGACTGGCCAAAAGATACCGCAGAATCGCTCTTGAGTTGGAACTCTTGGTTGTTGTTTTTGTTGTTTTTGTTCATCTTAAGGCCTTGATCAGGTGCCGCCGAGCGATCCATGAACACTTAGCAAAGCAAAGCCAAAAAAGATGCTGCCGCAGCTGATGATGTATCCCAGGTAAAGCCAGGCCATCCACGCTAGCTGGCCAAATAAGATGTGGCCAAAAGGGGGCGCGAGGTAAGGCGCGGCGATCGCGATGCGTGCGGCGCGATAAGGAGCCGATGCAAACCATTAATTAGGAGCTGCAGATACCTGCAGATTTTGTCCAGTTTGCAATGTTGAAAATTAAGGCTTTAATCGTGCATGAAAATACGTGAAACTTACGCGTCCTCAGCGTCATTATTATCAACTTCATCATCATCATCGCAGTCATCATCATCATCTGCATCCACAGCCCACAGATGCAACGTGATCGCGATAAGATAAATCGCATACAAATTTGCCTTTATGCAAGAGCGCCGAGTTGAATCCGTAATGATTATTATTTATGCAGGGTATCAAATGTGCCCCCAATGCGTGTGTCAACAACCCAAACTCTGTCATTTATTTCAATGAAAACAATCAACAGCTCAGCTCTCTCGTCTCTCATTAATCGCCCGCCAATATGTCAATGTCATTGTCTTTCGCTCTGCTTCCATAACCTAACCCATTTCACACTCGCACACACACACACTCGCACACACACACACACACACGCACACACACACATGAATACCAACAAGAACACTATAATACAGCCATGCACAGCTACGCAAATTATCAATGGTAACTGTAAAGCAGAGAGAAGGGAGCGTATAGGCGAAACGAATATACTCTATCATGTTTAATTAATAAATAATAAATAATTAAATAATATTGTGCAACTATTTTATATTTATTCAATACAGCAATGAATCAATTTTAATAATAATAAATGTTAATTATGCTCAGCAATTTTATCAGCATGAATTAAAAATAATTCTGTTGTTGTTATTAAAATATAAAGCAATTGTTTATTTAGCTTGAATTTTATGAAGTAAGAATGTATTAAATTACTAACAATTGTTTTAGTTCAAATTATAGCTATAACAATGCTTAGTAAAATAAACAAATGTCTGAATCAAATAACACATATGAGATAAATGCAATTATATATATATATATATAATATTAAAATATGTAATATTAAGATATGTATAAAATTTCAATTATTTTCCAGCCTTTTGCATTAAATCTTGTAATATTTATAAAATTAACAATACAATATCTTCTTATAATATAAATATAATTACTATTATACCCTGTGCCCATTAAAATGGGCAAAAAAGGGTATAATAATTATTTTATAGATTATTGTTTAATCTTTTAATATATTATAATATTATAGAAAAGAATAAAATATATATATTATTTACTAGTCTTTTCTCTTAATTATATAATGTAAAATGAACAATACAACAACTGCATTCCTCAAATAATATATTTGAGTTATTTATGCTTGGGAATATCTTCAGTAAAATAAATGTAATTACTATCATTTTTATGGATTATCGCTCAATCTTTTAATATATTAATTTAATATTATATTTACTATTCTTTTCTCTTAATCATATAATATAAAATTAACAATACAATATACAACAAATGCAAATAATATATTTGAGTTATTTATACTTGATATGGACATATCTTCTTATAAGATAAGTATAATTACTATTATTTTATAGATTAACGCTTAATCTTTTAATATGAATTATTACATGGACACTTGGTATAGGAATACCTTCTATAATACTACCATTTTAAAGTCTTATCTCTTTATTTTTTTACAATAAAATTAACAATAATAATATAAATATATTGCAACTCTCATAGAACGCAAAATTAACAGCAGTTTTATAGTTGCTCTAGGAAATCGAAATAGTTTGCCTACCTGAATGAACTGAGTGTGTACAATTGGCAATTGGCAATTGGCAGTTGTCGGTTTGTCAGATTTTCTCCCTCTTTTTAGATTTTTAGTGGCCTGTGCCCCCTGCCTGCATGTTCCCCCCTTATCAAGAACGCTCTATCTGCATTGAAGCGCGAAAATTGCAAACCAATGTTGTTTTGACAATGTGCAATAATTTGTAGCCAATTTTATGTGTCTACCGGCGGTTCAGCTTGGCTTGTTTCGGGTGCCCCGAATCGTCCCCCCCTCCCAATCCAAGCATTCATTGAGGCAGCTAGCCCACTGGGTAACGAGACCCCGGGCCACATGGACCGACAATTTATGGCCGCTAAATTAGCAAGAAATGGAAATTAAGAAAAATGTTGCTTTTATTGCAAACAGTTGTAGTCGTCTTCCAATAAAAGCATATTTATTTATACACAGCCCCACTATGGACATGGCTACGAGTACTGAATTGTTATTGTAGCTGTATCGCAGACGTTTATGACTTTCGATTCGTTGGAGGCTAATGAGGCAAGTGGTTGGCTTGTGGCTGGATGGCTGGCTGGTTGACTGGCTGACTGGCTGGCCGGTTGACTGGTGCAACGATTGGGTGGCTGTTCAAGTAATTGACGAGGCAGTCAACAGCCAGCTGAATGGAGATTCACATTGAGTCAATGTGAGCATACAGCTAGACTCTTTAAGCTATTCTACTGATTTAGTAAGGCTCTGATATATGTATGTATGGCCAAAAGTTCAGGTGGTGTCTTGGATTGGATGATAAGCTGCGAGGCAAGCACTTTGATTTGACTTTGAGACCCGAAAAACTTCAAACTGAAGCAATTTTTTGATGTAGGTACAAAATGTTGGCCACAAAACTCAAATGCGATTGCCCCAAATTAAACCAGGGCCGGTTCAGCAGCACAACGCTTGAATAAGGGCGCATTTCAATACAAATTAACGTTATTAAATATATACAAATATTGGAATTATAGATTTGTGTATAGAAGTGAAAGAATTGCGATCTACATTTATGAAGATCTAAAAAAGATTTCTATCTACGAAATGCTATAGAAATGTCTTCGATATGCCGAAATGCGACCCTGTTAACCAGTGTTATCAAAGTTAGCGCATCTATAAATAAAAAAGCCTCTCTTTTGACACTAAACTGACTTGTTAACCGAAATATTTACGTCGGTTGGTTTGGCTGTGTTTAGACCAAATGACAGCCGACCCGCAGCTGCAGAGCCAATCCTAACTCTACAAGTAAAACCCAAAGACAACCCCTAAGACTGACTTTAACTTTCGCTCAGCGTTTGTGAGTAAAAAAAAAAATAGAAAATAGAATTCAATTGAAAGTTTTGCTTAGTGGGCGTCTGTGGCAAGGTTTCAGCCATTACGGCGTAACAAATCCCACAAACGAAATTGATAAAATAAAAAAAAAAGAAGAAATATATTTAAGCCCGTAGAAAGTAAGAGCAAAGAAAAGTTTTTAATATTTGACGTGTTTTTTTTTTTTTCTTCTCTTTTGCAAAACTTTTTGCATTGAAATAGGTACATCGATGTAGAGCTAGGAGTGAGAGTTGGCCGGGGGAGGGGGAGAAGTTTAGAGGGGGTTATAGACACAACAGAAATTGAAAAGGGTTTAACTTACGCTTGAACTTTTTGCGCCTTTGTGCCGGTTAACCCATATATGTACGCGCTCGTCATATGTGTAACTCAAAGATACAAGAAAAAAGCACACACAGATACAGAGATACAAACGCAGATACCGATACAGATACAGACACAGGTTGAGATTCCTTTTGCACTCGTTGAGTTCAGATCAAAGCAGCGTCAACGTTGGCGGCATTTCGCCTATTAATGATTGATTGTAAAATTTGCTAATTTAAGCAATGTGAATTTATGTTGGTAGACGCGAATCACAACTCCACAGGTCCAATGCTCGCAGAGCTCTTGACTGGACGTTGAGTCGTTTAATTTTTTTTGGTGGGGGCCCCATCAATTTTATTGCGCATTTAATTGATCATAAAAATTATTCATTCATTTCCTCAGTGATTGCAAAATCAGCAACAAACATCATCGCTGTGGGCCCCGTGAACGACAGCAACAGCAACAGCAACAACAGCACAAATATGCGATGATAGTGCTGCGATATCTATAAAATATGCATGAGTAGAAGAAGCTTGGAAGCTTGGGAAAAAAATGGAGGCGGCCAAAAAGTGTTTAGGCCAAAAATTCTAATGAAGCAAACGTGGATTACGTTTCACAGTCGAAAACGAGGGCATTACAAACAGTTTGCAAGTGTACATAAAACACAGAATATATTTAGATGAAACTGAAGCTGTAGATGAGAGACATAAGTTAGTTGAAGAGCAAGTAAAGTGAATGGATATAGTAATTGTATTATTATATAGTATGATAAGATATTTTGTCATTTTATATGGCTGCTTAACGGCAGAACTTGGAGTATGGAAAGTTAGTAAGTTTAGCCAATCTGTAATAAAAATGTTGACAACTTCGTAGACTCGCAACGCAGCACAAGATACAACATCATCACCTTGATGAATTTATATTATTAAAATGCCATTTGTTTTAATTTATTCAACAACTTTCCAGCCTGCTCTCGTGTGCGCTCCATTTCTTTATTTTTATCTTTTATGTGTGTTTTGCGAATTTCTTAACATTATGAAAAAACTGCTCCAGTAAGCACAAAAAAAAAAAACTGAGAACTGTGTGCGACGGCCAATCAATGAACCCACTCATTCTGTTTAAGATATAGATACAAAGTCCGTCCTGGGTATCTTTGCGCCCTGGTTTTGAGTATCGTATGTCAAGGCGAATGGTTTATAACTTACTTAGCCAGCCAGATACTACTACTTTTAGTATAACCAAAATATGAAGAAAATAAACTGCTGCCGTGCAAATTTCAGCTATAAACATGCAAATTAAATAAGAAATAAAATAAAAACGATTTTTTTCGATTATCATTTTTGTTTCGTTATATTTTTATATATATAAAATTTTTTTCGCTTTTTGGCTATAAACTAGAAAACATAAAATTACAAATAAAAATAAAAATACAAAAATACATTTAGATAGTTAAAGTTACAGTTACAGTTACAATATTTACAACGACAAGCACATTGCGTATATCAATATGAAGAGTTATAGCTAACAGATACATGTACACATCTAGATGTAATCAGTCGATTTATGTTTTTTTTTTTTATTCTATAGTTCGCTTTTTGCACACACACACACACACACAAACACAAATTTGACATTTTATAGAGTTAATATGGCTGCATATACTGTGTGTGTGTGTGTGTTTGATGTGTGTATGTGTTTTCGATTTCCAGCTAATTAACTTATCGACTAACGTAACTTATGAGGAGAAAAGTTTACAATTTAAATACATTATTATTTGTTGATAGGACATATTGTGTTGTGGCGAAATGTTATAAAATTAATAGTTCTTGTTGTTCTTTATTTTATTTATATATATATATTTATGTATGTATATAATTTAAGCTTAATCAAACAAAATATCACAATTATTAAACAAATAAACGTACAATTTAACATTTAAGCGGTTGAGGGGCTCCTAAAAGATTTATATACAATTATACAAGAGATAAAAAAAAAACTATGAAACGAAACGAAACGAAACGAAATGTCTAACAGTTAACTAGTTTTCTTTTTGCTTTTGGAATGCATTTAGTTGGACCTTTGTGCAAGCGAGAGCGAGCGAGTGAGATAGGGAGAGCTAAACAGGCGTAACAAACAACAACAAGGTAGATTTTAATCGCATCCAACTAATCTGTAGCACTGTTCAGTGCTGTTCCTATGCTCAGAGCTCAGAGCTTAGTTCTGTTTCTTTTCTGTTCTGTGTTCAGTTCTCTGTTCTGTTACATGTTCCCTCTATCTATCTATTTATCTATCTGTGTGTGTGTGTGTGTGTGTGTGAGCAGACTCTGACTGTGAAAGCGCATTTGCCAGTTTGATTTTGCTGAATGCCTTGGATCCAAGTACACGACACGACACGACACGACACGAATCGAGAGTTTGGGACAGCGGCACACGTGCGAATCTCTCTCTCTCTCTCTCTCTCTCTCTTATGGCTTTTTCTGGTTTTTGGGGTCGCAACTTGAACAAAAACATAGCCTGGGAAATAAATGAGACGCGGGCGTAGTGAATACGTGGACCTTCAGTGCGCTCCGCAAGGTCATACGCTGACAATTTGCTAATTTTTTGTTGTTTTTATTTTTTTTTTTTTTTAAGCTTTTTAGCGAAACTCAAAACTACAAGCAAACTTAGTTAACAACGTTTGCACTTTTGCAATGCTGCAGAGCCACATCACTTGCCTTAAATTGAAAACTGTTGATTCTTTTCGAGTTTCATTCGTTTAGTTCGTGTCTTTTCCTTACAGTTTACCTTCTGGTTTGACCTTTTTGCAAAAAACTTTTCGCCTCGGTTTGAGCCAATTTCAGCGCGTAGTTTTGCATGCTGCTTGATCCCACATTCGTTAGTAACCTTAGCAAGAGTCGTCTCTTGGCAATTGGCACGTGTAGTTGGGTCCCAAAAACTGTCAGTCTGACTCTCTCAGTGTGTGTGTGTGTGTGTGTGTTGCAGCTGCCAAAACGCCTCTGCCGCAACATACGTATACCAGTAACTGTCTGTTGCCGGTCTAGCTGTGGCTCTCAGTGCCCTGACTGAATGCAATGGCCCTGACGATGTCGCTTGCCTCACAAATTTCCTTCCTATTTTTTTTTTTTTGTTTTGTTACAATTTCTTTTCATTTTTCTTTTGTTTTTCCCAACTCTTCTTTCTCTTTTCCTTTTTTTTTTTTTTTTGCTCACATGAGCTCTCTGATGTTGCCTATTTGCTGTGTCCCACACACACACACACACGCTTGAGCTTGTTACTGTAAAATGCAGCAGTTAAGATGAACTAACGAGTGAACGTTGCAACAACCAACGAAAACGACATCAAACAACAACAACAACCACAACAACAACAACAAAAGATGGTGGTACATAGAGAAAATAACAAAAACAAAATAAAAAGCAGAAGGAGGAGGATGAAAAAAAATTGTTTTGGGCCTTGGCTGCGTCGGCTACGTCTGCTACGTCTACGTCTACGTATACGTCTGACTGTGCCCCCCTTTTGTTGCCAACTGGTTGTTGCATGCAACATCAATTTTCTGAATCTTGCTACGAGCCAGGAAACTGAAAATAGCTGGCCGTAAGAAAACAGAACAGGGCCAACAACAATTGGCTCGGCTCCCCCGATGCCGTCTATTCAGATACCGCTGGCTATACCTCTACTCTTCCCCCACCCCACCCCCACCCGCCCTCTCCGCACCCACCAGTTACGTCGACTATTTGGTATTTTACTGTTTACTGTTGTTGTTGCTCTTTTATTGTTGCTGTTCATTCTTTCTTTTACTCGTTTGCTTGCCCCGTAGCTGTTGCAATTGTTGTTGTTGTATCTGTTGTATTTGTTGTTGTTGTTGTTGCTGCTATTTTAACATGTAACTAGGCTTTTATCGCTAAACGCTTTTCATTTGCATATTGACTGTGACTTGTGACTGCGACTCGCATTGCCTTTGCTGAAGGAAAGCTATCGGAAAAGCTCGTAAGTCCCATGTCAATTGTGGTAAACTCTAGCATGAAGTTAAAAACGAGTTTAAAAACAACACGAAGCACGAGACTCACACTCAATTCTATGCAAAAACTAATGCTCAATATTTGAAAGAACTGAAATGAACCGGTTCCAATGTGAACTTGCATGTAGATCAGTTCTAAAAAGTGAATAATTACAAATATGAGTTAATTTCATTGAATGCCTAGGCTAATCTTCTGGCAAGTCTCTCTTTCGCTCTTCCTTTCTCTTTTCTTGACTCTAGATAGTCTGATAGCGCTCTCTCTCTCTCTCTCTGTCTCTCTCATTCCCAGAGATCTGAACCAGCATAGAACTGAACTAAACATGAGTTATGTTAACTTTAGTTCCTTGAGTCTGCTTCTTGCCTAAGAGAAGAATTCAAAATAGCTTTTATGCTGCTTCTAAAAGCTTTACAAGATAACGGCATTCATTTGATTACACTTAATTGCTCTGCCTCTGTCACACTCTCGCTATCTGTCTCTCTCTCTCTCTCTCTCTCTCTTTGTAGAACCTGCTTAGCTTAGCTCCTCTAACTCACATGTGTAAATTACGTGATGCTGGCGTTGGCTGCGACGTCGCCTGAGGTGGCAGCGGCAGACTTTGCTGTTGTATGCCACCCGCTAGGGGTATCATTTGTGGTGCAGCGCCGGCTGTTGCAACGCCACCGCCACCGCCACCGTTGCCACCGCCACCCATAAGCAGCGCCGCCTGCTGTTGTTGATTATTGTTGTTGGCATTGGAGCGATGCGGCTGCTGCGTCGAGGGCTGTCGCCGGAAGCTGCCGGGTTGAAGGGGCGGCGGGGGGCAGCATAAACTGTTGCTGATGATGATGTGGATGCGGAGGCGGTGCCACTGGATGTGCGGCATGCAACGGCAATGGCAGCTGCTGCTGCTGCTGCTGATGCACATGATGATGATGGTGATAGGCGGGATGGTTGATGGGCGCATGGCAAGGCTGATTGGAGCGCTGGGCATGCGATGAGGAGACATCGGGAAGGGCAAAACGCAGTTTCTGCCAGAAGAGCTTATCACCCCACTGCAGATATGTGTTGGTCTTCAGATAGAGGCGCAGATCCGGATCCAGTTCCTTCTGCGGCACCTCGCCCAACACGATGACAATGAGGCGACGTCTGCGATCGCGGAGCACCGACTGATGCGCCGATTTGAACTCAAAGCGACACCATTCCGACTTGATGAAGTTCTCGGAGACGACCATAATGGTGCGACGGCTGCTGTCGATGGCCTGGACAATCGTCTCGGGCAGATAACCACCAACGGGGAAGTCACGCTGATGCAGGCAGAGCTTATAGCGTTGCTCGCCCATCTCCAGCATGGGGGCCAGCTCTTCATTGACGAACAGTTCATCCTTGGACGAATACGAAATGAAGGCATCGAAGAGTTTCTCCCGCTCATTCTTATCCACATCCTTCTGGCCATTGTAGAAGAGACGCACGCCGAATCGTGAGTGGCACCAGACACGCATCTCCTGGCGAAAGATGAACACCAACAGGGTGCAGATCATGATGAATATAAAGGCTGTAAGAATGGCAACCAGTATAGGAATGTAGTCCTGTTTGGGCGGCTGTGTAAGTATCATCTTGGTGGATGTCATATTGCCATTAATGGATTCCCCGGCATTGCCCGCTCGTTCAGCATAGTTGAAGCTATTGTCCAGGCCCAGTTGCAACGTTTGGCTGCACTGCACGACGGGCAGGGAGTCAGCGGATGCGGCATAGATGGCCATTTGCACCGGCTGCTGTTGCGTGCTGTTGCCAGGCATCTCACAGCGCAGCTTCTGGCGATCCTGCACATACTCATGTCGTCCCATATAATCACGCAGCTTGTCAATGAACTCGCAACGGCAACTCCAGGGGTTGCCCGCCAAGCGTAGCTCATTGAGGTAACTGGGCAGGAAGTTCCACACGGCGAAGGAGGTGATGGCATTGTGATCGAGTCGGAGTATCTTCAAATGATACAGATGGGTAAAGGTGAGCGTGTCGATGGTGGCAATCGCATTGTGCTGCAGGTAGAGCTCCTGGAGATTGTCCAATCCTTGAAACTCATTGCCATTGAGGGCACGCAGTTGATTGTTCTGCAGCTGCAACACCTCCAGCTCCAAGAGGCCATAGAATGTGCGATTGTGTAAGGTCTCGATGCGTGAGTGATTCAAATGGAGAACCTTCAAGCGTTTGCGACCAATGAATGCATGACTCTGCAGCTCCGTAAACGTATTTCCATCGAGATACAATTGCGTGGCATCCATTGGTATGTGAGAGGGCAGGGCGCGTTCGTAGGTGGCGCGACTGCAGTCGACAACATTGGAGGTCCAGGACTGATCGTGATAACAGGCACAACGATCGGGACACTCCATTTTGCAGTCGCAGGCCTGGAAGTCACAGCAATGGCACAGGGCAAAGCAATGCGATTCGTATTTGCATAGAAAGTCATTGGACTTGGCCTCGATGAGGGAGACGTGCGTGGCGCCGCGTGCATAAGACAATTTGCAATAGATCTGATCGAGATCCATGAGCTGCGGCTGCGTGCGTGACTCCCGATTGATCTTTTGCAGCCAATCGAGATTGCAATCGCATTGGTAGGCATTGTGGCCAATGTAGAACTCGGGTATCTCGCGATCCTCGGCAATGGGCGACAATCTCAATGCATTTGGCTCCAGAGTGGTCAGCTTGTTGCGTATGAGATCGACGCGTGTGAGATTGGGCTTCTTAAAGAACGTATAGGGCTGTATCTTGCTAATCAGATTGTCGTTCAGATACAGCACCTCCACGCTGTTCGGTATCGAGCTGGCGGTGATCTCCGACAGCAAATTGTAGCTGGCATCGAAGGTGCTCAGGCTTAGCTCGTTCTCGATCTCAAAGTAGTTGCCCAACTGGGTTATCCGATTGGCACGCACATCCAGCCACTGCAGACCAATCGGTATATGCGAATAATCGAATTTCTCCAATCGATTACCTGAGATATTCAACCACACCAGATTGGGCAATTCTGTGAACAATCCTGCAATACTCTTCAGTTGATTGCCATCCAATCGTATGGCCTGGAGTTGTGTATTCCTCTGCAAAGCACCCGCTTCAATGGACTTTAGTTTATTCCCCGACAGATTCAGTATTTGCAGCGAGCTCATGCGATCGAAGACCCCTCGTCGAATGTGTGTCAATGAATTCTCCGTCATCCGCAGTCCATAGAGATTCTCCAGTTGAGTTATGCTTGTATTCTCTATCTGACTTATCATATTCTCTCCCACATCCAGAGTTTTTAATAGCGGCACATGAGCCAAGGCCTCCGGCACCGACTGCAGTTTGTTATCATTGAGATGCAGGTCTTGCAGTTGACTACAATTGACGAGGGCACGCTGATCCAACTTGGCCAAGCGGTTATAGTCTAGAGAGAGCACCTGCAGATTGTGTAGGCCCTGCAGGGTGCGTTGCTCGATCACAGAGATACGATTGTTGGACAAGATGAGCGTGTGAAGATTGCTCAGATCGGCAAAAATGCCAGCGGGCAGTTGATCAATATAATTCTCTTCCAGTTTCAGTATCTGCAAACTGGCCAAGGGGCGAAAGATGTGGGCTTCGAGGCGACTTATCTTATTTGCCGACAGATCCAACATGACTAGCTGCTTAAGGCCCACAAATGTGGCCACATTTATCCACTGTGAGTTGAGTTCGTTGTTGGCCAAATCGAGCACTAACAGCTCGGCGAGCTCACCAAAGATTCCAGGCGCCAGTACATTAATGGAATTGTTCTTCAGATAAATCTCCTGCAGCTGCTTCGTTTCGGCAAAGAGCTCCGGGGGCAGCGAGGTCAAGCGGTTCGCCGACAGATCCACCACACGCAGCGATATGAGACCCTCGAATGCACGATCCGCCAGAAAGCTCATGCTATTGCGTGCCATATTCAAGTGGGTCAGACGCACCAATGCCGATAACATGGCCGACGGCAGACTAACCATTTTGTTGGCACTCAAGTCCAGAGATTGCAACGTTGAGCCGCAAACGCGCGACTTCCTTGAGCTCAGCGAGGCGCTAAAGTAAAAGTTGCTAATGTCTTGGATCTTGTTGTATGATGCATTCAGATGTTGCAACGACTTTAACGGACAGACCATGCCGTCCGGTATAAGCCAAATGTTGTTTAAACTCAAATCCAAGCGCTCCAGCTGCCTGAACTCTACGAAGCTATTGGATGCCATCTCCAATGACATTGTGGACCAGTCGCCATTGTGTGTACGTATTGTTAAGTTCCTCAGCTCATGCAGGCCACGAAATGACCCCTCTGTGAGATTACCCAGCTTACAGTACTCAATGGTAAGATCCCTCAGCTCTACCAATGATCGGAAACTGTCCGGACTGAGACTGCTCTGGAAGAACAACGCATCGTTGCACTCCAAACGCAATCGCACTGTGTTATGTGGCTGGATTACACTGAAGTTTGTGTTCTCCAGCTCCGAGTTGATTGTGCGCAGATGACAGACCAAGGTGATATCGTGCTCTCCGCCGCCGGACCAGCGGCATTCATCGGGAGCTTGGTATAACACCGTTTTGCTCAGCGCCGCCCCAAAAATGGGCATGACACAGCTGGCAATGAGGACGTAGAGCATGTGGCTAGCCAGCATATTTAGCTTGTTTCTAGCTAACTAGCTAGATCACCCCTCTTGTTGTTGTTTCTTCTTTTGGGTTGGATTCGATTTGGATTTCGTTTTGGGGTCTGCACTTTCTCGTTATTTGCAGCCCATTTTGTGGATATTTTGAATATCTTTTATTGAGATGCTTGCACAATCCACATGAGCGTGTAATAATAATAAAACCCACAACACACACACACCATATAAAATAGCAGCACTTTGGCTATTTATTTATTTGAATTTTTCTCTCTAATTTTTCTTCTTCTTCTATTTTGTTGTATTTTCGTAATTTGTTGTTGTTATTTTTAATTAAATTTTCTTGTTTCTTTGCTCATTCGCGCTGACCGTAATCCAAGTGGGGGGTGCGATTGCGATGTTTTTTAGCTTTGATAAATATTTTTCGAATAACTTTCGAGCACTCGACTATTCATTATGCGACTGCGACTGCGTCTCGTTTCATTCAACCGACAACGCGTGCGCTCAGCTCGAAGTCAACTCAAAAACTGATCGTACCGAGCAAACGGCAGAGAGCAGCAAGTGCCGCTGAGATCCGACTGTTGAGCATTGAGTGGACTTACGTTTCACTCAAATTATGCCTCTGGGCGAGCACTCAATGAACACGCACACAAAGACTTTGGCCGTTGAGAGCGTTGGGCTGCATAAGAGGTGGGAGAGCGAGAGCGAAGGGTGAGCAAAACAAACAAAAACATGACGAGTATGCAATGCAAACGCAAAACGCAACGCACAATAGGCGCAATGCACAGTGGGCTGAATATTGACAATGTTCTATGTTTGCATATGTGTGAACGTCTGCGTGCGTGTTTGTGTGCAAGTGTGGGCTGAGAAAAGGCGAAACAGATAGCGTGTGAGAGTAGGAAGTGCTCTGGCTGTAATATGAGCCAAAAGGAGGAAGTGAGATCGAAAGATAAGCAGGTGATATCCCGGACTTAAGTTTAAGATGGATTAGGGAACGAAGAATGTAAAGATAATGAATTGCTTGAGTTTGTTGTGATTACGTATCGCAACTATGTAACTATAAGTAACATAAATATAATTTTGATGAAAGTAGCAAATGCTTTAAGAAATCAATCCTACTTAAATCAAAATTTAACGACTTCTAGTACCCAGATTGGAAAGTTTAAGATTACAAATTTAAAAAATAAAAGATAATATATTTAACATATCTTTATTATTCCTACAACTGTTGTTAGTACTTATTTATACAACACAAGTTGCATGGCCAATTAATTTACAACCTGTCTAGTTCATGCAACATTTCTTTCCACTGTGCAATGTGTGTCTCCCTTGTCTGTTTCGTTGAGCGTCAACGCCAAGCGAACAATTTTCAATGAGACATTGACACTCGTCACACCGGTTAGACAAGTTTCCTTTGATCCAAACTGAGCTAAAGTCAAATTGAGTGAATCTCATATTCAGCAACTAAGCATGAGAGTGAAGCAACAAAGAGAGCAACGCGCTGAATTGCTTAGACCAGCATTGAGTGCGAGCGGCAAAGAATGAGCGTGAGAGCAGTCGTGTGATCTGCAGCGGCGGCTTAAGCGACGAGAGCAAAAATAATAATAAAAAATTATTGAAATCAATTGTTAATTCAGGCAATGTCAGTTTGATATACGCGCCATACGTACACACATATAAAAAATTGACTGATTTTTCTTGATTTATGAGAGCAGTTGCTGGGCCCTGGCTCCCCCACCAACAACTGATCGCTGATCGTTGATTGCTCTCGGACCTGACCGGCTGCTCGGTCAATCAGTGAAGCTTGCAAGCTGACGAACTGGCCAACTGACGAGCTGACGAACTGGCAAACTGTTGAACAGTCGAACTGTCGATCTGTTGCTGTTGTTTGTTGTTTGTCCAACGCGCTTACTCATTTTATGATTTTAAGACAAAATGGAACGGAGGCTGATCTGTTTGCATGATCGCTCCATATGACTTTAAATACACTTTCAAACTTTCCCAAAATATTTGTAGTTTGTGTACCTGTTGACGCCGTTGCCCCGACAGGTGCTGCTGATTAACCAAACACATCACCCGGTGCACGGTACACAGTACCCAGTCCCAGTTCGAGGCCCAGTCACAGTCTCTTCTCGGTTCAAGCGATGCGTATCTGTCAGCCAGCCTGTTAGCAACCAGAGTCTTGATCTGGTTGCCTCCTCAGCCTGTTCTCAGGAAAACCCACACCAAACTGCAGGTAGCCTACAAATTGTTCAAAGTTGACCGTGTGCAAACATCTTCGGCATGTTCATGGTCTCAGGTACATTTCACCTGGTATCTTTTGGCTAGGATTTTGTAACAAGAGAGCCAGCGCAGAGCAGAGCAGCGTTCTCAATTGTTTGTTCCTGCCTTTTCTTTTGGTGCCTTTTATCGATGGATCGATCGATCAGGCCAGTTGCCAGTTGCCAGGGTGTAAGCCAGGAAGTGCTACAACAAAATTAGGCTAAGGCCTTTCCATTGCACAATCTTCGCACAATGATGCTCAGATGCTACGGGCAAGGTAACCGTATACCGGTCTCAATCTCTGGGACGTCACAACCCAGCATTGATTTGATTTGATTAGATTAGTTGAGTTCAGTAACATTTGCTCGATGACGGATCACTGCTATTATTCTCGTTGCTTTTCTTCTCTATCTGCCTTCCTTCCTCCCTCTCTCTCTCTATCTCTATCTCTCTCTGCACTCGCTCAGTTCTCAATTTGCGCAAATTATTTTTCTTTGTAATCGTTTTGCTTGTCTTGGACTTTATTGTTGCCCAAGTGTTGCTGCTATTCGTATTGTAGGTGCACATTGCTCATTGGGTCACAGTCACAGTCTCAGCTCCCGCCTCACTGCCCCCTCTCCCTTTTCCCATTGCCATTCCCACTCACATTATGAGTCACATTATCTGTTGTTACTTTACCAGCTGCCGCCGCTTGCGAAAATTATTCGGCGTATTGTAATTGCTTTTGCTTTTTATCAATGACAATGAACGCCCCAGCGAATTGTGGAACAATCCAAATCCACAGACAACCCTAAAATTGTCTATTGTCAACATTTGAATGCCTATTTCAATCGGATCTGAAATGCATATAGTATACAGCTTATCAGCTAGTTGAAAATCATTGTGTAAGATATTGTCACATTATTTAATTGATTTCATCATCAAGATTCACCTTTGTTACTCAAGCAAACTAAAAAAAAAATGCAATCCATCAATTCTTATTATTGTAGAATAAATAAATAAAATAACATAATTCTTACATTCTCACATTCTTCTGCAAGTAACAAAAGTTATGACTTTGATTAGATAAGTTAAATATTTAAAATTTTATATTAAACAGTAAAAGTTACTAATTATTATATAATAATGTGTTAAAAAATAAATGTCGTAAACACTAAATTGCAGCTTAAAAGCAACTAGATACTCTAATCAATGCTAATTTTAAATTTAAACAAATTTAAAATCAATCAATAACAGTCACAAGCTAAAAGAGAGACACTGATTGCTCTGCAATTTTAGATAAAATATAATTGTTATTTTGTTTAAATAACACTTGACTAATTAATTCGATATTAGGCTAGAGTTCTTATTGCTTAAACTAATTCAATAAAACATTTAATCTTTTTAAAATATGATATTAAATATCAATTAGTTTATCTACGTATAATTTATATTTACAAAGAATCAATTTCAAACTACTCAACATTTTTTTCAATTTGTACCTAAATTATGGCAATATTTAGCGCAGAACTTCAGAAGAATCTAAGAATCTAGTAATTAAAAGCAAAGTATTGGATTAATTTATTATCAGTTGTTTTGTTGAATATATCAAGTAACATATGAAGGGATTTGCTCTGATAATTAAAGGAAGTATATTTCGTAATTTCAATTAATATGTGTCATAGCAATGGCATTTATCAGTGGATGGGACGACGCGAGTCAGCAAATAAATGAATGAATTCATACATACAACTCTATCTAAATAAAGGGTGTCTCACTCGCTCTCTCTCTCTCTCTCTCTCTCTCTCTCTCTCACACACACTCTCACTCTGTCTCTCTCTCTCTGTCTATTTGAATAACTTGGCATTGTTCTTAATTATAAAGCGTTGTCATGTGAGCTTGCCATTCATTCAGATTCAGCTTCAGATGGCGGTCGGCTTGGCTCAGCTGTTCTTAATGTTCTTTATGGCTTGACGCCTAATAAAAATTAATTTAATTTGTCTGTGTATTGCCAGAGTAACTGCCTGTGTGTATGTGTGTATGTGTGGGTGTGCAGTTAACGCTTATGTAAACAGATTCACTTGCAGTTCTTCTGCACGTATCGCGTCATATCTGACTGTGCAAAACATATTAATTAGCATTTCCAATTTCGTATGCATATCTTTTTAACTATCTCGTGATGCAACGTTGCACACACACACACACACAGTAAGAGAGAAAATAGCAGCACCCTGTGCATTCGCATTCGCATTCAGATTCTCAGTCTCAGTCTCAGTCTTGTTGGTCAGCGAATTTTTATTATATTTTCTTTTCGCTAAATATTCTTTAGGTATTTTTTTTTTTTATTTGTGCTTAGTATTTTGTTTAGTTCTTTTCATACTTTTATTGTGTGTGTATTTTGCCAGAGTTTGCTGTCGGTTTGGCATTGCGTCTGGCGCGACTTAACGAGAGCGTAAAAGCGAAAACATCAAAATAAATAGCTCAAAAAATTAACAAGACAGCGTCGCTTTTTTGTCTGGTCTTGAGGCCCTGACTGACTGACTGGAAGACTGGCAGACTGGCAAACTGGCAGACTGACAGACAGCCGCCGTGGCAACTAATCGAAACGCGTTGCAGCTGCCTCAACTCGGCGACTCCAGTCTCAATGGTTGCCTGCAAAGTGGTTGCCCAAGTTGTTGCACGACAAGAGCTTATAGATATTTTTAGGCGCGAGTGTTTACCTACAATGCGCTCTCAAAAACTTGGCAGCACGACTCACTGCTTGCCTCTTGCCCCATGTTGCCTGCCTGCCTGCCTGCCTGCCTGCCTGCCTGCCTGCCGCCTGTTGCCTGTTGCCTTTTGGCTCTTGGCTTTTTGCGTTCCAACTGGACGCACATCGGGCATCGAGTGAGTGAGAGAGAGAGAGAGAGAGAGAAAGAAGACGCGTTTGTCAGAAGACGCGTTGAGACGACATGGACAAACAGGCAGCTCGAACAGTGAAGTCTGACTACGGTCAGTCTCAGTCTCATGCATTTCTATACTCGTCTACTGGGCTCTTTCTGTTGTTCTGTGCCAATTGTTAGCTGGTTCCGCCAGAGGCAGGAGAGCACAGGAGCCAAGGCACAGGATACAGATACACTGAGTAGCTCAACTGGTAGCTCTATATAATTTGATGAACAAACAACGACAGCAAACAACCTTGATCTGACTGACTGACGAACATTAACATATGCAAGAAAAACCAGTCGAAAAGGCTACAGTCGACCGCATTCGACAGTATAATACCCTGTACAGGCTTCTATATTAAGAGTATTTTGATAATAGATACTTTGATTAAAATAAAAGTAAGAACATAACAGGTGTTTAAAGAAAACCCCTTTGAAACTCTCATTTTGCATATGAATTCTTTGCATGCTTATAGCAGCAAACTTTCACATATTTATACATATTCAATCAAAAGCTGAGTGTTACGACACTTAATTTACTTATGCCTGTGTCGCAGTAGTTCCCTATCTCGCTCGCACAAATATGCACACATGGTAAGCAGACGCATGTGTCACAGTCGTTCGCTGTCTCGCTCGCACACATGTGCTGCCTGCTGCTCTAAGATTCCGTGGAAAAATAACTTTTATTGCTGATTATCTGTCTTATTTACAAACCGATCTTGATGAAACTTTCAGCGTTCCTTCTACATATCATTCTTAACGCACCTGTTAAGTTAGAAGTGTCTACGTTGAAAAATGTGGCTATTATTCGTTTTTTTCGATTTGCGGGGGGAAGGGGGGGAGGTATCCAAAATTTAAAATAAACTTGATCTGCGTATGGTATACAGGAACCTTGATGCCAAATTTGGTGTCTCTAGCTCTTATAGTTGCTGAGATCGACGCGTTCATACAGACGGACAGACGGACAGACGGACGGACAGACAGACGGACATGGCTCAATCGACTCGGCTGTTGATGCTGATCAAGAATATATATACTTTATAGGGTCGGAGATGACTCCTTCTGCCTGTTACAAAAATTTTTTCACAAAGTTAATATATCCCTGTACAGGGTATAAAAAAAATGCAAAATGCGGGCAATAATAAAAGAAACGCCCCGTCTAAAGCCTCAGCTCAACTCAAACTCATACTCATACAGAGAGACTCGTTAAGGCAGCCCACAACAATATTGTGTGGGCGTAACGCACTTGAAATTAGCATAAGATGACCAGTTCTAGCTGATTCATTTCTATCCATTAGAATTAGTCAAATTATAGAACTAATTCACTTGCTAAATACAAGCTGAATGGCAAATGGTATTCAATTCATTCACAATTTTAACAAAGGGTTCCACTCAACTCACTCACACACAGGAAATGGCCATGAATAACGACTATACATAGTTGAGAGTATATTCATACTACTACAGACTTCTATGACTGTTGTTTGCTTTAGTATGTGCAGAGTTCTATAAACTCAGTCGTTCGATTCAATTAACTTGCCAGGGGACTGAGCAGCTGTTAAGAAACATCAAAGCGATGAGATCAGTTGACAAGCACATATTATGAAAAGAATTTAAAAATATATTTAATAGAATAGTTATATCCAAAAAGAAACCATATTAAGGCATAATTTACAATAGTTCAAACTAATTTTAAATAACAACAAAGTTCAATAATGCAAATAGAAGTTCAAAGTCTGATTTATATTTATGTCTTTAAAATACAAATATAAGAAAACCATTAAATATGAAATACCTAACAATTTATTAAAGTTTTATAAGAATAATATAAAAGACATATTCTAATATTCTAATTAAATAAAATGTACTTAACAATTTATAAAGTTTTATGTGCATTAAATAAAAGATATATTCTAATATTCAATTAATTGTACTTCAAAAGTATTAAATAATATTTAATTAAATATACTTCAAACGAATTGAATGTACTTAACAATTTATTAAAGATTTATATAAGAATAAACAAAAGGATGTATGATAATATTCAATTAATTCGACTTCAGAAGAATTAAATAAAATGTACCTAACAATTTATTAACGGTTTATATGCATTAAATAAAAGATATATTCTAATATTCAATTAATTATGCTTCAAAATAATTAACTAAATTGTTGTTAACAATTTATTAAAGTCTTATAAGAATAAAGAAAAGGATATATTCCAATATTCAATTAATTATACTTCAGAAGAATTAAATAAAATGTACCTAACAATTTATTAAAGTTTTATAAGAATAAACAAAAGGATATATTCTAATATTCAATTAATTATGATTCAAAATAATTAAATAAAATGTACCTAATAATTTATTAAAGTTTTATAAGAATAAAATAAAATATATATTTTAATATTCCATTAATTATGCTTCAAAATAATTAACTAAATTGATGTTAACAATTTATTAAAGTCTTTTAAGAATAAACAAAAGGATATATTCTAATATTCAATTAATAATACTTCAGAAGAATTAAATAAAATGTACCTAACAATTTATTAAAGTTTTATAAGAATAAACAAAAGGATATATTCTAATATTCAAATAATTATGCTTCAAAATAATTAAATAAAATGTACCTAATAATTTATTAAAGTTTTATAAGAATAAAATAAAATATATATTTTAATATTCCATTAATTATGCTTCAAAATAATTAACTAAATTGATGTTAACAATTTATTAAAGTCTTTTAAGAATAAACAAAAGGATATATTCTAATATTCAATTAATTATGATTCAAAATAATTAAATAAAATGTACCTAATAATTTATTAAAGTTTTATAAGAATAAAATAAAATATATATTTTAATATTCCATTAATTATGCTTCAAAATAATTAACTAAATTGATGTTAACAATTTATTAAAGTCTTTTAAGAATAAACAAAAGGATATATTCTAATATTCAATTAATAATACTTCAGAAGAATTAAATAAAATGTACCTAACAATTTATTAAAGTTTTATAAGAATAAACAAAAGGATATATTCTAATATTCAAATAATTATGCTTCAAAATAATTAAATAAAATGTACTTAACAATTTATTAAAGATTTATGTGCATTAAATAAAAGATATATTCTAATATTCAATTAATTATGCTTTAAAATAATTAACTAAATTGTTGTTAACAATTTATTAAAGTCTTATAAGAATAAACAAAAGGAAGAATTAAATAAAATGTACCTAACAATTTATTAAAGTTTTATATGCATAAAATAAAAGTTATATTCTAATATTCAATTATTTATACTTCCAAAATGTTTAATAAATAATTCTAAGTTATATTTTATCTAAAGAGTTATAATTTTGTGATTAAAGTAACAGTTAATCAGAAACTTAAAGTATTTTTTTCCAGCTAAGAATTCAAATAAATGTTGTAATCAGTTAGTTAAATGCAATAGATAAAGCATACATTATTAATGATCTTAAACTCTAATCAGATACTCCTACATTTAAATATTTTACATACTGAGTTACACAATATTTCACACTCCATGCATAAAAGACAAAGTGAAATGCCTAATATCGAAGGCTGAACCCAAAGTGACCCAAATATATGAAAATCTAATCAACTAAGTCAACCAATCTACCCACAATCTTAAATAATGGACAGATTCCAATTCCCAAAGTGCAGTATATCTCACTAATATGTCATCAATTTGCAACTAAATGCAATCAAATGTAAACAAAACAGCGTCAAAACGTGTTAACGATAGATAACTAAGAACAGAAAATGGAGAACAGATGTGATCAACTGAGTGAATCACTTTTTAAAGTTCCATAGACACAACTAGTTGATGAGTGACCAAAGTGAATCAAGATCGATATCGATAAAAAAAAAAAAAAAAAAAAAAAAACGGATAACAGATTAAATTACCATGTTTGTTCTTTTAGCTTTTAGCTCACGATTTCCATCTCCCTCAGCCAGCAATCTATGCATCTGTCTATCTCTGTCTGCTGTCTGTTTAGGATTGTGAAGTTTTTTTTTCGGTTTTCTTTTCTGTATCAACTGCTAATTAAAAGCGAGTAAAACACAGTCGAATCAAATAAATTTCTAGCCCTAAGAAAAAAGGGTAATAATTTCACAGACATTTCACATAAATAACATCAATAGAGCACACCGAGATTCTTTGAGGCAGCACTGAGCTGGTGTTGGAGTTCTAGGAAACGTGGGCCAAACGTTTTTCTAAACATTCTTTGCTTGTTTCGATATGATATTTGTTTGCGTCTCCCTCTACCTCACACAAACACACACACTCTCTATCTCTCTCTCTCTCTCTCTCTCTCTTTCTCTCACACTCTATTCTTCTTTTTTATCTAACAGAAAATAAAAAGAGCATAAGAAACATCATTAACATGTCGTAGATACGCGCAGAGATTCGAGTTTGATTCTTTTGCTGTATTTTGTTTTATATCTAACTGATTAACAATCGACATACTGTTGTTGTTGATTTGAAATGTTATTGGTATTGTTGTTCTTGTCGTTGTTGTTGTTGCTGTTGCCTCATATCAGTCAGTCAACGCGTCGCAGCTCAGTTTGAGTGAGGTTGCAGTTGCCCCGCATAGACTCAAGATCCTCAACTTGTACCTCCATCTCGATCGCTGTTCAATCGAGTACTCGCTGCCCCTTCCCCCCCATGCCATACAACACAGCAATCGTGTGAAGCTGCATGGACCATGGAGTAACTTGTATCTAAAATTTCAACTGTTGCGTGGAGAGGCAGCAGCAGCAGCAGCAGCAGGTTAACACGCCAGCGCAGGTTAAACTGACCCGGGGACCGGACCGCATCACTTTTGTGTGGTTGTTGTTGCCTTGTTGCCTTGGCCCGAACATTTTTGATTGCTTTTTTAATGTTTCCAATTTATACGAATCATTGTTGTTTCTTTTCTTTTCTTTTGCCTTTTTTCCCTTTTTTTTCTCTTTTTTTCTTTTTGTTTATGTAGCCTGACTATGAGAGTCCATAATTTAGCCGACATACGACAGCAAATGCTGAGAAAAATTACAAAATAAATAGCAAAGTGTGTGTTCGCAGCTATCTCTTTCTATTTGCCATGTTGCTCACTCATTTCAAATGTCATAAAGTCAAATGCTTTGTCGGCATTTGGCATTCGCCATCGACTCATCGATTTCAGTTACGCATTGCGAGCAATGTTTTTAATTAGACAGTTTTGATGTTGCGTCAATTGTCAATTGGACAATTGGCACACAAAAAGGGGGCGGGGGGCAGGCAAACGTTTTGCCAACAAGTTGGCTGCAACTTAGACGCCTGGGCCTAAAAAGGCGACGACGTTGTCGCCAACTTTGGCCAACAAATCTGTGTCAAGCCATGGGCAACATTCAACAACAACAGCAACAGTAACAGCAATAGCAACAGCAACAGCAACAGCAACAGCAACAATACCAACAACAACATTAACAAACATTCAATATCAAACATTCAACGTGCAACAGGCAACAGGCGGATGATCTGAAGCGCGACAAGTGATTGCCATCAGTTGTCAGGCCGCTATCGTTGATCACAATGTCAACAGCAGCAGCAGCAGCAACAACAACAGCAGCAACATTAGCAACATCAGCAGCAACAACAACAACAACAACAGGCACTCAGTCAGACTGGCGGCAGCATATTCCCGTGGGGAGCTGCATTTAAAAGGCATTTAAGCCACAAAATCTCAAGACCAGCAGCAATATCAACAGTTGCCGCAACAATTACAACAAGTGAATCAAGTCCCAGCTGTATAACGAATACATTTATACACTCTTAAATCAACGACATTAATAAAAAATACTGGCAAATTGTAGTTAAACAATTTTATAATTCAATTATGATTTGTTTTTATATATTATAAATATTAATATAATATTATAAATATTATATTATATTATAAATAATGATTGTAAATTTCAGATTAAATATATTATAATCTTAAGAAATTTAATAAAGAGTTTTCTTAGCTTAAAAACAATTACTTTGCCAGCTTTTCTGCGCTTCTGCTTTTCGCACAGTGTAACTTGATGAAGTCGTAATGTGTGTCTGTGTGTGTGTGTTAAATAAATTGATTCGACTAATTTAACGTATGTCAGTGTGTATGTGTGTGTGTGTGTGTGTTGTTATGCATCTTTAGCTCAAGTGCATATCGTTTCATGAAATGCTTAATTGCTGTGCATCGCGCACACTTAATGACAAAGTTATCATACCCCATTCGCCAAAAGGGTTTCCACAAATGCCACAATAAGGCTCGAAGACGCCGCCGCCTGTTACTTGCTGTTGTTGTTGTTGGCGTTGTTGTTGTTGTTATTGGTAAGCAGCAGCTTTAGCTGTTTTAGCAGCTGGGAGCCAACTTTCGTGACATGACAATTTCGATGACGACGATGATGAGCCGCTGCGCCCCAGCTCAAGTGAAGCTGATCAAGATCAAGGCAACTGCAGCGATTGCGACTGCATGATGATGTTGTCGTTGACAGTGACGACGACGATGCTGATGCTGACGCTGACGATGACGATGACGATTACGATGAGGACGAGGCTGAGGCTGAGAATGATGACGACGACGACGACGACGACGACGCACGTTGACGATATGATAGACGCACTCATCACATCAGATCACATCACATCATCAGGCGGGACGTGCGCGTTGATTGTCACAGCGTTTCGTTCACTGTAGCTGGAACTGGGATCTGGTAGAGCTAAAGCTACAGCTATTGCTACTGCTACGGCTACTGCTACAGCGGCATGCGGCATGCGGCATGTGGCATGCGGGCTCCACTCAACGTTCAACGAAAATTGCAATTTGCCGTCATTTTGTAATGAGGGAGCGCCGACTTCGTCGTCGTTGTCGTTGTCGTCAATGTAGCGACGTTGACGCTGCTCGAAATTATGGCAAATTGTTTATGGGGTGTTTAAATGGCCAGCAAAGTTATTGTTGTTGTTGTTGTGTTAGTTGTTGTTGCTGTGGCAGTGGCAGTTGTTGCTGTTGTTGCTCTTGCAAGTTGGTTACGCGAGGCGAAGCTATAATTTTATTTGTAAATAAATTCACGAAAAACCAACAACAGAGCTAGTAGGGCTAAGGGAGATATGTAAAGGGACAGCGTAAATGAGAGACAGAGACAGAGAGAGAGCGAGAGAGGGAAGGTAGATAATAGTGGACCCGCCTAACGCGCGCTGTGATCATTAATCATTCGCTCCCTGGCAGCGGACAGCAGCAACGCCTGCAACGCCAGTCAAGTCAAGTCAAGAGAAGAGAGTGGTACTAGGGTCTCTCCGGCAGTCCTCTCAGTATCACGTCTCATACACAGAGCACAGAGTTTGAGTGCGTGTGTATTTAACTAACTCATTATAAATAAGCTGGAATCCCTAACATGCAATTAAATAACGTGGGTCTAATCCTAATGAGACGACAGGCACTATGTCATGTAGTTGCTGCTGCTGTTGTTTCAATGTTTC
Organism: Drosophila funebris; assembly: GCA_018901825.1. Lineage (NCBI taxonomy): Eukaryota > Metazoa > Arthropoda > Insecta > Diptera > Drosophilidae > Drosophila > Drosophila funebris. Next base: position 3,794,656 of record JAEIFK010000688.1, read on the forward strand.
GCTGTTTGCGTTGTTTGCGTTGTTTCGTTATTTTGCTATTCCCTGTGTGTTGCTGTGTCTGTGTGTCTTAGTGTTGTACCCCAGCTCCCAACTTGGCCATGCAACATTTGCGTTTGCGCATGCTCATTTCCCCGTAGTCACAAACACAAACCATGCCACGCATGAGTGAAAGCTGCGATTTAGAGAATACCACATAGCATAGAGAACAAAGAGAGAGAAATGAAGATACATATACGTAGAGAAATAGGCAGAGCAAGCGGGAGAGGGAGAGGGAGAGTGGAACACGTGTTCCAAGCCAATTGCAAAAGGCATGACTTATAGACAGCTCGATGTCTGCAACAAAAACCCCAAAAATTAATCATATTTGAGCTGAAAATATTGTGGCTACTTCTCACCCATATGTGCATACATGTGGTGCTGGTGTGTGGTGTGTGGTGCTGTTTGTGTGGGCATTCTAGGAAAGCCAAAACGACGATTTCAGCAGCGTCTCTCACTGAGTTCAACGACAGCGTTTCTTCTTTTACGTCTGTTGAAATATATATCAGTTCCACTATCAGCTGCTAGAGAGAGGAAATGATCGAATTTCTGACAAAGTTGATTTCAAAAAAACTAAATGAATGTGTGATTGTTGTGGGGCTTCTTCTTCGTCTTTATGACAAAGGTATTTTTAATTGACACACAAGAATTTGATAATTGGACGTTTCATATAATAATAATCAATTTCTACGCTCTTCAAAATACGAGATGATGAAAGTGAATGAGATTTGTTAAGAAAATATAGAAATTATTTTGTGTATTATTAACTTATTTATAGCTTTGTCTGCAGTGTAAAGTTAATTAGTGAATGCTTTTTGTTATCTATATTTCATATAGCCAATTATTGTAAATAAAATAAATAAAATAAATAAAATAAATGAAATAAATAAAATAAATAAAATAAATAAAATAAATAAAATAAATAAAATAAATAAAATAAATAAAATAAATAAAATAAATAAAATAAATAAAATAAATAAAATAAATAAAATAAATAAAATAAATAAAATAAATAAAATAAATAAAATAAATAAACTAAATAAAATAAATAAAATAAATAAAATAAATAAAATAAATAAAATAAATAAAATAAATAAAATAAATAAAATAAATAAAATAAATAAAATAAATAAAATAAATAAAATAAATAAAATAAATAAAATAAATAAAATAAATAAAATAAATAAAATAAATAAAATAAATAAAATAAATAAAATAAATAAAATAAATAAAATAAATAAAATAAATAAAATAAATAAAATAAATAAAATAAATAAAATAAATAAAATAAATAAAATAAATAAAATAAATAAAATAAATAAAATAAATAAAATAAATAAAATAAATAAAATAAATAAAATAAATAAAATAAATAAAATAAATAAAATAAATAAAATAAATAAAATAAATAAAATAAATAAAATAAATAAAATAAATAAAATAAATAAAATAAATAAAATAAATAAAATAAATAAAATAAATAAAATAAATAAAATAAATAAAATAAATAAAATAAATAAAATAAATAAAATAAATAAAATAAATAAAATAAATAAAATAAATAAAATAAATAAAATAAATAAAATAAATAAAATAAATAAAATAAATAAAATAAATAAAATAAATAAAATAAATAAAATAAATAAAATAAATAAAATAAATAAAATAAATAAAATAAATAAAATAAATAAAATAAATAAAATAAATAAAATAAATAAAATAAATAAAATAAATAAAATAAATAAAATAAATAAAATAAATAAAATAAATAAAATAAATAAAATAAATAAAATAAATAAAATAAATAAAATAAATAAAATAAATAAAATAAATAAAATAAATAAAATAAATAAAATAAATAAAATAAATAAAATAAATAAAATAAATAAAATAAATAAAATAAATAAAATAAATAAAATAAATCAAATAAATGAAATAAATAAAATAAATAAAATAAATAAAATAAATAAAATAAATAAAATAAATAAAATAAATAAAATAAATAAAATAAATAAAATAAATAAAATAAATAAAATAAATAAAATAAATAAAATAAATAAAATAAATAAAATAAATAAAATAAATAAAATAAATAAAATAAATAAAATAAATAAAATAAATAAAATAAATAAAATAAATAAAATAAATAAAATAAATAAAATAAATAAAATAAATAAAATAAATAAAATAAATAAAATAAATAAAATAAATCAAATAAATCAAATAAATAAAATAAATAAAATAAATAAAATAAATAAAATAAATAAAATAAATAAAATAAATAAAATAAATAAAATAAATAAAATAAATAAAATAAATAAAATAAATAAAATAAAGCAATATTTTAAATTATTAATTAATTACTAAATAAAAATGTAGAACTATCTTGATTGAGTTGCAACTATTCTATAACTTCCAAGCATTCATCAATCTTCCATTTATTTATACATAAATTTGCATATTCCCAATATTTCAGTACTATACTATATTTTACAAGAACAGTTAAGAAATTCTTAAGAAAAATGTTTAGTATCTTTTGCCATTCCATGACTTTTATTGAGCCAAACATTTCACAAAAGCATTAAGCATCTACTGCAGCTACTGATTTAGCTCACAATACTAATCTATGCCCTTCTGTTAACTGTTTGTTGATTTTAGCACTGCATTCAGTCCCAAATCCATTCTTGGTAAGAGTCACTGAACACTGAACTGGCAGTGATGCATTTCATTTTATGCTGTTACATGTAATTAGAATTGGTAGACCTACAGACAATCCAAACGATGATCATTCGGTGCAGTAGCTTAAGTTTATCCCTATTCATATTCCAATTCATAGACAAGCTCAGCCCACGCACAACAACAACGGTTGGCAAACTAATGAGTCGTGGCACTTGCGAGCCTCGCAAGTTGTAACCCTCGGAGTTTTAGAGGCCTGTCAAATTCCTAGGAAAATCTTTTATGATCTCACTCAAAAGACGAATGTGTAAGACAAAATAAAAACCCTTCTATGAGCGGCACACTCTAATTGCCATGGCAAGCATTTTAAAGTGGAGACGAAGGGCTATAAAACTTATAACCGCAGGATTTTCACTGTCAGCACGGCCATTAATCCAGTCGGAAGGCGATGCCATGCAGACGCAGACGGGTTTCACCCTGAGTCTCACTAACTACTTGGGTAACGCCCTTGTAAAGATCTGATGCTGCAGTTGGAACTGTTTCAACAGTTGTTGGCTGCGAGAGAGCTGAGCTGAGAGTTCTGATGACCAGTGACCGGTGAACAGAACATTGACACCGCTGCTTGGCTCTAATAATTTTGTTCATTATGAATTAATTTAATTTGAACAACGGTCGCGACTTTATTTGGTAGGAGTGGGAATAATAGTGGTGGGGGGGGGATTTGCAGGGGCAAGGAGAAAGAGTGAAAAGGTTGCCCTCGAGAGCACAACGGGTGGGCGCCACGGATTGTGTCAAAGATATGCGACGCATGTGGCGCGAAGTTCCGCCAAATGCACAGTTGGTAGTCGCCTCAGCTCGGTCATTGGAATTTTTATGCCTTACACTATAACCCATTTTCTACAGGTTTTTTTTTTATATTCTTATTTAGAATCGAGCTGTGAGAGAAAAATATGTACGTATTAAAAAGCTTCTTCAAAAAGGTCAAACGCAACGCGAAATTGGCTCGAAAACAACACACACACAAAGCTGATAGTAGTATTAGCTGTAGTATTGCAAGACGAAGGAGGGGGCATGTCAGCCAAAAGTTTCTCAATTCCCGTCCCTGTCCCAGACAGACAAACAAACAGGCAACGTTGCGTGTCTGGCCGGCTTTGACCCAAAATAAAGTTGGCATTTTGAGTGTTTTATTGCATGGACACAAGTTTCAAGCAATCAACAAAGCGACTGATCAAATGCAAGATCATCCCAATGGACAGGCCATGCCATACACTCCACAGTCCACTGTCCACTGTCCACAGTCCACAGTCCACAGTCCACAGTCTACAGTGAGAGAGAAATATGTTTATAAACATGCACATTTGGCACGCGATCATCAATTTTCGATGCCTACAACTGCGTACTTTAAGATACTTTTACCATTTACCATTTTAGGCCCTCAACAGCTCCTCTCATCGTTATCACTGTGCAACAAAGATGATTTAAAGTGTTTTTTCTCATCTTTTTTCTCGTATTATATTTGTTTTTTTCTTTTTCCTTCTTTCTACATTTATTTTCACTCGCTGAATAATGAGAGGAGGTGCAACTAAACATTTTTCACATGCTGAAAGTTGTTTTTTAACTCAAATACTTGCATATTGCATATTATATTGGGTAATTTAATGTTTTCAATTTCAAGGATTCGAATGTAATTTAATTTATAAATAAAATATTATTTAAAATACAAAAGAGCACTTCCAGAGTTAATTTAAATTTGAATAAAGTTTATTCTAATATTTTATTAATATAAAAGCAATTAATTGCAACTGTTCAAGAAATCTTTATAAATAACAAACGAGTTGTTCAGGATTTAAGCTAAAATATATATAAGTATAATAATAATTATTAAATAAAATGAAATAATTATTTATTTATGATATTTTTTAAATAAAAATATAATTATTTTATAAATATATAAAATAAAATATAAAAATAAATATACAATATAATAAATACAAAGAAAGCGAAGCAAAACTTGAATTGGATATATTCGTTATCTACAGATAAACATTACATTCTCTTCTAAATGATTATCTGTTCCCAACTGATTTATATAATTTTAGATAAGTAGATATACAGCTATTCAAGTAGATATCTTCATTCGTAGAGGTCTTTCATTTCATTATGTCTCAAAATGGATTCTATGGATACTGAATTGTTCAAAACTTCAGTTCATGTTTCGAATGACCATTTTTTCATCTCCCCAAACAACATTGAATGCTATACAAAGAAAATGAATAGAAGACTACAGCGAACCTACAGAGGAACCTGCTGTAGCATATTAATTTAAGTTTTAGTTTCTGCAAATTCATCATGCTTACGTATTCTACAGAATATTCTCAAATTTATAGAGAATGCTCTCAGGGGAGTCAGTAAACCTTGTTGATGATGGTTGATGGTGTTTAGTGTATGGTAGGATTGTTAGCTGGGTACCATTGCGTTTGTTGTCCAGTGTTGATTCTATACCTTAATTGTTACACAATGATCGCGCTGAATCTGCGGCTCGTTGGTTCCCAATTATAAAAGCCGATTAGATAACCAACCAACGAGCCCAAAGCGAGCCACAAAACAGCGAGTGGCCCATCATCATGTTTTATTATGCCAGGCAGCCTCCTGTGTCCGTGTTGTGTTTGTGTCGGTGCTGTTTTTGGATTATAATACCAAAGAACAACAACAACAACAACAACAACAAACAACGCTGGAGGAATGAAAAAAAAAAATAAAGTTTCGACTCATTCGCTGCCATTTAGAGCAACAATAGGAGACCGGCAAATGTAAACACCGAGCGAGAGCTACGGATCGATACGAAAATGAGCAATAACCAAAAACTGTACACAGTCCACGGACTATAGAGGACCGACCAATCGATCGACCTTCTCTCCAAACGGCAGCAGCAGCAGCGGCAGCAGAAAAACCACCAGCAGCAGCAGCACCGCCACCACCACTACTTACTACCACTGCGACCACTAGCAACAGCACCACCAACAAGCCAACAAGTATACCCAAATATGCGATCATTACTCATGCGCGATTTCACAATAAATCAACGAGACGTGTTCACAATAATTTTATTCAACTTATTTTCTTGTCGGTTGGTCTCGGCCCGGTCTGGTCTCTGGTCTCTGGTCTCGTTTGGGCTCTGTGTTCTCTCATTCGCTAGCTGTGTGTGTGTGTGTGTGTGTGTCGATTGTTATTAACAGTGTCTATGTGTGTGTGTGTGTTTGTGTGTGGCTGTTGCCTGTTGTTGCCCTGTTGGCCAGCTAAAGGAGCGCAGGCTTTTATGTTGTTGTCGGCGGCGTCGGCAACAATGAAACCGTTTTTCGTTACGACCATCGGGAATGTGTTGCTAAATATGCAAAGCGAGTCAGACCGACATCGACATCGCATCGGTCGACTCACTGCATCGGCAGCAGTAAGACTCTCTAACCTGGTGGCTATAGCGATGGCTATGGCTATGGCTATGGCAATGGCGGTGGCGTTGTTGGCGTTGGCGTCGACTTCGTGATGTGACGCTTCCCACTCTGTGGCCCATTGCCGGCGCTCAGATCGCCAGCACAGCGAACTGAACAGCCTCTGTGGAGTGCAACTATTTTCATGTCGCGGATCGTGATGAAGTTAGGTGCATGGCCACGCAATGGGGCATCCAGCTAAATGCTCTTACCTCCTACCGATCATTTGCAAATTGTATGCTGCAGCCACAGTACACACACACACACACACACACACAAAAAGAAGAAGCTACACGATTTAATTGTTACGCACATTGACAGTCAGACAGTCGCAAGGTCTAAACGGAATTGGTTGGGACGATGGGGGAGCGGGAAAGGCAATCACCATTGCATTGTTCGCCAAGCTGCCTTAAGGTTTATGAGCCCAAGACATATATGCAAAATTATGTATAGCTCAAAAGTTAGTTTAGGTTCGTTTTTTTTTTTTTTTTTTGAGTTTATGCCCTTTAACAATCGTTGAGTCCAACGATGTGATTGTTATGTTGGCAACTACTACAACAACTATAATTCAGAGAGCCACAATTGTTTTTTAATGAAGGGTTCACCTAACCATCGAGTGTTGCCCTAAGCTCTCAGTTCGAATTCGTCTTGAAACAGCGAGTTGAGTGCTGTAAATCGATTTAAGGCGAAATGTTTGCGAAATGTAAAACAGTTTCTGAGAGATTACGACTTCAATTCGAAATTCTAATAATTTGTTTTATTTAAAATAATATTATTCAATATTCTATTAAAATAACTATGACTGAATATAAATTCAAGAAATTTACAGAAGATACTCTAAACATAGAACCTCTTAGAGAGAATTGTTTAACGTTTAAAATTGATTTTCCTAATTGAAATGTATTAAGAAACGTTTGCTTAATCAATCAACAATTACGAATTTATTTAGACATAATTTATGATCATTTATAAGAATCTTTTTTGAAATATAAACAGAAATTATATTAAAATAACTAAACTGGCATATAGATCAAAGAAATTGACAGAGAAACCATAGAATTGTGAGCTTGAACTTTAATTAATTAATTGATATAAATTACTCTAAACAAACAGACACTCTAAACATAGAACATCATAGAGAGAATTGTTTTACTTTTAACATTTACTTTCTATAATTAAAAATCCTAATTGAATTGTTTTGCTTAATCAATCAACAATTACGAATTTACTTAGACATAATTTATGATCTTTTATAAGAATCTTTTTTGAAATATAAACAGAAATTATATTAAAATAACTAAGCTGGAAATTGAAAGAGAAACCAAAGAATTGTGAGCTTGAACTTTAATTAATTAATTGATATAAATTACTCTAAACAAACAGACACTCTAAACATAGAACATCATAGAGAGAATTATTTTACTTTTAACATTTATTTTCTATAATTAAAAATCCTAATTTAATTGTTTGCTTAATCAATCAACAAGCCACAATTACGAATTTACTTAGACATGCTTCAAGATCTTTTATAAGAATACTCTTTGAACTGTAAACAAAGATTTGTCGCTGCAGTTGTGTTAATTAAAAAAATTCTGCTTATAAATCAGAAGAGTTTTAACATTATGAGCGTGTTGCAAGATAATGGAAAATACAAAAACAAAAGGGGGGAAAATGAGAAGAAGACAAAACAAAAACAAAGAGGGAAAAAAAATTGGAAAAATTGAATAATCTGTCAGCAATCTGTGCTATGCGGCACTTGTGTAAAGGGCATTGGAGGCTTCGTCGTGTCGCATAGTTTGCATTTCGTACATGTTTTTATAAATAACGCTAAGGAGCGAAGCTCGACAAGTCGATGATGTCGATGGATGATGCTGGATGGTGGATGTTGGATGGAAGTGGATAAAATGGATGGAGCCACTGTCAAATAAAAGAAGAGTGCGATCCACTTGGGGTAATCCTCTCTCTCTCTCTCTCTCTCTCTCTGGGATGGTAACTAAGTAAAGCGCAAAACATGGATTTCGTTTTAAAAATCGTGTCTTGTTCTTGCCACGGTCAGGCCAACAACAGAAAGGGTAGCAAGAATATGCTAAAAGTGTTTGTATGTGTGGCTTAGAACGCAGATCGACGGCAGTTTTTAGTTGCTCAGCCTTCTTCTGATGGCTATGGCTAATATGCATGCAATCAGCCCAATAAGTGTGGCCAGCGGCCAGCGGCAAGCGGTGGGGGGGGGATTGACTTTAGGCCGTGTTTGCTGGAGGCCACGAAAATATGTTGCGGCTTTGTAAAAACGGTTGCCACGCAAAAACCAATAGATCAGCCAACAAGTTTGTGAAGCCCACTACACTCCCCCCCTCTCGCAACAGTTCCCGCAAAACCGCATCATGACACATATTTTGCTTAACGAATGTCACATGGCCAGAACGATGAGACTGCCTGGAATGGTATAGAATGGAATGGGAGATGCCTCAATGTATTTACATTCACTCAGTCTATGTGTTGGCTCACGTACGTGATGCATTTTCTTGTTGTTATTGTTGCTGTTGTTGTTGTTGTCAAGCCAAACTGCTACTGTCAAAGTCACGTTTTAATGTAACGTTCGGCTCGATTCGGTTGCCTGAAATATTGAGATTGAGTTACGAGCAGCCAACAACTTTTGTCAACACGCGAAGCTGCATAAATGCCGCTTAAATGGCATAAAATATGCATATGCATTTACCCAGGACAGCCAGGCAATCGCCCAGTTTGCCCAGTTTACTCAGTTGCAAGTAGCAAGCAGCAAGTAGCAAGTTCCAAGCTGCAAGCTGCAACTTACCTGGCCAGTTATCGCAGCGCATTCAACATATTTCAAAGTTACACGACTGACGACTCGACTTTTGCCCGACACGCCCTTAGTTAGTTAGTCGACTCTTCCCTCCAACTGCCCGTCTGTCCCCCTGTCTGCCTGTCCGCCTGTCCATCTGTCCGCCTGTCTATCTGTCAGCCTTTCAGTCAGTCGTCTGCCTTAACTATGTGGCCAGTTTCCTGTTGCTTGCTGCAGGGCCACGTTACATTGCCTGCCCTCAGCCAGAGCAGACCATGTTGCCGCACTCGAAATTCTTTGTAATTTGCGTTTTTCACACCCATTTGATGTAGCACCCAAGTTTTAATCTTAATCCCTGCCACCGAAATTGCTAACTACTCATAAATACCTTTGGCCCTAACAAACGGCTTAACTGCCAGATGCCAGTTAAAGCCAGAACACCTACCCATAAATCGATGGTGTTGCCAAGAAATGCCTTTTGTTTTTACATTTTCTTTTATTTTTGCACACACGTTGGGGGAAAACTGTCATGTTTTTCATGTTAGTCAGGGTAAATGCTGATAGCAGAAAGAAAAAGCAAAAAAAAAAACACTTTAAATAAAGATATAATAGAGCTTCAAGTTAATTGGGGGTTTGCAAAGCAAGCAAGTGTATAATATTTACATTGAGGAAAACGAAAATGAAAATGAAAATGAAAATGAAAAGAGTTGAAGAGAATAGAGAGGTAAATGTAATAATGGGATGATCATCAACTGTTAGGGAATTGATTCTTATGGCTGATGATTTATTAAGTGAGCATATGAAAAAGATATATGAGCAAAGGAATGCAGGACAGATGGAGATAGAGAGAGAGAGAGAGCGAGATTGAAGCAGAAATACAGTCAGAAAGAGACAGTAGAACTTAAGGAAACGTTTCTTATAGTTTACTTAATAGAAAAAGCAAGAGAGAGAAAGATATTAATTAAATATATTAACAAAGCAGTATTGCCTAGCAGGAGAACACATTTATTGATCATTAATGGAGATATATCTGACTTATATATTGAGTGAATACCCAGTAATACAGAAAAACCGACGGAAGGAGACAGTACAACTTAAGGCTCTGTTAATTAATTATTTATATTAATTAAATATTTTAAATAATTAGTTAATTAAATATATTTTCAAATCTAACAACACAAAGAGTTAAGCATATTTCTAGAGCAGTCTTGCCTAGAAAGAGAACATATTTATCAATAATAAGCAGATAATAAATATAGATATTCAAACATGATATATCTGCCTTATAGATGGAGTGAATATCCAGACTTGCAACACTTCATTTGAGTCAAGTATATATATTTACCTTAAGAAATTAAAACAGTCAGTCTTAGCTTACACTAACTTGTCCTTTTACCAGTTATATACAAATTAAATATAAATATATACTTGAGGTTAACAATTTGTTATAAAACTGCAGAGCAAGTTGGGCCAACAACTTGCAGCTGTTGGCCATGGAAAATAATAATAAATTAAGCCATAATTTCCACGTTGAACATTTCGTATTAGAGTATAATTTATTTGATAATATATTTTTAAATATATATCAAATGCTTAGCTGGTTATTGATAACTCAATTCATATCACGGCTATTAACCTCTAGTTGCGAGATTTCTTAACCTCCATTTAAATGTCAGTTAACGAAATTCCAGTCTGTTGATTAGATGTCCAAAGTGTTTGCCAACTATTATTATTATGGCAATATGATTTGGCCATCAACATTTATTTATCCATGCATAGCACATGAATTTACAATCGATGTATATCGGCAAACTTAGCCAATTTAAGAGGCTCATCAATTGCTTTGTCAAATGTAAACCGCAAGCTAAAAACCACTTTTCAGCCTTCAATCCGCGCCCGGTTATCAAAAGCAATTTTCGATGTTGTCGTGGCTGCTCAGTGGCAGGGGGGGCGGGTAGAGGCTTTGAAAGCTAGGAATCTAGCTTTAGCTTACCATATAGCCCCCAGCTGATAAAACTCAATACTTTTGTGTGTTTATGACCAATCAGAAATCATGCCCAGGCCCACCTCAATATATGTATATGTAAGCCTCCCATATGCATAAGCAGCAGCTTCTGTCGCATGTGATAACCCCCCTCCCCACTCACTAGACGCTATCCATTCTATTGGTATCCCCACTGTCTCATGCTATGGCCAGTGTCCACCACCTCGAGTGAAAACGAGTGTCATTTTTAGCCAATTTCGCTGCGTTGCGGTTGCGTGGCATGAAAACTCAATGGACTGGACACGAGCCCATCCATGGACCAGGCAGGAAGGCAATGAGGGTAAGAAGAAGAGAGAAAAAAAGTGCGAACGCGTTAACTACATGGCGTCGCCAATCTTAGCTGGAAAACGTACGACAAGACAAGACAAGCCAATTGCAGTCAGTTGCTGGAGTTGAAGCTGGAGTTCGAAGCTGCAGCTGTAGATGCAAGAGCTGAAGAGCTATAGGGACGCTGGTGCTAGAGAGCGAGAGAGAGAGAGAGAGAGAGAGAGAGAGAGAGAGTGAGAGAGGTAGAGAGAGAGCTGGGGAGTGCACAGTAGCGCCTGCGGGCCAATAAGTGTGTGAAATAAACAATGTGCACACGTAGCCGACGTCCAATGGGTTCTTCGTGTTGGTTGTACATTTTTGTGCTCAACCAGACACAACAACAACAACAACAAAAATGAAGAAAAATAAATAAATAAATTGCAACATTGGCAGCATATTTTTACACTTTGGCTTGCACCAAAAACCCACGGCCCTGGCACTGTCCCTGGTTTAGTGTGAAGACAACGCAAAACGCACTTTTATATTTTTTGCGTCTTTTTAAACTCATCAATTTGGGTATAATTACTGTCTAATGCAGTTTGACAGGTAGTTTAACTTAAATTAAATAAATTATTAACTTTTAAAGTTAAGTAAATAAAGAATAAATTAAATTTCAATTGAATACGTTTAATAAAATATAGAAAAATGCAAATTAAATATTACTCAAGTAGTTTAAATTAAATAAAATAAATTATTAACTTTTAAAATTAAGTAAATAAAAAATAAATTAAATTTCAATTGAAAACATTTAATAAAATATTGAAAAATACAAATTAAATATTGTTCATGTAGTTTAATATAAAAATGAAATAAATTATTAACTTTTAAAGCTAAGTAAATAAAGAATAAATTAAATTTCAATTGAAAACGTTATCTAAAAAATTTAAAAATACAAATAAAATATTATTTATATAGTTTTATTTAAATATAGAAAAATACAAATTAAATATTGATAATGCAAAGTAAATAAATTTCAATTGAAAATGTTTAGTTAAATATAATTTTTATAATTATTGTTTAGCATAATTTCGTTTGCAATCGTAATCTTCTTTCGCTTCAGAGTATATTCAATTCGGCTTGATAGCGTTTAATTTATTTGCTGGTATTTTGTTCTTGCACACCGTTTAAATGGCCCCGCATGCCTAGGCGACGCTTTCAGCTGGACTGCCATACTCGATCTCGTTCCCGATCCCGATCCCAATACCAATCCCTAACCCAGTCTGTCAGCGCTATGGCGTCAACGTTGCTAAGCAAGGCTGCTGCTGCCTTCAACTAAAGTCTGAAGGTCTGAGAACTGTTGCCTTTACTTTTATGGTTTTTGTTGTATTCAGAGCCTTTTTGCCTTGGCCATGTTGTTGCCTGCCTCATCAGGCGCTGCCCTTTTGCTGATTAAAACTGCGAAATCCAATTTATTTCAAAATTTATTGTGTCTCACACGCTCAGAGACGTACAGGAATTGAAAAATATCAATAAAGGCATATGAATTGTTACCCAATAATAAATCAACTGATGCCCCCCCAACCAATGTGCCAAAGTCCACAGCGCAAACAAATATGCCTTTTATTGTTTATATACGAACAAAAAAAAATAAAAGCCCAACTCTTGGCATTTTTCGCACCGGACAACGCGAAATATTTCAATGCGAAAATCACCGAAAATCGTTTCGATTGTTGGTTTTTTTTTTTTTTCCCCATTTTTTTTGCTTTTCGCCAACGATCTGAACGTCATTTCATTTCAATGAGGACGGCAATTTTCTAAGAACGAAGCGCATACCAAGGAACCATGGAACTCGATGTGGACACAGTGGAAGCCGTGGCAGCAGTGGCCGCAGTGGAAGCGGAGGAAGCCAAGTATCAACAACCATGCCAGCCATGGGCAAATGGCAGCTTTGGTGTTTCAGAAATATGTGCAAACAATTACGAAGAGAGACGCGACTCCATCCGATTCCGCTGAGTGAACGGTTCAGCTTGCGCAGCGAGATCTGGCCATACTCCCGCGTCGACACGTTTCTCTTTAGTCATCTCATCGCAGTCGCAGTCTTTGGATCTGTCTCCTGTCTTAGTGATTTTTCGTCAATTAGAATCAACGAACGAGCTGCGAATGTGCGAAGATACAATTTTTGGGAAGCCCGCAGAGCCCTCAAACCATCAGCGGCAGCTCAAATTAATATCTGTGCGATAACTCAAAGTCCGACGGTTAGCTGGAACGACAACGAAAGGCAGACTCTTGAGAGTCTTTAACTCGCTCTCTCGCTCTCTCTTGAGTTTGCTGCCCAGCGCCGTTTTTTTTTTGCAAATTTCGAACTCCACGTTCCAACATCCTGTTTCGTGCCGTTCATCTTGTCTTTTCAATTGTGGGTCTGCGTTGGTTGTTATTGTTGCTGTTGTTGTTTCTGTTGTTGTTGCCAGCTAGTTAAGCAGCTAAGCAGTTTCGCGTAAACGTTTTTCCAATATGACTTTGCTGTTGCCGTTGTTATTGTTTTTGTCGTTGTTGTTGTTGTTGTTGTTGTTGCTGTTGTTGTTGCGCCTGTGTGTTTAGGCTGTCTTCAGGGTTGTTATTTTAAAATTAGCACTTTGATTTAAGTTGTCTACACTCTTGGCGGCCTGTCTCTCTAGTTGCCTGCAAGTACCCCTGTTGCCCTCTTACCCTGTTCCCTCTGCTGTCCAGTTGTTGTCCAGGCAGCTGCAATACAGACTGCAGCAGCCAAAGGTGTTGAACAGCTGAGTGAAGGGCCAAGCGGGTCGCGGGGGCGGATGCAATATTGCCAGTCGCCCCACTGTTATTGTTGCTGTTGCTGTTGTTGTTGATTACTGATTGCTCAGCTCTAGCGAAAGGTTGAAGGTTAGAGCAGATTAACTGTTGTCGTTGTTGTTGTTGCTGTTGCTGTTGTTGTTACCGTTGCCGTTGCTATTTTGTTGATGCAACCATAAACCTATTATCTACATATCATGTGAACGATGATGGAGGATCGTCGCTGAGCATGAGAAATGTCAAAAATGCATTTTTATTCGCATTGCGGAATTTTAATTGTAATTTCGTCATTTATTTTTAACATTTTTTAAATATTTATTAATCAAATTAATTGTTCTAAAACCCGTTAATCTTTAGATTAGACTTGGTCCACTTGGAATGCCGTTGCTGCAGTTGTAAAATATCCTCATATTATAGTTGCTGTTTCGTCTAATTCATTAGGCAAGCTCATCAGCATTATCTATGCGATAAGTTAACGAGTTAAATCGACGTCAACTTTCACACATTTAAATTGGTGGCCGGTTTGGCAATCTACTTGCTTATCGTTTGGTCGTAATCAATCATTAAGCATGCTTATCTGATGCGCTGCACTTTTCTTTTTTAGCGGCATTCATACATACTTAACAAGGTCCATACACATAGCACCAGCAGCAGCAGCAACATCAGCAGCTTCCGGTGAACTTGGCTCGTAAGTCGTAAGCTTATCACACACTGTTTGAGTCGTTTTAGCCGCTTGTGTTAATTAAAATCAGCTTACGAATAAACTGTGTGTGTGTGAGTGTGCCATAAAATGCAGTCGTATCATCATTGGACACATCCATATCAATACTAATCAGACCGCGTTGACCCAAAGTTTATACATTTTTAATGCGCACTGTGGCCGGAAGGAAGCGCAACACGTAAACGTGTTAATATGGACAGCACAATCTATTAATTTGTCAACAATAAAAGAGACTGCAAGACAGACGACAGACGACAGACGAGACGAGACAGACATCAACAACAAACGACAGCCTCAACGAGAAACGACAAGACGCGTCAATGAGAGCAACATTGAAGCTGTGAAGTTGGACTCGAAGCTGAAGCTGAAGCTGGCAACGAGCGGGGAAAGGCGCTGGCGATAACGTAGCGTCTCCTGTTGCCATACCGGACCCAATAAGCGGTAGCTCTGCCCAGGCTGGCCTGGTTAGCTCTTTGCCTTAGCTGGCTGTCTGGCTGGCTAGCTGGCTGGCTGGTTGACTGCTTGGTTCGCTGCTTGTCAGCACAGCAGGTACGAAATTAATATGCGAGCAACAATTAAGATAAGCGCGCAAAGTTGTGAAGTTGCTGCTGCGAAGGGGCGCAGTCGGTGGCCAACAGCAGCAGCCCCAATGACTAAACCAAGGCGACTCTTTTCTTCCCCCCCCCGCCACACCACACTCTGCTTCTTTATTATTTACTTTTTCTTTATTTTTTGGTGACGATGCGACCAACCTCACGTCTCTCACCTTGTTCCCGCACAGACCGCAGACTGTGGACTGTGGACTGCGTCTGTGGTAGCCACCAAAAACATTATCCATTAACCCGTTGCCGTTGTCTTTGCGGATGTCTTTCGCCATGTTGTTGCAATTATCACCGTTGTTATTGTTGTTATCGTTGTTGTTGTGGTTGTTGTTGTTGTTCTTGTTGTTGTTGCCGTTGCAAGGTGGCCTTGATGACAAACGGCGGCATGTTTTTTAAACGATAATAATATGAATTTCATAAATTTTATGAGCAATACTTTCAGCCAGCGGCATTTCGTAATAATATTAATTGAAGAGAATAACCGAGAATTTTTATTGGTAATTTTAAAATATTTTTATGCCCATTTTTTTTTAACAACATTTTGCCAAGATCTTGTGCACATTTTTAAAGATCTTTAATCTGTGTAAATGTGTAAAGTGTAAAACAATTTGAGGACAACAGAAATAGAAAATGTAGACATGCTGAAATGCTTCTAGTAATTTGATCTCAACAAAAAACCAAATGTCAAAAGCTAAAATAACTCAAATTATTTAAATAAAGAACACTTTTTACTTCAGGGCAAAGCAGCTAAAATCTATTGGAAAATATATTATATATATCAGAAAATAGCAACAAAGTAAAAGGAATTATGGCATTACAGATTGCTACTATTAGATTATGCTTTATTTGGGTTTAATTTATACTTGAATTTAATCAAAATAAATAATGTATTTCATAGCAGCTTCAAGTTGTGAATATGACATATGCTGAAAGTAGAATAATAATAAATAATAATAAATTATAATAACAATTATAATAAGTAGAATAAGATAGATGTATTTCTCATCAAAAAAACCAACTTTCAACCCATCATTACTCAATAATTTATGTTTGTTCATAGTTTTTACTTAACATAAATTAAATATTTTAAAATCTAGTTCACCGCATACAAATATATAGTATCATGTGCTTGTTAATGCTAATAATAATTAGCATTTGTTTGAAAAAATGCAAATTGAAATATGTATGCAATAGAAAATCATAAATCAAACAGTCAAACCAATTGCAGGCAATGAAAATTATATTGGCATCAATATGATTTTGGCAAATACATCAAACAAACGAGTTTCGCATAACACGAGAACGTGTGAAATTTTGTATAATAATTTTTTTTATGTCGATTTTTTAATGCGGTTTTCAGGTATTTTGTCATAAAACACCTGACAGCTGGCGTAATTTGAGCGCTTTGTGAGTCTGCTGTGCGGTTGACAATCTCTAATTGATTAACGATAACACTTTTATTGATGCATTTGGGTGCCTACAAATGCGGGGCTAAGCGAGGGGTGTGTGTGTGTGTGTTGAATGTGTGTTGAGTATGTGATGAGTGTGTGCGGGGCATGGGCGTTACTTTTAGCATTTTGACAACTTATTTCAGACGCGTCAATTACCGCTACCCACATATGCTGACAGTTGCAATTAAAAACTGAAAAAAAAAGAGAGAAGATAATTGTTGTTGTACAAAAAAAGTAACTGGCAATTGCAACAACTCGTTGGCTTGTTAATAGACATGTAAACTGCAATTAAAACACGCCAAAGAGAGTCAAAAGAGCCACCAAAAATATTTTGAACGTTGCCTCGTTGTTGGTTTTCTTTTATTTATATATATTTTTTTTGTATTTTTCTTCTTAATTAAAATATTTAAGCACGCAAATAGTAGGCCTGGCAGTTGGCTAGTTTACAACCAGTTGGCCAGTTAGGCAGTTAGGCAGTTAGGCAGTTGGTCAGTTAGGCTAGGCTGCTTGGTAACTCAAAGTAAGAGAAATATATAAAAAAAAAAAAAAAAAACTCAACTCAACTCAACTGGGCGTGCCTGGCGCTGCTGCGGCTTTAATCAAAGTTTTTGCCAGCGGGGAATCAATCATTTGAAATTTAAACGTCATCGTGCGTCAGAAAACTCATAAGACAAAACCCAGGCAGCTACAGAAACAACAACAACAACAACAACACTGCGTAGAGTCATGCGAGGCAATTCCAAGTTGAAATCCTACTTGGAGGCCCGTTGTGAATGCGAATGTGGCGTGTCCGAGTTTTTAGCGCTGCCTGCCCCAATGACCAGACCTGACCACAGACGAGACGAGGCGGAGACGGCAACGTAGACGTTTCCCAGTTCCAACTTTGTACAACCAACGCAATCCTACAAAACATTTTTCTTTTGCCTGCTGTTGTTGTTGTTATTGTAGTTGTTGTTGTTGCTGTTGTAGTTGTTATTTTTTTTTATTTGTTAAATGAAAGCAACGCAAAATTAATGCGTGTGGCCAACGCCATCAGCATCGCCCCCTGCTTATCACTGTCAAGCATCTTAACTGGATCCCCAAAAACCCCACCGCGAGTTCAACAATAAAATTCAACTGGAACTGGACTGAAACTGAAATTAACTAACCTTTTTGAAACTTTAGCCGTATGTGGAGCTACAACTGAACTGAACTGAACTCAACAGCGACAAGAGACGATGTTTTAGTTAAATTTATTAGCCAAATATCAATATAAATTTTATTATTTTATGTCGTTCGCTGAGACATTTCAAAATTTATGTGACCGCCTTTTGTCTTTGTTATGTGTGTTTTGTTATTCAATTTGAATAGATTTTTAATAAGTGATAACAATTTTGAGACGACAACTTTAAAGTCGATTAATTAATTAAATGCCAATTGAATTTGCCAAACAACAATAACAAGAATCAACACGCAGCATCAATAAAATACAAAATTGATTGATTTTCAAGTTGTTCTTTGTTTTTTTATTTTGTGCAAAATTAATGGGAACATTTTGTAAATTGGTTACTCTTTTGGCTATTATTTATGGACAGTTATCGTCAGTGTCAATTAAATTATAGGTTTCAGTAAAATTTTGGAATGAGTTGACTGCCTCTTATGTTCTTAAGTGGTTCTAGGTTCAAAGTGATATCAAAATATAACCGCTATATATTTTACATTTGTTTAAAATAATAAACTAATATTTTCTATTAAAATGTTTTCAGTTTTTTATTTAAAAATATTTTGAATTTATTTAAAATAATAAACAAATTTTTTTCTAATAAAATTCGTTCAGTTCTTTATTTTAAAAAATATTTGTAATTTATTTAAAATATTAAACTAATGTTTTTCCATCAAAATTCATTCAGCTCTTTATTTTAAAAAATACTTAAGATATTTGTAACTTATTTAAATTAATAAACTGAAGTTTTTCTAGTAAATTTCAGTCAGTTTTTTATTTAAAAATATTTTTAATTTATTTAAAATAAAAATCTAATATTTTCTAGTAAGATTCGTTCATTTTGATCATTTAATTTAATTAAAATAATAAACTAAAACTATTTTCTAGTAAAATTCGTTGTTTTTTATTTTAAAATATTTTGAATTTATTTAAAATAATAAACTGATGTATTCTAGTAAAATTCTTTCAGTTTTTCATTTAAAAATATTCAAAATATATTTATATTCATATATTTCAGTAACATAAAAAATACAACATTTGAGCTTAGATAAAATAAACTATTTTAATAACGTACATAGTGCAAATATTGTTGTTAATCATATGAGAACACAATTGATTAAACAACATTCCACTTTCAATTATTACGTAATACGTATGCTTAATACGTACACTACGTTATCTATCACATCGTAACCGTTGCATGTTAGCGGTACATTCTTAACATTTTTATCTCATGCCGCGTTACGCTTTTCCCATGAAACGATTTAAGTTCAATATTTGAACTCTTTTTAATTGATCTTGATTAATCGCACACCAGGCTCCATATCAACTCCATGGTAGACCAAGCAAGCGAGTGCCACACACACACCCTGACCATCATTAATTACAATTTAATTGCCAAAAACATAAAAAATAAGCCAAGAGTGCGAGCGAGAGAAGAACGTTAATAGTTTTGTCTTATCAGCATAAACAGTTTCTCCTAATTTCATTAGTTTAATGGCAAAACGAAAGCTAAGGCCAATCCCCTAGAAAATACAAACAAAAAAAAAAAACAACAAAAACAATAGGAAACAAGCTACCAAGCTACGCAAAACGTGCAAAGTGGAAAAAAATTGTTAACAATTGTGAGAATAAATTGCTAAATAATTAAGTGGATCAACAGCCTGGTAAGAGACCCAAACCCAGACTCCGACTCCAGCAAACGAGTCGAGCAGAGCAACTTCAACTGGAGAAGAAGCCATGAGACAGACTTAAATTGCATATGATTAATTAAAGGAAATAAAAGGCTGACGACTGAGAATGAGTAGCAGAAATTAAACTATACTATATGCTGGAGTATATAGAGAAGAAACTGGCAACTGGCAACTGGCAACGGGCAACTGCCAACTGGCAACTGACAACTGGCAAATGGAGAACAAACGAACAACGAAATCTTTTTCTTTAATTAATATTGAAGTGAAGTGAATTTCAGTAGCGGTGGCTCCCCCCACCCCTCCTCCGAATCCACAAGCAGAAACAAAGACAGGAGGCGTTTTTCAACTCATTAACGTTCAAACGAATTCATTTACATATCGTACGTCGCACCGGCGTGCTCTCAACTTTACCTGCTTGCCCCAAATTAATATTCCATGGCCAAACATTATTTCTCTTTTTTTTTTTTTGTAATTCGGAAAATTTGAAACGCTTAAGAAACGAGCTGAGAAATGGTCTCACACACTATTTGAATGCACCTACCTCTATTTATAGTTGTATTATATTCTCATTCCTTTATTCTTTTTAGTTTTTAGTTTCTTTTTTTTTTTTGTCTAAATGATTTTTATTAACAGACAGCAGGGGTGTAGAGCAGAAGGAGGAGGAGGAGGAGGAGTAGCAGAGTAGGAACCGCACAACTCACACGCATGCCCATTACCATTTGCTGTGTCACTCGACGCAACACAGAGAGACGCCGGCGCATAGTTCGAACTGAGGCCCTAACTCGTACTCAAACCCGTGTCCATGTGTATGTCCAAGTCCCAGTTCGAGGTCCAAAGCAGGCGTCAACTGCATGCCATGCGTAAATGCCCCAGCGACCCTCGGTGTCCGCCTTGTCTTATCTTTTGGTATTCATCTTGAAAATTGTTTCTAGTTGAAGTTTGCCTTTTAATTGTTAGGCGCAAACAGCCGACCGACTAAATTAAATTTATACAGCCTGTCCGATTCTCAGTTCAGTTCGGTTCCATGTGGTTGCGTGTCTTGGCTGTGGTCCAATATTAACCCCCGATTTGCACCACCATTGTCCTCATTCAACAACATCAACATAGTCATCACCGTTACATGTCGCCCATTGAGCATGTGCAGCCTTTCAGGTAACAGCTCGACCAGCAGGTCAATAAATTCCTCAAACTGAATTATTATAACATTTTTATTAAAGCCTTGTTTCTGTATCTCACATAATTAGCATATTTATAGGGGTCCCTAGGGGTTGTGCAAACGGTGGGGATGGAGTTGGAGTTGCAACTGTCTAATTTTTCACTCAACTGTCCACATTAACGCATATCATGCACATGAAATATTTATTAATTTGTTCAATTTCACTGACAAATGATAAAAAGCTCGAAAATTAATGAGTATATCTATAAAAGGTGTCATTTTAATTAGTCCAACGTAAGGGGGGTGTACTAAACACGGGAAGGGGTAGTAAGTAAACAAAAATCAACAGCTATGCATAAATTTAAATTGTTAGTTAGGAATTTCAGCTACTATATGGTTCGTTAATGTTAATTGCAAATGTGAATACTTAATTAACTAAATAATATCTTTGTTTAGCATGAATTAATTGAAGTTAATTATAATTAAATTTTGTTAAATAAAATAAAACTAATTATTGTACGCATTTCTCAGCGTAGACAGTACTTACTTAACAGCTGCTTAAAGAATATCATGTAAAAGCAGTCCTGAAAGTTTCATTAATATCGTTACATAAATAAGACAGATAATCAGAACATAAAAGTTGCATTGAATCTCTTGCGCTTTGCTTTTTGCGAACAGCACATGTGTGCGAGCGAGACAGCCAACGACTGCAATACATGCATATGTAAATGAAGTGACATAACATTCAGCTTTCGATGGAGTATGTATACAAATGCTTGGTGCTATAATACGCTAATTCATACGCTAAATGAGAGTTTAAACACCTGTTATGTACTTGCTTCTATTATCAAAATAATCAAAGTACTTATTATCAAATTACTTTTATTATAGAAACGTCTGGTTCTTACTATTATTTCCCAAATTAATATGCAACACTAAACAGCCAATTTCGTTTGTAAATAATCTAAACATTAGCCAAAACTTCAATTGCTTAATAAACTTGCGTTTGTTGCACAGTTTACAATACTTATTCGATTTGTTAGCTCATTTTCCAACACTATAGATTACCATATCAAATGAAGTTTGTATATATGTTAGTCATTCATTGCTTTGTAGCATTGTTTCTCATAGTGCGCTTTGTAACGCATGGTAAACCTTTTTGGCCATTGTTCAAGGCCTTGCTATCGTCTTTCCCTACTCCAAAAAAAACACACAAAAAAGCGCCATTTAAGCCGCTTGTTGTTGCTGTTGTTGTTGGTCTTTTCACAGCTCAACACAAAAGCGCTCAAGACGAGGCGATGTCTCCAGCCGTGAGGACACGATCAACTCAACTCAACTCAACTTAAGTCAAAGAAAAACGTTCAAAAATGTTGCCCAAGAAAATTGTATAAAGAAAAAGTTTTCTTTTGTAAAGTTTCATTAGGGTTTCGACAGTGTGTACACCTGATTTTCATTTATTTTTTTGATGGTAACATTTTGGGCACAATGAAGCCCACAGGAGGTGCATACAGCTAAGTATTTTGAATAGACATCGAGTCAAAGACAGTTAATGCAGCAACATAACAACACAATGGGCCAGGTCAAGTAACAAAACACAAAAAAAAAAAAAAATGTTTGTTTCGGTTTCTAAGATGGATGTGCGTGCATTTTTTAGGGTTCATTGCGCATTGAACACCGCACAAGTTGTTCACATTCACATGACTCGGCAGATGAAGTGCAGTCAGAAAAATATGCAAGACAATTAAACAAATTAACAAAACACAACAACAGCAACAACAACAACGGCAATTTTACACATGAGAAAATCGAAGAGCATTAAAAGCCATTAACCATTAGCCATTAGATCCCGTTCGGAACCCCAAATCATCGGATGTGCGTCGCAAACTGCGCGGGTGTATCCCAACTGTCAGCTGGCCTGTTGCAAGAAAACTTCCCGTAGCCAGGTAATTAAGTTTCAAATTTTACTTTCCAATGGGCCATAATGTTGACCTCCACGGAGCACGGAGAACCCTTTTGGGTCACATGTGTGCGCACAAGAAGCCAAACGATTCACAGACAAGTTGCAAGAGCCGCATCTAATTTCATGGCTGTTAGCGAAAGGGCCACGGCCAAAAGGTCGCGCAAGATGCACACACAACAAACAGACACACACACACATACACCCATTTAATATGCAGACGAATGGGAAAAAGACGGGCTTTTATTATTGACAGGAATAACAACCAAGCCAATAGAATGATCACAAAACATACAGCATAACTGCAGAGCAACTCTCAAAGTGAGTGTGAAATTCGAATTAGAAATACTCTTTCATCTCTACATCTAAATGATCATCAAACATAAAGAGAGCATTTAGAAGAGTGTGCATTGTATAGATCAGTATATAGAACAAATATAAATAAATAAACGAATTAAATTTAAATAAAATTACAAAGTATTAAACATTTGTTGTAACAACTAGACAATATAATAAAATATATAAAATTTATATTATAAATTAATATTCATAATCTCTATAAATATATAATAAAAAGTATTAAGTATACCTGACAAGGCATACTCTGCACTAAGTCGAAAGTACTCTCTAAAACGGAGCATATACATTTATAAAGAACGCAGCCAAAGTTCAGGCACAAAAAGCGACAAAGAAGAGTCATAAAAACGTTTAATGATGTCACAAACGCAATAAAAATGCAATAAAATGTCAAAATTATTGAATTTACGATACGAAACAAGTTCAAAATAACAACAAAAGAGTCAACAACAACAACAACAACATCGACAACAACAACAACATAAAAATGCCAGTCGATTCGGAGGCGCAGAGACAATTTCAGAAACACCTCTGCAACTCTTAACTCTTCAACTCTTTCACTGCCTGGATGGGTTATAACATTATGTTCCATTGTTATTTTTGTTGTTATTATTCCTTGTTGCTGTCGTAGTAGTTGTTATTGTTGCTATTGTTGTTGTTACTGTTGTGCGCTGTAGCGTTGCATGCAATGTGCGTGCTCTGGGGCAAGGTGTCGCACTGCGAACTGCTCTACCATAACCTTGCTCATTTAAATAAATTTTACTTTATTTTTTTCCGTTTTAGTTTCTGTTTTTCCTTTTTTTTTTTTTTTTTGGTTATTTATTTATTTTTTTTTTTTTATTTTTATTTTTTGGTGTTCAGTTTTTTTTTCGGGTTAACATCGCGCGCATCTCAGTGTAGAGCACAGCGAAGCATCGAACCGATTGATTGTTATCTAAAGTGAAATCAAATTGAGTTTCCATTGCTGACCCGTTGACAAACCCCGCCCATTTCGTTTCCCGCACATGTTTTCCTGCGCGGGCACATGAAAGATGATTTCGGGAATGGTTCCAGAGCGTCTGCTGCGGGTTGTTTTCAAACTGTGTGTGTGTGTAGTGTAGTGTTGTATCATGGTGGGGTTAAGGATCAGAAAAGTGTTTGAGTAATGGAGTACATGCGTCGCCACATCGATAAGACCGCCTGGGTCCCAAGCAATTAACATATTTATGCCATAGACACAATGTCTGCAATGGAATCCCAGTCGCAGTCCCAGTCCCAGTCCTCTACCCAAAACCCTGGGTTAAATAGCCAGCACCAGTCCCAGACAGCTTGACTGGCTGTGCCTTGATTTTGATTTCACATTTGGGAGCATCATTGGGACATACGAATGAATCCTTTTTGGCATGCAGGTCGGCTCATCATCATCGCTAGCCTGCTTTATATGCAGGCATGAGCGGGCATACTAATTAGCCCCAGGGTATCTCAAAGTATGTGCTGCAATGGTTTGATTTACTTGCCGAATCAATAAAAGTGTTGCCTCACTCTTCGTGGTCCTCATCGTCTTCATCGTCTTCGGCTGCAAAAGGAAGCATTAAAGTCGACTTGTTTATGTGTCCAACCCAAAACCAAGTGACGGTGCTCAAGGAAAGGTAGACAACGGTAGGTGTAATACCTGACATGGGAAGATTGAGCTCCAAATTGAAATTTGAGTGCAAAGGCAGGTCTTTAATGAGCAGACAAAAGGTATGGCAGATGCAGGAACAGATGTTGCCCATAATATATTCCGTATAACGAAATCCAAAACAGAGCTATTGGAAAAGCATTCACGATATGAGACTCAGTAAAGATTATTTAATAGAGTATTATTTTAGATACAGTCTGGCAAACGGAAATATGTTAATATCTACATATACATGTCTTAAGAAAATGTACTAAGCAATGATCACATTTGCTATATAAATACATAAAACAAAATGTGTTTCAGAAGAAGTTTTCAATTAAATGAAGTAGAAGAGAATAGCAGACCAACAAGTTAGTGGAATGAACGACTTGTTGTGAGTATTATAAATAGAATTCCTGCAAAGTATTTCATTTGTTGAAAATAAAACAAACCATTTCATTATCTAAAGAAAAACATAACAGGTGTTTAAAGAAAACCCCTTTGAAACTCTCATTTTGCATATGAATTCTTTGCTTGCTTATAGCAGCTCACTTTCACATATTTATACATATTCAATCAAAAGCTGAGTGTTACGACACTTAATTTACTTATGCCTGTGCCGAAGTAGTTCCCTATCTCGCTCGCACAAATATGCACACATGGTAAGCAGACGCATGTGTCACAGTCGTTCGCTGTCTCGCTCGCACACATGTGCTGCCTGCTGCTCTAAGATTCCGTGGAAAAATAACTTTTATTGCTGATTATCTGTCTTATTTACAAACCGATCTTGATGAAACTTTCAGCGTTCCTTCTACATATAATTCTTAACGCACCTGTTAAGTTAGAAGTGTCTACGTTGAAAAATGTGGCTATTATTCGTTTTTTTCGATTTGCGGGGGAAGGGGGGGAGGTATCCAAAATTTAAAATAAACTTGATCTGCGTATGGTATACAGGAACCTTGATGCCAAATTTGGTGTCTCTAGCTCTTATAGTTGCTGAGATCGACGCGTTCATACAGACGGACAGACGGACAGACGGACGGACAGACAGACGGACATGGCTCAATCGACTCGGCTGTTGATGCTGATCAAGAATATATATACTTTATAGGGTCGGAGATGACTCCTTCTGCCTGTTACAAAAATTTTTTTCACAAAGTTAATATATCCCTGTACAGGGTATAAATACATAAAATAAAAACAATTTTGGAATTTATAGTTTCCGACTAAATATAAAACTGTTAAGATATAATAAAAACAATACACGATACAAGTATAACTATAGATATTATTTTTTAGCAGAATATTGAAAATCGTGCAGTAAGTACATAATTATAAAGACTTATAAATGAATAAAGACATAAAAACCAATGCAGAGGCCTAACACCTGAAAAATATTGTAAACAAAACAAAATATCGTGAGACAAGCGTACCATTAGGGCGCACGCGACAATTTAATACCCTGTACCAGTCTTTATACAAAGAAAATTATATAAAATTGATTGAATAATAAAATCATATTAAATATATAAATATAATATATTAAATATGCATATATATATACGATTGAAGAAGGAGATGCAGGCACTTGTTGTTGTTCGCTCTGTCTCACTTGTACACATTTTGGCACTGCATAATGTTGTTGTTTTTCTGCTTTATTTTCTAAAGAGATTATTTATTTCTGAATTGATTTGTATACATTTTTCTTTCGTATAATATAATTAAATATATATATTAAGTAAGAAGTAGAAAAATTTTAATTAATTTAATTACAGCAAAGTAATAAAGGCAAAACTTAATTACAGAACGTCAATACTAGGAAAGTCTTCACAGAAAAATAAACAATTACATTTGAAACAACGTTTTAAGTAATCTATTTTTACTCCAATTAGGCATAAACATTATTTTGTGTAAGCCACAATTGAATACACGTTACTGATACTGATATCTAAGCCAAGATGCATAACCCAATTGCCAGTTGTTGTTGTTGTTGCTACCTCATGCAGTGCTGAGTGCTGTATGCCCCAATTGAAAATGTCAACCTATCAACAACAAATTAACTCAAAATCCAAAAACACAACAAACATAAAAATACAAAAAAAAAAATAAATAAATGACAACAACAAAAGATCCGAAGACAAAGAAAGCTGGTTAACAGAGGCTGGTCAGTCTATAAGTAAGTTGCCCGCCTGCTGATTGCTATGGATGATGTTGTGGCCAAAGCCGAAGCTGTAGCTGTAGCTGTAGCTGAAGCTGATGTATGCCAGGCCGAGAGAGCCCTGGCTAATATTTATGTACCACAAATGTCAACTGTCAATGTCAATTTATATTATGTTGCTGCCACATTGCGGATATGTCAGCAACAAACATATGTATCTCAAAAACCGAAAGCAGACAACATTTTTGTTTTTGTTTTTCATTTCGTTGTTTGTTTTTGCCGTTGTTGTTGTTGTTGTTGTTGTTTTTAAGCCCTAACCGGGACAGCTCGAGTGAGCGCCGGCCTACGCAGCCCCCGATCTGGACAACAACATATTTATAACATTATTTTCGCACACACACACACACACACACACACAGCTTCGACTTTTTGTTGTGTGTGGGTGTATTTTTCAGATCTCCATAACCAAATCCTCATTCCGATTCCCATATCCAATCCAATTCCCAATCCCATTTCGATTGCCATTGCCATTGCCATTTCCATTTAATTTGTTTGTTGTCGCTGGCTGTTGTTGGTATTTAATTTGCAGACACGTTAAACAAACAAAAGTTAAAGAGCAACATGTCTCAAAAGTTATTTGGGGTTTTCAGTTTCGGTTCAGGCCGGGGTTGCTGCATGCCACTACCAAAAGTTACAACAACAACAACAACAACAGCAAGAAGGCGCACATTAATAATCTTGTTGAACCCGGCAATTTCGACCCTATAATCAGCGAGTGAAACGCATATGCACATATAGTGAGACGGAACGGACTGATCGGCCCAACTAGCCAGGCAATGCCAGAGTCCGAATCGTGGCTCGTTTGGAGTAGCCTGGTTGGTTGGTTGGTTGTTTAGTTGGCTGCTTGGTTGGTTGGTTGGTTGGTTGGTTGCCTGGTTTGAGACGGCCTGGTAAACGCCTCTGGGGCAACGCCTGCTCATTCCATTGTTTGTTGCTTGATACTTTTTTTTATATTTTTTGAAGACGTGGCTAATTTGAATCAACCGCCTCTCGCTCATTTTCGCTGTCCCTAAATGAAACTGAAATTCAGGCAAAAGTCGCCCGACTGTTGGCTGTTGGCTGTTGGAACTGCGGCTGCCGTTACCCTCCGACCAAGCAAATTAAACGCATGCGCAACACAACGGCCACAGGCTAAACGCAACCGCTCCCGCTGCCGCTCCCCAAAAAAAAATAACCTGGTGGCCATCGGACCTCGCTGCCGCTTCCGTGTCGGCTGCTTACCCTCCCCCATCCCCCCCATGTCCCTCCTTCACCCACCAAAACAAGCATGTTGATAATTGTTTCCTGGACGCGATGGTAACCCGAAGCCAAAGCCAAAGCAACCTAAACCTGAACCTGAGCTGGCGGCTGTGGCGACTGTGGCTGCTGCGTCTGCGACTGCGTCAGCAGCGGCGTCTGCTGCGTCTGCGCCGGCGTCTTAAGACATAAATCCAACAGTAAACATATAAATTTAGCTATAGTTAACTACACGCAGAGAAAAAAGCGACGACTTTTTTATAAATTCATATTATATAATACAATTACATATTTACTAGCAAGAGACTAAGTAAAGCATGCGATATTTTCAGAAATTACTAGCATATAAATGAAATAGTTAAACTTATGCTTAATATAAGCATACAGCTAAATAAATAAAACACTTGTTGAATTTATAATTTATTTTAAAATTATAAATTAGCAATTCTTAGCTTACTTTGCTACATTAACTATTTGCACTGCGTTTTCGCGCAGTGTAATTTTATAGCGCTGTCATATGAGCTTGTGCGTTGCCCCCCTCTCTCTCACTCACTCTGCTTACGAGTATTTTTGGCTTGTTTAGAACGCAAATTATGCAATTATCATAATTGCTTGGCAAGGCATTTGGCCAATTATGAAATATATTTATGAGCATTGCTAACCATGCCCTTGGCCCTGTCACGCAATCTCTAATCACATACGCCCACAAAATAATAATACAGCTATGTAATAGAGAAATAGAAAAAAAAAGAAAGGAACAGCAACAACAACAACAACAAATAAATTGTAAATAAAGTAGTTAAAAAGTTCGGTTTCTGTTTGCTTTATTGTGGGATGCACTTGTTCGAGTCGCCTATCATTGTGCAGTTCCAGGCATTGTTCCAATTACGCGGCTCTGCACGCACTTTGGCCCCTTATATAAGGCCATATAAAATTGGAACTGAGTAGTTTATTTTCTTTTATACTCATAGTATGCGCCTTTAAATGCCGATAACCTTTTATGCGCCCGCCGAGCAGCTATAAAAATAAAAGACAAAAAAAAAAGGAGAGAGAAGAGTGAAGAGTGAAGAGAGAGGAGAAGCGTCGCAGACTTAAGACTCGAAAATGCATTAAATTGAATTTTTTTTGTTTTGTTTTTCGTTGGAAATTGTTGACTGGCCAACGCGTTTTTTAACGCCATGAAAACTAATTTTATGTTAACACTCACACTCACACTCACACAGACACAGACACAATTCAATTACATGGCCAGAAAAGTGCTTGAAGTGGACGCAACTTCATTTAAATGGTTGGCCATTCCCCGGTTCTCCAGCTTAACAATGCGTGGCGAGTTACCAATATAATACCTCGTAATGTCTGCTGGCAAATGCCTTTGCCTTTGCCATTGCTTTGCACTTTTGCTGCATGCTAATTGGCCTGGGGAATTACATATACATACGTAGATACTATGTATATATGTATGCATCCCTAGACATAGGGCCAAGTTTTGCATAAACCGTTAACTGCATTGGGTCTGGCAATTCTCACGATTCTATATGGTAACTGGCAATCTAATATATGGCAGCTATAACAATCACATTACCAATCGTAAAGCCGCTAAAACACGAACGTTTTATCGATTGCACAAAAATTCAAGCTCAGCTTGTTGGCTAACACCATCGTCATAGCATTTCTAAAGGCTTGTTCTCGCAGCACCTAATGGGAATATTAAGCAGTCACACACACACACTCACATACTTAAATATTTAAAACACTTCCTTATTGGATTATTTTTTTTATTTTATATAACATATATATCATTTTTTTTTATACTCGGCTCACATAATATGTGCAATCGCATGCAACGCAGCACCTGCGGCTTTAGCCAACTAATTGACTTATTTAAGAACTGTACGCCTGATTCAAGAGCTACAGCTTGCACTCACTTGTAAATGAATTACAATTTAAAGGATTAACTTGATTGCGCCGACTTGTGAATGTATATATTATACTGATCCTCATATAAACTAATCTCGCATTGTGCTCCACTTCCGGAACACGTATCTATACGCTTATTCGTTTCATAGCTTCCGCTGAAAAATGATTGCAGCTCAGCAAATCTGTAGCTAATACTGTGAGAACTCAGAAGGGAACTGTCAATTCTTGCCTAATCTACAATCGAATCAAAAGCAATATCAAAGCCTAAGCTTTAACTTCGATGATCGCTTGATTTCAGCAATCTGTGCCAATTGGATTGCACATGTATATAAATATATACAACAAATTTATGAATCTGCCACACACACACACACACACACACACACATCTCTCTCTCTCTCTTTCTCTCTCTGTCTGCTCCTCAGGCCCAAGGCCAAGTAAATACGCGAATATGTGAGAAATAAGAAAAAAACGAACAAGAATTATGAAATATGCAAAGCAATAAACAATTTAAAATCAAATAAAAAGACAACTTCATATTGGGGAATGACACAAAAACCGAGCATCGATTGTTGCCGCCACAACGACAGCTCCAAAATAAAAACAACAACAACAACAACAAAAAGGGGCAACAACAACAACAACAACAAAATGTATATCAATATTTTATGCTTTAAGCATTTGTTTGCTTAGAACGACCCCCAAAACCAGCAGACGACGACGACGACGACGACGATGACGATGACGGTGGCGTCGGCGAGGACAGATCAGCGGCGTGCGACTTGTGAGTGGCGAGTGGTAACCAGGCTGGAAGAGCCTGCATAGAGCATGCAGCATATGCAGCACATGGAGCACACACATGACACTGGAGCTGAGTATGCGTTGTGCTCGGCAAGCTGTCTGCCTACTGTTGGCTCACATATATGTATGTATGTATGTGTGTATGTATGTGGCGGCTGCCGGTTAGCCGCTTGCCGCTTACCCCCTCCATTGCCCGGATTTGCCACGTTGCCTCGTTTCGCCGATTCGCCGTTGTTGTTGTCTAAATTTATGATTATTGCCCTGCCAAGCATCTTACGAGCAGCGGACTCAATTCGCCTTAGCCCAAATGGCGGCAGCTCGTTGCTGCTGTTGTTGCTGCTGCTGCTGCTGCTGCTGCTGCTGCTGCTGTGACTGTTACAGGCACCAAGTGGGGGAGGGAAAACGCCAAGTGATTCTGCAGTTATAAAAATTGGATTTTGCGCGCAACTTAATCACATTTTCGCCTTCAACTGGCGACTCAAGAGTCGACTCTCGAGTGTAGAGTCGACTTGACTTGACTCCGCTCAGCTATTTTATTGCTGTCGACTCTTTGTGACTTTTTTTTGTTGGTTTCATTTGGTTTGGTCTGCTCTGCGCCTGGCGAAAATTTACGATTATATCGAAATCTGATGGTTTATACGCGACCGCGGCCAAAAAAAAAAAACTACTTTGTATGTGCAAAAAAAGAGCGAGAGAGAAGGAGTGAGTGGGGGGTCTGTGAAGATTTACGGAAAAGAATTAATTTACGATTCCAGTGAAAATCAAATTGCGTAGTCGTACACTGGGAATCATTTCAACTGCTTCGTCTTCGCTTTGCCAGATTTGCCACCAACAAAGTTTTATTCAAATTACGTTTTAGTAATTAATTTCAAAATAGGCTGCCTGCTAATCCATGTGATGCTCTAACTGGTCGTGGACAGTGGCAATAACCACAGTGGAGGGGAGGGTGGGGGTTTTTAAAGCAGTAACTATAGCAGGGTAGGAGCCAGCAACTGTAGTAGCTGATTAAAGCAGGCGCTTGCTGGTTGATAAAAATAAAGAAAAAGAAACCCGTTTGAAATGTGCTGTTTACTTTTAATGTTATGGCATTGCCGGCCGATGATTAACCAATAATGATAATGGATGGAACGGACGAGGTAACTGACTGTCATTGCCGCAAAGAGTCAGTGCAACAGTGAGTGACAGCTCAGCCTAACGAGTTGGGGAATTCTTTTCGTATGCAATTCCAAGTGAGTAAGTGTTTTCTTTCCCTCTCTCTCGCTCTCTCTTTCTCTCTCTGTACTCTGACTCTGCATATCTATCTATCTCGCTCTTTCTCTTATATATTTATTTAATTTAATCGTCTTCCAGAAGTTGGGAAAGTGGAAAATGCGGTCACACGACTGCAATTCTAATTAAAATTGAGCAACGCTTTCGTATTGACAATAAAATGGAATTGAATAACTATTCAAATAATTAAAGTAGATACGAGCATTTGTGTAGGGTTTGAAATGACGTGGGAATTATATAATAAACCTTATTTAATCATATATATACATATATTAGATGCAATCAAACAAAGAGTAATTAAATAAATATGTGGGTGAGTAGGCATTTACTGGGAAAGAGTTTGTAATGACAATAAACTGAAGTTAAGTGTAAATAATAAAGCCAATTTAAATACCTGCATTAACTAACAGCAATAAATTCCTTATATTATGTGATAATTATTATAAATAATTCATTCAACTGATCATTTCAACAGCTATGTGCACTTTTAAATCAATTTTTGCATAATTTATTTCATTCTTCACAACACATTTATACAACAACATTCATTTGCCAATCATTCAAAATGTATATTACATATTTTCGTATATACCTGGTATCTCAAAACCTCTTTGTGCTCATTCACATGCTGACTTCAAAAGCCTATTTAAATCCATAGTTCCATTAAGTAGTGTCTGTGTAGTTGCTCTTCAACTATTCCTATTCGCAGATTAGTGGCAAGGCAAGGAAGAGCCAAGTTAGTTGAGCTAGTACCAAGAGAAGAGATGCAACTTCAATACAATTAGTTCAATGT
Organism: Drosophila funebris; assembly: GCA_018901825.1. Classification (NCBI taxonomy): domain Eukaryota; kingdom Metazoa; phylum Arthropoda; class Insecta; order Diptera; family Drosophilidae; genus Drosophila; species Drosophila funebris. The sequence continues at coordinate 3,827,766 of JAEIFK010000688.1, forward strand.
TCAATTCATCAGCTTGCATGGGGCACAGTCGCCTGATGGCCTTGCCCCAACGCCTTGGCACTGGCACTTCACAATATTTAGCTTGGGGGCCCGTTCTGTCAGCTCATCTTCGATACAATATTTTGTTTGGGCCTAACGTGTGCTCCAAATTGGTTAACTGTGAGGCGCTGCCAGCTTATCAAAGGTGTCTGCACTGCGTTAGCAAGTGTGCACTGTGTGTGTGTGTGTTTGTGTGTGTTTGTGTGTGTTTGTGTGTGTAGTTCTGGGCAAGACCCACCTCAGACACAGCCATTTGCCAAAACACTTGAATTTGTTCAGCGATGCAAAGTCATCGGCATCGACAGATGCAGAGGCACAAGCAGAGGTTGAGGCAGTGGCAGAGGCAGAGGCAGAGGCTGTGGCAGTGGCAGAGGCAGAGATTGTATCGATGGCAAGGCAAACGACTGTCAGCCAGAGGTTCAAATACTAACACTTAATGAACTTAACTTTGCAACAACATCAAATTTCCATAAGAAAGGCAGAAGGAAAGGCCTCTACATGCAACGAGATGTTGTTGCTGTTGTTGTTGCTGTTGCTGTTGTTGTTGCTGTTGCTGTTGTTGTTGTTGTTATTGTTTTTGTTCTTGCTGCGTGTATCTATTAGATACGCAGCAGCAAACTGCAATATGCAAGGCTCGTACATAGCCTACCTGCCCCACACTTGTTATTGTTATTGTTGTTGCTGTTGCTGTTGCTGTTGATGTTGATGTTGTTGCACTGCTTGCTGCAATAGTTGTTGCAGTTGATACTTGTGAATGTGCTGCCACTGCCTGCACAGAGGCATCAAGATACAGGCCAGACTACATTGGTAGCAAGTAGCTGCCGGGTTTTGACTCTGACTCTGACTCTGACGCTGACTCTGAGGCTGATGCTGAAGCTGTTGCTGAGACTGAGGTTGTGTTGGGGCTTGAGTTGGGGTTCGGTTTTCTGCTCTCTGTTCTCTGTTCGGTTACTGTTCTGTTCTGCGAGCGACTTTGGCAATCAGCAATTAGCAGATATGTTAACTTCATGTTAACGAACCAATTTGAAATTTAAATGCGGCACAAACTCGGGTGCTCATACGTCGTTGTTGTCATCACTTCTTCAACCGGCGGGCTGCCGATGCCGATGTCTCTCTCTGTGTGTGTGTGTGTGTGTGGAGACAGCCAGCAGAGGCCGCCACTGAGAGATGAGGCAACTGCCACATCCAGTTCTTTTTCCTGCCTGTCTCTCTCTATCTTTCTCTCTCTCTCTGTGTCTGTCCTTGTCTCGTCCTACGGCAGGCGCTGCACACATTTTTGTTTAGCAAAATTTTAATACAAAAAAAAAAAAACCAAATCGAAGCCGCTGCTTCAAGCGATCCCAGACGATACATATGCATAAAGCAGGAACATCAACAGAACAACAACAACAACAAGCGGATCAGTCGAGCGCGCGCGACAGTATAATACCCTGTGCAGTTTTCTAAATTAAGTATTTTGATTATAAGTATTATTATAAGTAAGAATATACTAACGACACTTTATATAGTCTTGTGTCGCAGGCGTTCGCTGTCTCGCTCGCACACATGTGCTGCGTGCAAAGCAAAATTTCTTTTCTGATTATCTTTCTTAGTTATAGACCGATCTTAATGAAACTTTCAGGACTGTTTTAATATGATATTCTTCACGCACATGCCAAGTTAGAAGAGTCTACTCTGGGAAATGAGGTCATAATTTGTTTTTATCGTTTTGCCAAGGAGCGGGGGATGGTATCGAAAATCTAACATAAATTCGATCTGGAGAGGGTATACAGGAACCTTCATGCCAAATTTGGTGTCTCTAGCTCTTATAGTTGCTGAGATCGACGCGTTCATACAGACAGACGGACGGACAGACGGACATGGCTCCATCGACTTGGCTATTGATACTGATTAAGAATATATATACTTTATAGGGTCGGAGATACCTCCTTCTGACTGTTACATACATTTGCACAAAATTATAATACCCTTTTTTACCCATTTTTAATGGGCACAGGGTATAAAAATCAAAGAAAGGATGAAAGAATACAACGAAAGAAAGACACACACAGAGCGAAAGATAGTGAAGAGAGAAGGGAGACAAAAAAGAATAAGCAACCTTGTCATCATACGGCGAGTACGAGTACGAGTACAAATGAAAAGAGTTCGTTAAAAGCTTCTTCGTGTTTCTTACACAGTGTGACTGCATGTGTGTGTGAGTGTGTGTGTGTGTGTGTTAGTATAAGCATATCTGTGTAGCTGCAAATTCTTTTGGGCCCAACGCTACGTACATTTATACATACGTCGAAGAATCATTCTACGTTCTGTGCTTTTATAAATCACAGGAACGACGACCGGCTCTGGAATTCAGCGCTGACGACTGCTACAACAGACAGGAAGGAATATAACGACGACGACGACGATGACAACAACTTAAGCGCGAAGAAAAAAAAAGAGTCAATAGCCAGGCGGGGATGAGGATGCCAGGAGGGGACTCCTAACCATGCAAAAGATAACAATGCAAGTGACTCGGGCCAAAGCAAAAGCCAAAGCCAAAGCCATGGACATGTAATTGTTGCAACTCGTCGTAGCCAGCGCAAAATTTAAAGCGCAATTTCAAGCCGTATGACAAACAATAAATCAGCTGAAACCATCGACTAGATCCATTGGAGCTCCAGCTGCTGCCATGTGTGAAGGAAGTGGTAAATAGTTAAATAAGCCAAGCGGCAGCTAACATTAACTATTCACTTCCAACCGCACAAGATACCCTGCAGCAAAAACAGTTGATTAATTTTCATTTATTTAGAATAATTATATTCGACAGTTTGAAATGGATATCAAATATAACAGATGACATATAGAAGACTATACATAAATATATTTGAATATAAAAATATATAAAATGAAATTCAAGCCATAGTTGGTAACAAGCAAGAAGACAGAACTGAAGTCAAGGTATTGCCTAGTTGAACAGACTCCACGCAATTTGCTCACTTATTTCGTTTTACCACTTTTAAGTACAGGGTATAAAAAACGAATTCAATGAAATTATCATACAGATGGAGAACTACTATAGTTGCCACAGTCATTCAAGTTGCACGTTGCCCGTTGCACGTTGCCCACTGCAAAGTTCTCATGTGTATCTGTCGGATTAACTAATGCGATTTGCGGTGCTCATAAAAAGTGTAACGACTTCAGTCTCTAGAGAAAGAGAGAGAGAGAGAGACCAAAGCTGCGCATCGCAAATGAAGTTTAGCTATAAGCTGCTCTTGGTATTTTTACACCAAGACAACTCTACAAAAAAAAAAAAAAAAAAAAAAAAAGTTAACTGTGGGGGGCATAGGCATAAATGTGTTTACAGGTAGCTAAACATCGGATCGTTGTTACTACTACGACCAGCCAATACTATCACACATAATGGCAATAATTTCGATCGAGAATTGTTTGTATTCGATTGCCTTCGAATAGATACTAAATTTTTGGATGGCATACCGCAGAATAAACGTTTTATGTGGACATTAAATAATACTCACTCAAAAAAAAATTGGGATATAAAAGAAGTGAATCATCAAGCGCAAAGAACTCGAACGGCAGATACTCTGTACCAATTACAAATATTATTGCCCATAAATGTATATATATATGAACTTTATTCAAGTCAAGCTTCTTTTGCATGTTTTCCAGCCAGCATTGAGCTTTTCCAAGCTGAGATCGGCAAGCAACTAATTTGATACAGTAATCAATAATGCAATTGATCATTTTAAACAGTCAGTAAACATATGGTTATTACTTATTATTATTTACTACATTTTTAGACTCTGTACTAAAAGTACATAGTCTATTAGGTTTGTCAAAAGCGAAATGTGCACAACAGGCAGAAGGAGTCATCTTCGACCCTATAATGTATATATATTCCTGATCAGCATCAACAGCCGAGTCGATTGAGATCTCAGAAGACTATAAAAGCTAGATTTATTTATTTACGACTTAATTTTTTGTTCTTTGAATCGGAATCGGAATGAATCGGATGACTAACAACTAATCGACAGAGATAGGTAAGTAATTATATATAAATATTGATCTATTTTATATTAAAATATATATATATATATATTATATATATATATAGCTTTCTTATATCCGCTGTCTGTGTATTAAGTAATGGAAGCAGAACCTGAAAATTCATAGTCCTGCAACTGCAATGTGTTTTGCCGGAAAGTTCTGCCTCTCAGGAAAATGCGCCCAAACGAGCGTAATTTTCGACTGTTTGCTCCCAGGCGAATGGCATTCATCATAAATGCCATACACAAGAGCTGAAATTAAATTGCCATTCAGACAGCAATTCAGTCTTTGGGAGGCACTAAATGTACGATAAATGCCAGTAAAACTAGCAAAATTTCTATTACGGCATTGGCACAACAATTTTTAATTGCTTGACAACATGAAAACACACACATAAAATCACTATATACTATATATATATACATATGTTTGTTTGTATGTGCGTGTGTGTGTGTGTGGCAGAGTCTCAGTTGAAAAACCACTCAAAATATAATTCAGTTTACCACTGACCAGAAATTGGTCATCGTTGGTTTGGCGTTTGCCTCTGATTTTATTTTAAATTTTCGGATAGTGAAAGAACGAAGAAGGGGGAACGAGTATGGCGAGGGGGTGGGGGGGGCGTTCCAGAGATAACGGTGGCAACAAATAACAAACTAAGAATACACGTAAGCCAATTGCCAGTACTAAACTAGAAAATACTCTGTACTCTGTAGTCAGTAAATTAGAGTTTTTAGACCCGGTACCCAAAGGGTACAGGGTCTTATTTTTTTAATTTATGATATAAAATTTGTAGAACTCAGTTGGAAAGCATAAAAGTTATTGGATAATTCTATGTTTCAAAATTAAAAAGAATTGTTTCAATTAGAAATTCGAAATGCTTTAAGCTGGACTTGAGTTCTTTTCAAATAACTGAATATTACAGAAAATATAACTATATATTTGTTAATATTTGCAGCAAGGCCTTTGCTTTCTTTTTAGGCAATTTGAACAACAATTTTGGTGTGAGCACAGAGTATATGTAGTAACTGTTAGTTCTTTGGCAGTTGGGGTCGCTTGGCCCACGCAAGTTGTAAGCATTTTGTATTCACGAGTTTGCACAATTTTTTTTTTGCATTCAATACGAAATTCTTTAGGTCGTTGTGTGTTGTTACGTTTGATGAAATCACGTAGCAACAAATACATGTATGTATATACGTTCACGTATGTGGATAGCTGTGGATGTGGATAGGTAGTATGTAGGTCTGTTTGTGCCTAGTTGGATAGGTGCAACATGCTCGTAAAACAAGCCAGCTGAATGTCTGCTCTTGGCCGTTGTAGTGCCAACTGCTGCCAAGCTCCAAGCTAACGTGTCAATTGCCGCAGCAAGCGAGACATAGACAATGAGAGGGCAGTAGGGGAAGAGAGAGAGAGGGAGTGTGTATTGCAGTGTATCGACGGTGGGGCAGACAGCGGCACAGCTCGGACGTCGGCTGTGCAACTATCAAATCAAATTGGTGGCACAGGATAATGTTTTGAGCTGCGGTTAGAGTTTTCCCCTTGTTGTTGTTGTTACTTTTTTGTTGCTGTCCGTTGTTCGAAACATATTTCTCTTCTTTTTTTGTCTATTTTTCTTTTTGTTTCTGTTCTATGTTGGTTTTTAGTGCTTTGTATTTTGTTTTGTTTGTTTCGTTTTGGTTTTGTTTTGTCTGTTGTTGCAAGTTGTCATTTTTCGTATTTGGTAATTGGTTGCTGCTTTGTCACACCAACACCAACAACAGCAACAACAGCAACAACAACGACAACAACGGGAATAGTTATAGCAACATGCAAAATGGCATTCCCAGCACATGGGAGACCAACACAGCCGGCACTCAGCGCTCTGCTGTCCCCTGCCTGCCGTCCATTCTTCAATTTCCCCTCCGGTCTGCCCTTTACTACTATTGTTACTCAACTACGTGCTCTTTCATTTGTTTTTATTATTATTAAACAACTCTCGGTGCCCGGTGTTATTTGTTGCTGGACATGAAACGCCGACGGTCCAGCAAATGCACGTGTCATAAAAGTTTACAGACACAGGAACCAGACCAGACCAGGCCAGGCCAGAGCAGACCAGGCCAAAACGCGAGCGCAAGCCATGGCACGAGTTGTTACCATTACATTACAGCACAGGTCGGTGGGTCAGTGGTATGTCTTTTGCTCTATCTATCTATCTCTCTCTCTGTGTGTTTGTGTGTGCGTGGGTGGGGTTGTTGGATAACATACACGTGTGATAAGTCGTGGCCCAATATGTCGCGCTTTTTACGACCACACGAATCACTGAGTTCTGATCTAAATTAAGTTGATTCAATCAAGATTTGCGTGTGGTTGTCCCCGCCAATGGATTTGTTTAATGCCTCTCTCGACCAGCAATAACAACTCAATATGAAACGTGGCCCGATTGTCGGCTTATAGCAAGCAATTGTGTAATGCTTGTAACCAGTTAATACTACCTTCGACATTGCCTTCCCCATTTTCCCATTTCCCCATTTAGCTTAAGTCGGCCCTAAGCCAGCTAACGCTCAGACAGAAGTCACTCTGATTCACAAATGTTATAACAATACAATGACAATGTCAAATCTAATAATAATAGCTCATAAATTATATAATCAAGACTAATACTTACATTAATTTATTACTAAAGTAAAATTCTGCATACGCTAGAGTTGTTTGAAAGCTATAAGAAATTATATTTAATTAACTGAAAGTAGGTTAAAATAATAAAGGTAATAACTGCAGATATTTTACTAGGAAAAACAGAGAGTATTGAAAAGGAAATCTCAAATAAATTTACTAACCACTTTTTACAAAATCAAAACAATTGAACTAACTTTAAATAATACAAGGGTTTGTTTGCTACCAGAACAGCTGAAAGCTGACTTTAGACGAATATCAAATATAACACTTAAATTTCCATTATTTCACACTTTTACACATATCATATATAATTTATTTAAACGTTAAATGAAAATATATTCAGCTGTTATTGTAGTAATTAGAGCTTCGAAATTAATTATCAGTTACCGATGCGTGTTCTGTTAGTATTTGTTGATTGAAACAATTTACACTTGTATGTATTTTTTTGTTTATTATTATTGTTCAAGTAAATGAAAGAACAAGCATTAAAATAGTAACTAGAATTTTACTAAACTTTACTTAACTCTGTAACTACCGTTATATATTTATTTTTAATTAAATATTTCTTATATTAATTAATATTATGACTACGAAATCCTACGGAAATCTGTGTCCGGCACTGCAGGCACGCGAAAGCGTGTTTCCCACAGTAAAAAAACATTTGAAAGTCCACACGAAATTATGCTGTCCAATTCATAGTCATAAATTTTTATGTTGTGCACAACTCTGAGATACGCAACGTGGTCAATCTTTGGAGTTAGTGGAGGAGGGAATGGACCCCGTTAGAATGGCAATGGCAATGGCGATGGCAACGGGGTATAGTACATAAAACAGACGCAATTTCGAGATTTTATTTCTGTAAAATCTGACAGTAATTTCATTTAAATGACAACGGCACACGCCCCAGACCCCGTTTCAACCTTCACATACATTCAACTAACAAGCCAATAAGATAGGTGTGTGTGTGTGGGGGGAGAGGAGAGAATGAGTGAGGGAGAAAGAGAGGCGGGAGTAGGAAGATGGCACAGACGTGAGAAGACGTGAGCGGGCAACATGACCAACAACATAACGTTTATCCCTGTCAGGTATTAAATCTGGCCGGACTTGACTCTGGTCTCTTGCTTGTACTTTGTTATTAACTCATTTCCGTTATGCCATAAATATGCGAGCACGACGGGCCCGAACAATTAAAACAATTGCAAGTTAAAATTTACTGCTGCATCAGCCGCTGAGTCATAAAACCAACAACAGGCATATTAAAGTATTGCCAATGGAAAGGGTTGGGGAGGGGGAGGGGGGCCAAAACAAGCCATTGGCCAAATGGCAAAATGGCAAAATGGGCATAAAAAGGGTACTACATAGCTAAGGATAAACGATTGGACGACTGGACGATTGGACCCTGACCAGGCATAATACGCTTTAAACTGTTACATTTAACAATCCCCTAAAAGATTACTGAAGACGCGCTTAACAATCAACTCATCTACATATACATATATATATATATACATTCACTTCTGTAAAATGTTTATCCTTTCGGCATTATTATGACATTGTTAGTGAGCATTCAGCATTTTATTTATTTTTATACCCTGTACAGGGATATATTAACTTTGTGAAAAAAAATTTTTGTAACAGGCAGAAGGAAACATCTCCGACCCTATAAAGTATATATATTCTTGATCAGCATCAACAGCCGAGTCGATTGAGCCATGTCCGTCTGTCTGTCTGTCCGTCTGTCCGTCTGTCCGTCTGTCCGTCTGTCCGTCTGTATGAACGCGTCGATCTCAGCAACTATAAGAGCTAGAGACACCAAATTTGGCATCAAGGTTCCTGTATACCATACGCAGATCAAGTTTATTTTAAATTTTGGATACCTCCCCCCTTCCCCCGCAAATCGAAAAAAATGAATAATAGCCACATTTTTCAACGTAGACACTTCTAACTTAACAGGTGCGTTAAGAATTATATGTAGAAGGAACGCTGAAAGTTTCATCAAGATCGGTTTGTAAATAAGACAGATAATCAGCAATAAAAGTTATTTTTCCACGGAATCTTAGAGCAGCAGGCAGCACATGTGTGCGAGCGAGACAGCGAACGACTGTGACACATGCGTCTGCTTACCATGTGTGCATATTTGTGCGAGCGAGATAGGGAACTACTGCGACACAGGCATAAGTAAATTAAGTGTCGTAACACTCAGCTTTTGATTGAATATGTATAAATAAGTGCAAGTTAGCTGCTATAAGCAAGCAAAGAATTCATATGCAAAAAAAATGAGAGTTTCAAAGGGGTTTTCTTTAAACACCTGTTATGTTCTTACTTTTATTTTAATCAAAGTATCTATTATCAAAACACTCTTAATATAGAAGCCTGTACAGGGTATTATACTGTCGAATGCGGTCGACTGTAGCCTTTTCGACTGGTTTATATTTATATTTATATTTTTTATTTTTGTTCAAGCTTTACTGGTGATTATTATTTTATTGCGGCATTTTACGAATTTTAATAATGCTCAGACACGAGAGATACGACTGCAAATTGTTTGTGAGCCAGTTAACCACACCCCATCAGAGGCGTTAGAGTCTCCTAAACCAGTTAAGACTACGATAAGTTCAGGACTGGCTCAAGTCTTATATGTAGGCTTACTTTTCTATAGCGTATGCTCATAGCCTGAGGTGTAGACCTAGACCTAGACTTAGAGGTAGACCTACTGCTCATTAAACAATAAACATAATAATAGTTATTATGAGCAGCCATTTTAGTAGCCAAAGTAGTTAGGCAGGCTTACAGATACACACATAAATATGCGTATATTAAATTGTTTCTCAAGTGACAAAGTGTAGCTGAATGGCGATTAATTTAATTTAATTAAACGTATGACTGCTTAATGTAACGGTGCTGTTAATGATCCTGACATCATGAACGTTTATTGAATGAATTTATATATATAGTATATTTTCTCTGTTTTGCAAAGGCATTTTAAGTGCCCCTCCACAATATACCGAGTATAACATCAAAATCCATTTAAGTGAAAAGATTGAATTGGAGTTTTGTGTCACAAGGGACTCGAGTTGTGGCAGGCAAATGCGACTAAAGGCGACAGCGTCAGTTTGAATTCTTTGCCTTAATTATCAACGCATGATGTTTTGGTGATTTCATCTGCATATTTTTGCGATGCAACAACAACAACAACAAAAAAAAACAACAACAACATTGTGGACATTGTGTTAACATTGTGAGCGACCCAAATTTATGTACAATACCAGGCAACACTGCAAAACCAATCCATACCATAAGGAACCGCAGCAAGTTGGTGACAGAGTCCAAGCCAAAGTTGGTACCAAGTGGTACCCAAGAGCCAGTCTCAGTCTCAGTCGCAGTCGCAGTCACAGTCGCATTTTGCAGGCCAGTGCAGGTGAGAAGTGTCCATCTTAATCGAAGCAATAAATACACTTAATGAATTTCCTGCAGTCACTGGCAGAAAGCAGCAGGCAGAAGGCAGCAGGCCGAAAGCTGAGGGCAACTGGGAAAAGGAGATGGTAGTGGAGTTGAGCATCGCATTCTATTGGTCATACAATGCTTCACTGTATGCTGTGTTGTCCATTGCGTGGCATTTTCGCACCCATGAATGCCTGAAGTTGTCTTCGTCATTGGTGTTGGTATTGCTGTTGGCCTTGGTCTCTTCGTCTTGGTCTTGGTCTTGGTTTTGGTTGTGCTCTGTTATGCGTACTTTTAGCAAACAATTCGAATTCGCTGCGATCGTTGCCGCCATCGTCTCAAAGTGTCATTAAAGTCCTTTAATTTATAGCAGAAAATCAAGTAAGAAACATGCAACGACTTTGGCACTGCATACAACTTTAACTCCAACTTGCCAGTCGCAGTCTCAGTCCCAGTCCCATTCCCAGTGCCATTCCCATGCCCAAGTCGGAGTCACTTGGTCCCACTTTAAGTTCTGGAACTGCAACGGCAACGGTTGTTTGTTAGTCAGTGAAAATGGCAAGAATCGAATTTTGCTTTTAGCGCGGCCTGTTTTTATTTTTTTTTTTGTCTTAAGTTTTAGTGTTTGTCGTTTTCACTGAACATATGGCTTGATTTCTTCTCTGCTTCATCTGCTCTTTCTCCTGCTTCTTTACCTTTCTTTCTCCCCCCCCCAGTATTTGCTGTAGCTCCTTCTCATAGTTGTCACCTTCGTGCCGGTGCGGAAGTCGCCCATTGACGACACTGGGACATGTTAATGGCAGTTAACTTTATAAGTTATGCTTTCTGGAACGAACAAGGCAACTCTCTAAAATGATCATTATGCAAGGGCGTTGTCTACAGCTTGTGGAATTGATCTACAACACGAGTGTGCCAGCTGTTCCCCTGGGTTAGTTTTTGGTCCCTCTTCAAAATACTTTATGTTTCGGTTCGTAGCAAATAGCAGGCAAATGGCTAAAACAGTTAACTGAGAGTACGTCATGAGTTAGAAGCGTGTTTCTTTTACTCTTTTACTCGTTTACTCATCATCTCTCTCATTAAATGAACCCACAACACAATTACGGGAACATCAAAACAGTTAACGAGTTACAAGGCTTAGGTTCTCATTTTAATGTTTTTCTGTTGATTGAGGCAGATCCTTATCGAATTGACAGCTGTAACCCTCTAATGAAATCCTAATGCTTTAAGTATTCTTTGTATACGTTAAAGCAACAACAACAATATGTAGAATCCTTGAGCCTCTTTAGATTGTTATCAATCAACCGCTTACCTTATTAGAAAGTGATAATGATGCTCCTCTAATTATAGCTGCTGCAGCGATTCAAGGAACCTTTAATTATTTTGCTGATAAGCGGATAACTGACTGGCATAACAGTAAGGGAGTTTTAAGAACTATTAAACAAATCTTTTATAACATTATATAGATTTAATTGAAGTAGATCAGCAATAAAATTAAAGAGTTTTCCCTAACTTGGCAGCAGAAGTGTTTCTTCTTAGCTTCTCAGAAGCATAGCTTAATCATTAATTAAATAATATTATTAATTTAAACTTGAATTAAAAGCGATTACATGAGTACTTCTAGCTTAAACATTTAATACACTTAAACAATCTAAACTAACTTCTCTTTAAAGCCTTTGATTCATCTCAGATGCTATTTGCTCTTTTATCGACTACACATTGCTACTGTCTCCTCCAACTTTCATCGCTGTCCCCCAACATATTTAGACAAAAATTGTACTCCAGAGCTAACAGAAGCTGGCATCTAATACACTGGGGATAGCTGCATTAATGTAAGTGATATGCTGAGACCCCTTTACTAAATCTTTGAAATGCATCATTGATGCTTCAGGCTATTAGCATCTTTATTAAGAACACATTTTTCAGCTCACCATAGCCAGATTGTTTACTTATAATATATTTATAAACAACAAAATTGAGAGAGCTACTTGTTTTCCCACCATAAATTCACGCCAATAAGAACAAACAAAAAACACAGACAAACTACTCAACGGAATTCCCAAATGGAGACTCCTACTGCTCCTACTACATACAACGAGGCGGCGAGGCAGCAAGGCATCCAAGCCAGACACAGCTTATACATGAGTACGAAGGGAATTCGATGCCACACGATACAAATTTTGTGACCTTTGGCAGTAAACGCTATTTGAAGCAGCTTCAATACGGAGAAAAAAAAAAATACAAATCAATGGGTCTCCCCACAAAAACAAAATGATAATGGAAGGCAAACAGCTGGGCAGGAATGTTGAGCAACAACAATTACAACAACAGCAATAACATGCATAACAAATTGTTGTTGTTGTTGGTAGCTTGTTAAATTCTAATTATTATAATTAATTGCAATATGTAGCAGCGGCAACGCCACTCGAATAGACAAACAAACATAGTCAAATAATGATATTAATTGATTGAATTACGAGTGCGACTTGCAAAATTAGCCCCCAGGGGGGAAAGATAAAGGTTGAACTGGAATAGGGGGAGATGGAGTTGAAGATGAAGGGGCGTGCGACATGCCAAACAAATTTTGTGGCATAAACATTCAACGATTGAGTTTAGTGGACTTTTGGCTGCCGCTTGGTCGGCCAACTTTTCAACACTCACATGGGAATTTATGAATGCCTCGTCTACGGCTCGCAGACATTTAGCCAAAAAAAGAGTCAAGTTAAAAACGTGCGACGCCCAAAAATAGACATCGAAACATGGGACAGCGCACTCGAAAATCTCGCAACTGTTTGACGATTATTGGAATGGCGGCAACGCAATCCCCTCTGCTACTAGCCACCCACCTCTGCTCTTCACTGCTCTGCTCTCCAATTCTGTATGTAGTATATTCATTGCTATTCCCGATACCCGATTCATGTTTCAAGTGTTTCGTAAGCGGTTCGCTTATATATTTTTGGCATACGAAAAGGAAAAGTGTAGACAAGGCGACGTTTTTATGGTAAATGATTTATGCCACGGCGGGCGCAGCGTCAAGGTAATTGAGTGGGAAATGTTATCCGTCGCATTGTGGGGAACGGCACGAGGGGAGCGATAACTCGGACTGCAAACTGTGATGATGATGGAGACAGTGCCTTGTGTCTGTTGCTGCAGCTCTGACTGTGTCTGTGCCTGTGCCTGTGCCTGTGCCTGTGCCTGAGTCCCTGCCATGTTGTTAGCTGCTTCAAAGACAACAACGGCAAGTGTAATTAATGCTGTGAATTTTGCATATTAAAAGATTTTCCATCTCTTGCAGCCATCAACAAGCGCATCGGCAGCATCATTTTGAAGTACCTCAGAACGGGTACTACAAATAAGTCATCTCTTTTATTTTGATTATTATTAAACTATTGAACTAATCTTGTAATTTTAATGTACAATTAAATAATATATATTTATATATATTTATATTTATTAATTATATATTTATATATTTTATATTTATTTATTTAATTTCATTTTTTAAATAAACTAAAAAAATTTATATATCTCTTAATTGTGTAATATTTAATATAAAACTAAATATTATATGCGAGAATTCTTGTTAGCAAATTAAACGGCTTATAATTAGTTGACTAGTTGGATTATATTTATGTATTTAAATTTGATTTAAAATAAACTACAATTTAAATATATATTACTCTTAATCTTGTAATATATAATATAAAATATAGAAAATATATTAATTTAATTTAAGCGAGATTTTATTTTGATAATTTAAACTGTTTATAATTAGTTGACAAATTGGAATATATTTTTTTATTTAATTGAATTCTTTAAATAAACTAAAAAATTGAATAATAATATTGAATTAAGGAAATTAAAAGGTTTATAATTAGTTGAATAATTGGATTATATATATTTATTTAATTTAATTTTTAAATAAACTAAGAAGTTATATATATATAAATATATATTATAAATATATATATATATATAAATAAATATATATTTATTACTGTTAATATTGTAGTATATAATATAAAATTAAATAATTCATTCATTGAATTTATGCGAGAATTCTTATTGTCAAATTAAACTGTTTATAATTAGTTGTCTAATTAAATTATATTTTATTTTACATTTAAAAAAATAATAATACTATTTAAATTTATAGTTAAACATATTGAACAAAGTTAGGTAAACTATTTGGAATTGATTGAATAAAATATAAATAAAATATAATAATATGAATAATTATAATATAACGTGCAACAAGATTCTGCAATGGTAATAATGATTTATATTTACTTAAATAAAATGTTTTACTCATTAACATTAATTGATTAATAATTAATAATAATAATTTATTAATAAATATAATAATTAATATTAATTAATAAAATATAATAATAAACAATTCTATCTTAAAATGATCGACAATAAACTATATAAACTTAAATATTAACTAGCAGTTATTTGATATTGTAGCCAACCCACTCCGGAGCTGTATGTGCTGCATATTTATTGCAGCAATACTAGAGTATTACTTTTGCGGCATCTTAAAGATCAATTTTGGACTTCTTGTATATTTTATATGGCCACAACTGCAGCTGATCCTCATAAAAAGCCGCGACACCAAATCTGCGTGGCGTGGCAAACGAGCCGTTGCCTTAATGTTGCCACAGCGTTGCATGCAAGCAGACACACACACACACACACACACACTAACACACACACACAGTGACATAGAGTCACAAACGTGTCGCTTTGGTGGGGAAAGACAACCAAAAGACGAAAATTTATTACGGAAACCTCATTGACAATTGTCACTGCAAGCTGGCGGCTCTGACGATGCCTGACGCTGACGTAGACGCTGACGCAGCTGCTGGCAGCGATGCCGTCGTCGTTGTTGTTGTTGTTGTTGTTGTTGTTGTTGTTGTTGTTGTTGTTGTTGTTGTTGTTGTTGTTGCTGTTGTAGTCGTTGTTGTCGCAGTCAACGCTAAGTGCGTTGCGGTGTTGGGGATTTGTTGGATGCTGTGTTATAACTTAAAATAAGCAACATGTGTGTGCCTGTGTGTGTGTGTGTGTGTGTGTGTGAATGTAATTGCCAGTGAATGGAAATGTTGGGGAAGGGGTGAGGGTAGCTACTTGTCTATGGCAGCCGTGGCAGCTTATGGAAATCATATGGCAAAATGTCAACAAAAACAGGGGCGTACATATTTGGAATGAGCAGCTTTTTGTGGCATGCAACACTACAATTTGTTTGTCAACTACATATATAGCTAAAAAGTGGGCGTAACAAATGCCATAAAATGCGAACTCTTCACTGATATGCCTAAATATTATGTTGTTCGCAATTAGCAGCTCTTACTATGTTGTTGACTAAATGTCAATATTTGATATGAGGAACTGATATTGAGTCAATCAGCGATTGGGCTTTCATAATGTCTTAATGGCTAATTGTTTGAAAGCTTAAGGCGTTTGAGTTAGGTTTAGTTAAATAAAGTTGAGTTAAAATAACACTAGAACTAAATAACATAATCTTTTTGTTTATCATATTGATGTAGAGTTGACTTAGGTAAAAACTTTTCTATAAATTCTACATTAAATTATATTAAAATTCAAAAAGTAATTACTATATTTAATACACTTATCCATTAATCGTTTTGAGTCCACAAATATATCAAATTATGCAAATAATTGCTATAACAAATTGTTATATTATTCTTGTTCAATTTATCAATTAGAATTTACTTTTTCCAAAAGCCTACTTAATGCAATGTCAATAAACCAATATTTCTAATATTTTTGTGATGAATTTAAAAATGTAGAATCTATAATCTGTCAGATAACCAAATGACAATCCTGTTAATAACCATATCACATGGCACGTCTATAAATATAATTTGAGCATTCGACAACAACAACAAAAAATCAGTTGAGTAGCTCGCTCATACTCAATGCCATCATTCGAGGCGTCATGCGATATTAAGTGGAACACTTTGTCAACTCAAAACAACGAGAATGCGGAGGGGGAAGCAATGCCACTGCTACTGGAGAGAGAGTGGAGAATGGAGAGTGAAGAGTGAGGGAGGAGGTAAGCAAAGGGAGCCAAAGAAACCGACAGCCGCCTTATGTCCTCCCGGGGGCACCGGATGTTGTTTGGTAATTATTTAGTGCTCGCTGCTGGCGCTGCGCTGTGCTGTGCTGTTCTGTTCTGTTCCCTGGCTTCGTTTGGCGTTTGATGTGTTTTGGTTTTTGATATATACTATATATATATATATATATATATATATGTATATATATATATATATATATACATATATATAACAACAAATTGCTGAAGCGCGTCCAACGACAACAACAATAAAACAATGCGACAACACACATAAACAAAGACATCATCAATAAAAAGGCAAAAGAATGAATGAACGCACAACGCCAAGAACAACAAATAAACAACAAGAACAACAACGACAACAACAACAACAGAGTCAAGTCTACTATACAAGGCATTAACTTTCAATTGGTTTTTGAGGGAGGCCCAACGGGGCCTAACCAAGTCATGGGAATGTTGATGGGATTATAAGTGATGAATTTCATCAAAAATGCAGCGCACGACAAGCCACAGTTGAAGATATAGATATATAGCTACAGATACAGATACAGATACAGATACACATATAGATGAAGATACAAAGTGTATATATATGTGTGTGTGTGTCTGTGTGTGTGAATAATTTCATTCGTATATGGCTTGTTAAAGTTTTTGAAGACAAGCGACGTGATAACTCAAAACGAGACATCAATCGATTCGTCACCGTCCGAGGCAATCAGCCAGCAGAACTAACTGGCCGCTCTTCCGATCTTGCTGTCAGTTATTGTTGTTGTTGCTGGTTGTTGCCGGTTATTGCCAGGCTGCTGCCCGGTGGCCGCCCTTGGGGCCCCACTCTTAATATATTATTCATAATTCCATAAATTTAAGGCAGCCACAGTGAAGAGTATCCCTTCAAGCTGGCCACGCGCCTGCGCAGCGTTGCCGCGTTAAAGCCGCGTTTGTCATATGCAAACGTCTTGGCCCGGTTCGCATCGTTGGCTTTCAAGCTGTTCAACTCTCTCTCTCTTTCTCTCTGCCGCTCTCTTAGGTTTGCTAAATTAAGCCTAATGAACGTGTTTAGTTGTATTGGAGTCAGTGTCAGTGTCGTTGTCGTTGTCGGTGTCGGTGTCGGTGTTGGGCAGTCCGTGTTGGTGTCGTTTGGTGTCACTTGTCGGTCGCTTTACGGCTCGGGCCAGTAGCTGCTAGCCAGCAAAAGGTGCAGTGATTACCCTGGCCGCTGCTCGTCGTCGGCATTAGCGCAGAAATATTTAATTAATGGTAATTTATGTGCACGTAAATTGTGCAAAGTGCGACAGCGTTTGGCTAAGAAACGGCCAACTGGCCGAAAGCACTTGAGAATTTTGCAGTTAAGCTAAGCACCCCTGCCGTTTCTAGTTAACATTCGAAATTTAAAAGGTTAATAGGGTTTCGGCCAGTGCAGTAATGCATTCGCAATGCTTCGCAGTTACAACAGCAGCAGCAGCAGCAGGAAGTGCAAGTGAGTTATAATGCCAGCTGAATATATATGCTAATAGACTGTACTATAATGTCAACAGTTACTTACTTACCGAACCCAAATAAAGGTTACTATGTTTGTAACAAAACATAGCTAGTCTAACATTAACTTACGTTCATTAATTAACTGCTTATTAGTTATTATATTTAAGCAGCACTTGTTTAGCAGACAGCACACAGCTAAACTCAGTAATAATTATTAATGTTGAAAAAGTCTACTCCTCTACTGCAGTAGCCAGCAATAAACTACAGCAACTAACGGCCACTTAAATTTCAAGAAAAGACAACACATCTAGTCAGCAGTAAGTTATCAGTCGTAACTTACTGCTGCTGTTAAGGCTAAAACTGTGCATTGTCTGGCAACAGTGGCTAACTAGTCATTGATAACTAATTAAGCATTGTAAAAAAAAATAACTTGTTTAGAACTAAGCCCGCTTTACAACACTGCACGGCTGGACAGCTTTTGTCTTTTCAATTAGCTAATTACGCGGTTATTGGAAAAAACATCAGCAGTTATTATAATAAGATACTTTAAGAACCAAAACTAAGCTTCTATAGTAATTAAGCTATGTAGATTTTTAAATTGAATATATGTAAGTGCTTTCCAACACTGTATACTTAGTCAAATTGCTGCTGTAGCTAAATGTGTGACTTAACTAATCTTTAATACTAATTAATCTATGTAGAACTTTATATTTAATGTAAGTGCTTTCCAACACTGCAGTTACTACTTAGTCAAGTTGGTGCTGCAGCTAAATGTGTGACTAAACTAATCTTTAATTCTAATTAATCTATGTAGAACTTTATATTTAAAATAAGTGTTTTCCAACACTGCATTTACAACTTAGTCAAGTTGGTGCTGCAGCTAAATGTGTGACTAAACTAATCTTTAATACTAATTAATCTATGTGGAACTTTATATTTAATATAAGTGTTTTCCAACACTGCACTTACAACTTAGTCAAGTTGGTGCTGTGACTAAACTAATCTTTAATTCTAATTAATCTATGTAGAACTTTATATTTAAAATAAGTGTTTTCCAACACTGCATTTACAACTTAGTCAAGTTGGTGCTGCAGCTAAATGTGTGACTAAACTAATCTTTAATACTAATTAATCTATGTGGAACTTTATATTTAATATAAGTGTTTTCCAACACTGCACTTACAACTTAGTCAAGTTGGTGCTGCAGCTAAATGTGTGACTAAACTAATCTTTAATACTAATTAATCTATGTAGAACTTTATATTTAAAATAAGTGTTTTCCAACACTGCATTTACAACTTAGTCAAGTTGGTGCTGCAGCTAAATGTGTGACTAAACTAATCTTTAATACTAATTAATCTATGTAGAACTTTATATTTATTAGTGCTTTCCAACACTGCATATTTAGTCAAGTTGCTGCTGCAGCTAAATGTGTGACTAACGCCACTTTCCAACACTATATAACTGAGCAGTGCAAGTGCTTTAATTATTAACAACAGTTAAGCAATCTCTGAACAAAATTAACTATGCCTATACTACGTATAATTGTAATTCAAGGTAAGACTGTAAAACAGTTAAGAAATTTAACGTCAATATAATTTGATGTGCTTTATAAGACGCCGCAGTGATGCATGTATTTTGTTTTATTTAGAGTTGCAACAGTGTAAGCAATCGACGGTAGCTTACTGCCAAACGGATTAGATGAAAACACTAGAATACAGCTCAAAAGCTGCTAAATGCTATGCAAATGCACTACAGGTGCAACTGCTACTGCTGCTGCGGCTGTTGCTGCTGCTGTTGCTGCTGCTGTTGCTGCTGCTGTTGCAGTTGCTGCAACCTAATGTAAACATTCTCGCAGTACAAACTAATAAGATGTTGTATCTTGTGTAGCTCGTAACTGCACTAGGCCAACAACAGCAACAGCAACAGCAACATCGGCTTAAACAACAACTCAACCTGGGGCATTGGCATTTCTACTGCCACTGCCAGTGCCACTGCCGCTGTCCGCTGTCCGCTGATAGCTTCTCATTTTATTTCACCTTGTCACGTGCTGTGCAGCGTTGGCAGCGGTGGCAATTTCTAGCATTTCAGCAAAAATATCTGACTACCTACGCGAGTAGAGTATATCTGTATCTGTATATGTATCTGTATCTATGTATCTGTATCTATGTATCGGTAACTCTTAGTTAGTTTGCTTGCTTTGCTGACTAGGGGTCTATCGGGTCTGCTTCGGGGCTGCAGAGCTTTTCCATTAAACGGTAATTTCACACCGCGCCGAACAACGTAGAGCGAGTGCTCCGTGTACGCGTTTGGAATTTTTTTTGGACATTTATCGCCAAGCTTCACTCTACTCCGCTCTGCTTTCCCGCTGCTTCTCGCTGCTTTGCTCCTACATGACCGCCTGTCGTCGCCAAGAGCTGTGAGATCCAAAACTTCTAGCGCCAATCTTCATCGTTGCCCAATTACAAGCAAGTTAAAATCAAGTACGAGGCATTGATTAGTTGCATGAGGCCCCCCATTGGAGAGGGGGGGGACCACAGAGATTAAAATGTAATCTTTAGCGCCGCAGTCATATGAAACGTGTTCGATTAGGCTTTGCTTTTGCCTGTGCCTGGGATTGGGATAGCGATTTGGGACTGAGACTGCGACTGCGACTGCGATTGAGACTGCGACTGGGTTTAACTATACCGATTGCCTTGGTCCGGGATTGGCCAACTGCTGTGCGCCATGTAGGTGTGGAGTGGGCAAACTAAGACCCCCCAATGGTCAGTGCTGAGTGCTGGGTGCTGAATACTGAGATGTGTCCTACCTACGCATTAGCAAATACATCTACGGAATTCGTCTATTAACTAGTATTGTGAAATAGTAACTCCATTTGCCTCTATAGCTTATAGTCTATGGTCAATGAACAGTCTGAGATATTTGCTGAATAATAGAAAATTGCACATGAAGTAGGACAGCTTGAATTGTTTACGAGTTCATTTAGCAATTATAATTAATTAACTAATTAATTAAAAATAATATTCTGTTTGTTAATCACACAATCTATAACTAGTTTCTCTAATTATCTCTATGATAATTTTCAATTATTTTAATTAGTTTTATATTAGAAAGTTCTTTAAGTTAAACTGCATTTTACTGCATTTTGCGAGTTTAAAATAAATTTAAACAAGTGTAATTAGAGTTTTTTTTAAGACTTTTTTAAACTAAACTATAAAGTAAAATTTTATTTTAATTTTTGCATAAGAAAAACAATTTTAAATTGCCAGAATCAAAATGTTATAGTTTTAATCATTTAAGAATTTGAAATTAATTAATTTTTGCATAAGAAAAACAATTTTAAATTGCAATAAAATTAGTTTTATAGTTTCAATCATTGAAAACAAGTCTAGAACTCTGTATATATTCTTAAATTTCAGAGGTTCATATTCAAAATTACAATTAAACATAAATGAATCTCGAATTGGCAAACCTGCAGAGAGAGAGATGGCAATAATATCATATACTATATATAACATATGCTATATTATACTCGTAATTCAGTTCTATAATGAGCAAGTATCCAGCTAGGCTTTGCTATTGTCAAAGCTGACAAAACAGCCGAGACTTAGACAACCATTCATGCTAAAGTTCGTACGCATACTTGATTGGGTAGCAAAAGAGCATTAATATAATGCACAATTAATCTGGTGTGATCATAATGAAGCACAATGTGATATGCACACAATGGCAAATTCGACTCATATAACACAAGTAGTGACTGGCCAATGCCTTTAGACGGCTTTACGCCTGTCTAAGTAATGCTTTTCACTTGCTTACATTGCAGCTTAAGTGAACTGCCATCCGGAGCAAACCCCCTGCCACCCCGTGCCAACCCATGCCTTAAGCTTGCCACACACAATAAACATATATATATGTATGTATATGTATATATATCTTAGTTGCCACAGAAGCATCCTTTTGGCACTGGCACTGGCCCTGGCTTTATTCAATTTTACATTATGCGTAAATGTAATTAAAATATCCTTTGTAAAGGCGGCGAAAAGTACACCTGAGCAACGTGAGAGCCATTCTGTGGCATTAGTTGACCACACAGAGCAGAGAGTCGTTGTTGCAATTATTGTTGCAACTGCTTTCAGACAGAGTCAGGCACATTACACGCTCTTTTGCATATTGTGCAATGGTAAAGCCCAAACAGAGAGACTGAATCCGAGTCAGAAGCGAGCTCAAAAGAGTTGCCGCTGCTGCTGCTGGTGGCCTCCACTTTAGACCAGGTTAATGTTTGTTTATTTGTTGCCCCCTCTCTGCACGCACCACACGTCGGGCCTGACCTTTGGCCAGGCAAGTGCAACAATCAAGGCGCACACAAACTGCTTACTGTCAAAAACACGCAGCAAAACAAACAAACAAACAAACAAACAAACAAACAACCAACGCACAGGAGATGCGACGCACGTTGAGTGTGTCGAGCGTTGTGGACAGCTCT